>CM035443.1:75120913-75620913 GCA_020310875.1 Ceratopteris richardii
GGGAGAGGGAGAGAGAGAGAGAGGGAGAGGGAGAGAGGGAGAGAGAGAGAGAGAGAAAGAGAGAGATGTGTGTACACAATATGCTCAGAATGTAGTTCGCGCGCACAAACTCAATAGAAGCGGACATTCATTCAAAATGCGAGCAAATGTCGAATTTTTGCTCTCGGGTCCGATTAAAAGGATGCGTCGGTATACACGTCGGTATGAGCGTCGGTATGAGCGTCGCTATAAGCCTCGGTATAAGCGTCGGTAATTTCTTGTAACTTACCGATGCCTATACAGAGGCTCATATCGTCGATATTGCATCCGTGGTTTCTCAAGCATTTTTAACAGTCATGCCAACGCCGAGGCATGACCGTCGGTATGGACAATGTCGGTATGCCCTTGATATGTTGTAGTGATTACACAAGGTATTCAAAATTAGTTAGATTTCAAAGGACATGTTAAGGCCATAAAGGCTAGAGGAGAAGACAGAATGGGATAGATTTATCTATAATACATGAGAAGGCATTCAATTCACGTCCTTCTAAGATAGATTGTACCATACATTCTATAATTCCTTATTGTGTATATGCCTAGAACCATTTTAGACATATGAAGAAGACAAGATACTTAGGAACTTCACATAGAATGTCTTCAAATTGCATATGTCTTAGATGGAAGATCCACATAGTCTATGGATCCTGAAGCAAGGGCCAAGAACTAACAAGATTAGCTAAGACGAAGGCTAGAATTTTCATAGTTTTCCCACCAACACAAGGAGGTGACATATATATTCCATATGAGATGCTAGATAGGAGAATTGCATTTAGGAAAAATTCACTCAAAAGTACATGGAATTTTTGGAAGGATCTCCACTCAGCTTCTTATCTATGATCGTTGGACATTAATCTTTAGAATGGGTGGAGAATGTTACACATAGATCCAAGCTAGATCATTTATCAATGTGTGTTGGAGCAAGAGCATTAATTGCTAAGGTTCCTAGCTCAGGATTATCCTTAAGTTCCACTTTAGAATGTAAATTCAAGTGTGCATGATGACCAGATATCCTAGTAGACCACTCTAGAAGCTTTATAATCTATGAGCAAGAGAATAAATAGGATGGGAGGAGAGTAGCATGCATGCCACTTTCCTGAGCATGCATGCCACTTTCCTAGCTTTTTTTGAGTCCCACAATTGTTCTATGTAGTATCATTTTCTTTTTATTCATTTCAGCTTTCCTTGACTATCATCTATCGAGAAGATTCGTTAACCTTCGCAAACATTATTATGCTCGCTCCATAAGTTGTGTGGAGAGAGAGAGGGGGGGAGAGAGAGAATAAAATCCGTCTTCCCAAACGTCGATTTGACAAACCTGTCGGGAGAGCTCTTTGCTTAGTCAGTATGTAAGGCCGTGTTTGTTTTTTTTTTTAATAAAAAGAAGTTTAGCCTTGACCTATTCTCTCTAACTTCAATTAAAATAAAGGAGAAAAATCAAAAAAGAATGGGGAATAGTAGAAAAGGAGGCCCATTCTTTAGTGACTGTCATTTCGCTCCGCCGAGAGGGGAATGCGAAGGGCCAAAGAAGCAGCTGGTAAGAGGTCGGACAGGGAACATCGGCGATGCGCAAACGAGTAAAAAACATCTGTTTGCACATGCACGTGTTTGAGATGGCATAATTCGACTGCTGTTGTCGTTCAGGCTTTCAACTCTTCTTTCGATTTCTCTATGTTTGTCTCTTTCTCAGATACCTGATGGGCGATTATTGAGGAGCTCTTTAGAGTACAGGGAGGCGTGTTGTCAGTTCTAGTGGGACTGTGGGAGATAAAGAGGCTGCAATAAAGTGGAAAGGGATTGATGATTAGTTTAAATCTCCAAGCACACGCGCTGCTTTATCCATCAGCTTCAGAGTTCTTTCTCTCTTTTCCGTGTTTGACGTTTGAACTTTGCTGATTGTATCTCTTTTTTGTTCAAACTTTGTGACATGTTGCAGGTGTACGTACGGAGAAATACGCATGTCACGTCTTCATGAGCAGCACGATTCTGGAAGTGTCAAACGGGAATGGAATGGCGATTTATTACAGGGCCTAAATTTGGCAGGAAGTATAATTTTTCATATGACAGGTAAAAAAAATTTCTCCCTGTCATGTGACAACTTTTCCATCAAAAACCTCTGTCAAATGACAGCTTTGAGCTTAGACTATTCCGTCATAGATGGTACATAGAAAATTCTAAATTGGCAATGCATTGAACCTCATTTAATCATTTGACACAATTGACACAATAACAAGACACTTCAGTTGTTCTTTATTTTACAGAATTTCCCAAAAACATTCATACACCTAGAAAAAGAATTCCAAAAAATCCTTTTACATATAGGTTAAATCTTTATAGGGACTACTTAGGACAGCTCAAATATAATCAAATATAAGAGAGACCCTCCATGACGAGAAATAGCATTAAAATGTTAATTATTAAAAAAATTGGTTTGTTATTTCACTATGTTTTGATGTCATCACGGAGCACACCATAATAATATGACATCATTGGAAGGCTGTACAAATGATCATCATTTCTTTGCTTAATAGATTGGATGCCCCTTGAGCACTTTGATTTTTCAACGACATAAAGGAACAATGATATAATATATAGAGTTGATTACTCTAAGTAAAATCTATACGTGAACACGAAGGCATTGACTTTGACACTTACATCTTTAACATTGCGTCCCATTTGCACAGCTAAAAAAAACTGCTATCTTTCAAACATGAAATTGATTTATGTATTCTAAAAAACACATTTTTCAGGCATTCTTTACAAGCATGCATGGACTCACGAGTTTTATATAGGCATGTTATTGATGAAAACATGTTTAGTTCAGGCTCGCATCTATAAATGAGAAGGCCTTCTTGACGACATGCATGGAAACTCCATACAGTCTTGCAGGCACAATATTTTAGAATGGACAATTAAAGATGCATACAGGCTGTAATGAATCTTCAAAATCAAAAGCAAGAGAACTCGATGTAGAACATCTTCAACCTCTTAAAGGTAACTTTAATTGTGTCCCTTATGCATTAAGAAGATATTAATGATGTAACATTGGCAAAACTCCCTCTGTAAGACTCACAAAACAGACCCTATGTAAACAAGATAATGGTTTATACTGTAAAAATATAATTGGAGGGGTACAAGGTTCTCGGATGCTAATGTTTTGGAAACTCTTACAACATTAAAAGAACCCTGAATGAAAAAGCAAAAAATATCTGGAAACTAAAAAGTGAATACCAATGTTGTTTGGTGGGGCTCCAGTCCTTTAATGCTTATGTTTTGGCAATCACCATGAAAAACATCACTATAGATATTCAGAAAGGAAATCCATATTGCAACCAATTGCAATGTAGTCATACTTTCGATACGATAAATGTGCACCTTCAAAGCTTTGTACATTCGAGGGTTCAATGACCAGAACTAACATTTAAGAATGTTGATCTATTATTTCTTAGTTTCTAAACATGCATAAACAACCATATATACAGCTTTGAATGCTTGAGCATTTCTATACATTGTTATTGTATGGAGGAACCAGTTGTTATTTTCAATATATATTTAAACAGCAAAGAGACACTACAAGGAATACGGGCGTATAGCGACCGTTAAGGCGACACAAATTCCTCGCTATAAAATTGCAAAATGCGTCGTAATGAGCGTCGCGACGAAGTGAACGACGCGTTGTGCGACTTGTACTGCGACGGGACCTGCGACGGGACCTGCGACGCTCGCCTGTAGCATCGCTAACACGACGGTTTCAAAAAGCGACGCTTTTTACGTCGCTTAAGCGACGCTGTTTTAACATCGTTTATGCGACGCAGCTAGCATCGCTTACACGACGGTCTGTTGACGAAAAAAAATTAAAACGCTGGAGGCTCTTCGATTGGCATTTTCACACATCTGATCGAAGAGCTCTTCAACGATCGCAGTTGTGCTGCGCTTACGAGCTAAAGCAAGTATATGCAGGTCTCTGTTTCTCTCTTTCTACATCTTTTTTGCTTTGAGTTCTCTCTCTCTCTGTCTCTCTCTCTCTCTTTGTTGACTCTCTCTCTCTTGTTCTCCTAATTGTTGACTCTTGTTCTTGAAATGTTATAGAAGTTCAAGTTTGCCAACATCCATATATCTACATCTTAAGAATACAACATGAACGAAAGAAAGGAGAAAATAACACTACATACATGCAACTTTGCATCGGTATATTTATTGCGATATTATTGGTTAAGATTTGAATCATCCACAATTTACTAGAGTGGTTCATAATTCATGAGTAGTTGCTTACATGGATATAGGTGACATGATATTTGGAGAACTCCAAAGAGAATTCTTAAAAATATTGAAATAAAAAAAAACAACATATTGGGTGTCATTAGCTAGTATGAATATGATGTTTGATATTCAAGAACTCTCTTCATTAATTCACCCTTGGAATCATCGACATGCACAATAGCGAAAGGTACAAGAACTCTCTTCATTTATTCACCTTGGGATCTATTGGCGAACTCCTCGTCTAGCTCATCAGGTTCCGTAGCCTCTGCGTGTGAGAGACGAGGATCCATATGGGGTGGTAGGCATGGGCATAATTTGTAATGCCAAGCTCCGATCAGGAACATGTAGAGGAAGAGGAAATGGACAAGAACTGTGGTGATAGGGTTCTTCCATCTGCAAATATCAGAAAACCACCTCCCAACGACGATCATACCCGACAGAACACCCAAGATCCTCAACCACTTAGCCTTGCTCTTGCGCATGCTCCACAGATTGCTATCCACATCATTATCAACTACATCCTTGACAGTGAACTCGTGAATGCTTGTGTCAATATCTTTCATATCTTCATCCATTGGTGTCAATATTCTACCCACAGAATGCCTTCATTCATAAAAAATATTATTATGAAAGTATTATTGTAATTAAAAAATATTATTATGAAAGTATTATTGTAATTAATACACACGTAGCATATGATGTCATTACATAAATTTGTAATTAACGTTTTCCAACAAACTCTAAAATTACTCTTACAACTCTCATCGCCAGCAGAGTGCTTCTATCATGGGAGCTGGACGTAGGACCGAAACATACAAAGGCCTTCATTCTCCTTCCTCTTGGGCTAGCCATTCTCCTTCATTATAGCTCCCTTTCTTGAACCTTCCGGCGGAGGAGCTTGCTACTCTGATTTTTGGCTGTGACCATGCGACTTACAATGAATGCGTCACAAAGCTTCTGTTTGGTATACTTTATCTATCCTCTTACTTTCTATCACAGATATACGTCTCTCCCTTTAAACCATATGCATGAACAATAGCTTAATCATTAACGTTTGTGCATGTCCAGGCCTTCGAGCTTCTCATATCATCTATGTAAAGAATGTCCGACCAAGGATGCCACTATTTTTGTTTAATTACATTGATAAAAAGTTGCATTGTATTTCTGAGGCAGATAGCTATGGAGAGATGAACATCAATCCATATGCCTGGACTCATGGGAAGCAGAAGACACGTTTTTCAGCTTAGGTTCTTTGCTTAGATTTAATGATCTCTGATATTACATTAGATCCCTGTATGAGGTGTAATGAGGTTTTGTTTACATGTAGGCACGCATACGAGTGAGATGTCAGTGTGCAACATTGACAGAAAGCATGTACAAGGGAGCATTAGCAACGAATTATGTGAATTATTCATAGGAGAAAATCCTATTTGAGTTAATTCATGTGCGAGAGATAAGCTTATATCTCTTTTCATGAGAAACTCGTTCAGTGTTAGTAGACAGGTTGTGGGTTTACAACGTGGGTCCATCAACAAAGGAGAAGAATATACAAGGGAGCATTAGCAGCAAATTATGTCAATTATTCACAGGAGAAAAACCTATTTTACCAGTTAATTCATGTGCGGACAGATAAGCTTATATCTCTTTTCATGAGAAACTAGTTGAGTGTCAGTAGAGAGGTTGTGGGTTTACAACGTGGGCCCATCAACAAAGGAGAAGCATATACAAGGGAGCATTAGCACGGAAGTATGTGAATTATTCATAGGAGAAAAACCTATTTGTGTTAATTCATGTGCGGACATATAAGCTTATATCTCTTTTCATTAGAAAATCATTGAGTGTCAGTAGAAAGGTTGTGGGTTTACAACGTGGGCCCATTAACAAAGGAGAAGCATATACAAGGGAGCATAAGCAGCGAATTATGTGAATTATTCACAGGAGAAAAACGTATTTGAGTTAAATCATGTGCAGACAGATAAGCTTATATCTCTTTTCATGAGAAACTCGTTGAGTGTTAGTAGACAGTTTGTGGGTTTACAACGTGGGTCCATCAACAAAGGAGAAGCATATACAAGGGAGCATTAGCAGAGAATTATGTGAATTATTCACAGGAGAAAATTCTATTTGAGTTAAATCATGTGCAGACAGATAAGCTTATATCTCTTTTCATGAGAAACTCGTTGAGTGTCAGTAGATAGGTTGTGGGTTTACACATAGACACACACATAAAAACACATACACACACATACACATAGATAAGCTTATATCTCTTTTCATGAGAAACTTGTTGAGTGTCAGTAGATAGGTTGTGCATTTGTATGTGTGTATGCATCTGTATGTGTGTGAATGCATCATTATGTGTGTATGTGTCTATGTGTGTATGTGTGTGTATATATGTGTGTGTATGTGTGTGCACGTCTATGTGTATGTGTGTGTGTCTATGAGTGTGGATCTGTTTATGTATGTGTATGTGTCTATGGGTGTGTATGTGTCTATGTGTGTGTGTGTATGCATGTATGTATGCATATGTGTGTGTATGTGTGTGTATGCTTTATGTATGGATATGTGTGTGTACGCATTATGTATGTGTATGTATGCATGTGCATTATATATGCATATGCATTATGTATGTGTATGTATGCATGTGCATTATGTATGCATATGCATTATGTATGTGTATGTATGCATGTGCATTATGTATGCATATGTGTGTGTATGCATGTAAGTATGTATGTATGTATGCAAATGCATATGCATATGTATGCATGTATGTGTATGTGTGTGCATGTCTCTCTATGTGTGTGTGTGTATGCATATATGTGTGTATGTGTGTGTATGTGTGTGTGTATGTGTCTGTATGTGTGTATGTGTGTGTATGTGTGTGTGTAAGTGTGTGTGTATGTGTGTGTATGTGTGTATGTGTGTGTATGTGTATGTGTATGTGTATATGTGTGTGCATGTGTATGCATTATGTATGTGTATGTCTGCATGTGCATTATGTATGCATATGTGTGTGTATGTATATATGTGTGTCGGCATGTATATGTGTGTGTGTATGTATGTATATGTGTGTGTATGCAACATTATGTGTGTATGTATGTATACGAGTGTGTATTTGTGTGTGTATGTGTGTGTGTATATGTGTATGTGTGTGTGTCTATGTGTGTATATGTGTGTGTATGCATATGTATGTGTGTGTGTGTATGTGTATATGTGTATATGTGTGTATGTGTATGCATGTATGTATGCATATGTGTGTGTATGTGTGTGTATGCTTTATGTATGCATATGTGTGTGTATGCATTATGTATGTGTATGTATGCATGTGCATTATGTATGCATATGCATTATGTATGTGTATGTATGCATGTGCATTATGTATGCATATGCATTATGTATTTGTATGTATGAATGTGCATTGTGTATGCATATGTGTGTGTATGCATGTAAGTATGTATGTATGTATGCATATGCATATGCATATGCATATGTATGCATGTATGCATGTATGTGTATGTGTGTGCATGTCTCTCTATGTGTGTCTGTATGCATATATGTGTGTGTATGTGTGTATGTGTGTATGTATGTGTATGTGTGTATGTGTGTGTATGTGTGTGTGTATGTGTGTGTATGCATGTGTATATGTGTGTATGTGTGTGTATGTGTATGTGTATGTGTATATGTGTGTGCATGTGCATGCATTATGTATGTATATGTTTGCATGTGCATTATGTATGGATATGTGTGTGTGCATGTATATGTGTGTGTGTATGTATGTATATATGTGTGTATGCAACATTATGTGTGTATGGGTGTGTGTATTTGTGTGTGTATGTGTGTGTATATGTGTATGTGTGTGTGTGTATATGTGTGTGTGTATGCATATGTATGTGTGTAAGTGTGTGTGTGTGCGCATACCTAGTCTCTCTCGTGCTCTCTCTCTCTCTCTCTCTCTCTCTCTCTCTCTCTCTCTCTCTCTCTCTCCCTCTCTCTCTCTCTCTCTCTCTCTCTCTCTCGTTCTCTTGCTCTCGTCTAGATCTCGGCACAAATGTGCCGGGAGAAGTCGATTTTTTTTTTAACATTCTAGAGCGTCGCTTACGCGACGCTCTCGAAAGGACGATGCATATACGACGCTCTCCAGTTTGCCCATGTCTCACATACCGTCGCTAGCAAGCGACTCTATTTACGATGGAAAGATTAGCGTTGCATAAGCGATGCAAGCTTGAAGTCTGCGATGTACCCCGCCTAAAAATCAAAAATTTCGAAAACACGACCGTCGCTTATGTGACGCTAGTGTTGCATAAGCGACGGTCCCCGTTTTTTTCCGGTTCAGCGGTGTCACTATGCCCCCCTATTTCTTGTAGTGAGAGCCTCAATTTCTAGGCATGTATTTAGACAACCCTACACAAACTTTTGCATGCATGAAAGTTACTAGACATTGATATTTTATGAGGAAACAAGTTATGTCATGCCTCTCATGGTTTTACATATCTAAGCCCAAATCATGAGCAATCAATCGGGAGAAGCTCTTGTAGCCTTCTATAACAGTGATAATCATGAGACCACTAACGTGAATGCAGAAAACATATGGGCTCCTTGAATCGTGGTTCTGTAATGATTTTGTATGAAATATTTGAAAAATTCACAACTTTTCACACCGAACATGTACCACTACTAGATTTCTCCTTGGCTTCTTGAATGGAGAAAGTATGAGTGCATCAAAAGCAATCATCCAATCAAATAAAAAACGAATCCTCAAGAAGACAGACAATTCAAACACCACTATCATTGCCCCTGTTTGCTTCTATTTCGTTACATTCGCTCTTCTATGGTACATGCTAAGGGGAAAAAACACATAAATAATTTATGTTAACAAGAATCAAAGAAAGATGAGAGCATATAGACTGTAGTTAGCATTCAAGTAGAGACATATACCCATAGAGGCAAAGTTTCTCACGTTGGCTTCACACTGATCACAAAATGCCCCATAACCAGACCATGTCTTCGTACATCTCTGTACCACTTTCGACATGTGTGCCTTATGTTTACACCATCAAAACCCACAAAAAAAAGTGGTTTGTAAGCAAAACATAAATATTGACCTTTATATTTGTTTGCCGCGTGATGCTATGACAGAAAGAGAAAATCGTCACAGCATGGATGGATAATGTCTTGGATGGATAATGTCTTTGCTGTTGTTTTCTCCATGAATCTTGCCCTTTACGATAACTTTTGCACGAGGTGTTAAAAGTCGAAAAATAATGAAGAGGAGCTCACAATGGATGTGACATCTCATTGGATCATCCTAATCGTAAGTATCTTCCTGCGCAATGTTGCCTTTTCCTTGTATAAGTCTGCATGTAAACCAATTGAAGAGTTCACAATGGATGTGACATCTAATTGGATCATCCTAATCGTAAGTATCTTCTTGCGCATTGTTGCCTTTTCCTTATATAAGTCTACATGTAAACCAAGTCGCGTGAGAGGCACATTATAGATGGGATACGAGCTTCCTCTTCAATAACCGCTAACATGCTAAGTCAACAAAGAGGAAAAGCCAACTTTTTTATCTCACTCAAGCTCTCAAGTAGAAACTAAGACACAACAGAAAAAATGTAGAGAACAAGCTTGCCTGTGAGATCAATACCTGAAGGTAGGGCATTAGAGGCAATAAATTGTTTGGCGCTATCGATGCACTTCATTTTAGCTTTCTTTCGAAGAAATTCATGCATGATTTCTCTTAGCATGTAATGTTGTGATACAAGACAAACACATACAAGATTCGCGAATCACACCTGAGTCATGTAGGTTGCGTAGTGTAAGTCTTCCACCTTGACAGGTGATGGAAAACTCAAGCGTCTCCACTTCGTGAGTGGTAGTTGTAAAACAACTTAATCAACTCTCCAAACTCATCACTCCAACCGCCAACGCCTCTGCAGGCCATTTTTCAACCTGTAGTGCGAAATGTTATGTGAGAGTGAACTATATAGGCCCTCGTTTAGCCTTGAGCGCGAAATGTTTTTCCGCGAGTGAACTATACTCTATTATTCAGGAAATTTGAAAATATTAGCGTAGAGGGATAAGTTCTGTTCACAGTTCTAAAATTTGGATTTGTGCACTTTCCACTCTCAGTGCCCACTACCCATGCACCACTCTCCTAATGACAACTTACAAGCGCCCAGGCTCCAGTCTCCGAACTAAATCGTATGTATATATATATATATATATACATATATATATATATATATATATATATATATATATATATATATATATATATATATATATATATAATGACATACATTTTATATAATGTAGCCTGTCAAATGACAATTAAAATTTCGCATAACTTGTCACATGACATAAAGAATTTGTTAAAGTATGTGTCATTTGACAAGCAATTCTAAAAATCACCTATTTTTGACAGGCAAAATGGCCTGTGACTGGCATTTTGCCTGTCAATTTTAGGCCCTATATATATATATATATATATATATATATAGAGAGAGAGAGAGAGAGAGAGAATGACAATGGAGTACTACGCAATAGCTAGCGAGCGTTATCAGTTATTATTAGGTAGAGAGAGCTCTGTTTCGGGTCACTGGGCATCAAATGCCCATTGCCCAACCTACCTGAGGAAAATATGGAGATGTACGAGAGAGAGATAGATGATATGCATGCATACGTTCGCTGGACATGGACATGGCTTTTCTTATTCGCTCGAGATGGACATGGCTTTCCTTATTCTCTTTTATATTCGCCTTACAGCCTCGATCTTTTGAAATTGGAATGGTCTATAAGTACTCAGTTCTAAGAAGAGTACTTTGAATAGACAACAACTCGTAAAAGCTCTGCTATGAGGGGACGATGTATTCCTTCACTTTAATGAAGAAAGACATGTTAGACGTATTAAAGACATGTTAGACGTATTAATAGCTTTTTGTACTCATCCCGTTGCCCTTGAACTGTGAGGTTCAGGTTCAAAACCTCAACTCGACCCAAGGTGTGTGCATCTGTTCATTTCAGTTTCAAGCCTAACTAGAAGAGAAGTTCAATAAAATAACACAATCATTGTATGTAAAAGCATACAAGCATGGCTAAATATCTCTCCCATAAAAGAGACCTAAGCTCAAAGTGCCTGTGAGATATTTAAACACATTTTTTACCGCTCGCCAATGCTTAGTGCCAGGGCTATGCATGAATCGACTCAAATGGCAAAAATACATACTGTATATCTAGCCTTTTGATGCATGCATATATCAGAAATCCTACAACTTGTAGATAAAGAGAAGTGCCAAATGCATCACTGGAATCCTCAATGGCGAATCTAAATCGTATCTCAACTAGTGTGGAAACTGGCTTGCAATCCTCGTAGTCAAAACGTTGAAGTAGTTTTTCAACATGCTTTGCTTGATGCATAACAACTCCCCCCTCAAAGGATACAAACTGGATGCCAAGATAGTAGCTCAAAAGACCAAGCTAAGTGATATCAAACGTATGCTCCAAATCAACCATAAGAATGTCAAGTTTTGCATCACATGACCTAGTCAAGAGTATGTCATCGACATAAAGAACAAGCACTATAAGGTGAGCCCCATTTTTGCATACATAGAGTGTGCCTTCAATTGGATTACATGTGAAGCCAAGAGCAATCAAGTAATTATGGATTTTGTCATACCATGCACGTGGAGCTTTATTGAGTCCATACAAGGATTTATGTAAGCGACAAACCATATACTCTTTCCCTTTCATAGTAAATCCAACAGGTTGCTTTACATAAACCTCTTCTTGCAAATCACCATTCAAGAAGACTCTTTTTATGTCCAATTGATGCACTTTCCAACCTCGATGGGTAGCCAATATAACCACAGTACCAATGGAAGTTATGTGTGAAGTAGGTGCAAAAGTTTCCTCATGGTCAATGCCATATTGTTGCACATATCCATTGGCAACCAATCTACCTTTATAGCGATCAATGCTACCATTAAACTTTCTTTTAATTTTGTAAACCCACTTTGTACCAATGGCATTCTTTCCTTTTGGCAATTCACAAGTAGAGGTGCAATCAATTTGTTGTGCTGCAAAGTTTGTTTCAGCCACTTTGGCATACTTTGTGCACTCTTGATAGACATGATTTCATTATGTAATACATCATCAATATTTATATCATGTGTGGGCTGAATTTCATGCTCATTTTCAGCGATATTTTGATGCAAATGTTCAACCATATGTGGCTTGAAATTTCTAGCAGTTCTGAAAAATTTTGGTTGAAAACTTTCAGCCCATGTTTGACTAGAGATTCTTTGCATTTTTATCACTATTTGGCTGGAAATTTTTAGCCCTTTGAGCCTCATTTTGCTGATCTACATGGCCATAGTCAGCTCGTCTACATGGCCATATTCGGCTAGTCTACATGGCCATACTCAAACGCACCACTTTGGAATAAAGGCATGAGTGTATCGAACACAGCTTGTGAGCTATGAATTACCACTATATTGTGTGCGTTTTTCAAACATCATAGACTAATGTGATTTTAGTGAGGGCGTAGTGGGAAATACATTTCAGTTTATAAATGTTCATGAACACTGGGAATCGGGTTCAAATTTTCCCTAAAAGAGTGACTTATTTCTTAGTATCCAGCAAATACATAGATGTTTGGACCTCTTAATATTCGTTAAGGGGATATAAAGTTTCTTACATGCATCCATTAACATTTTTTTTAATAATAGACGTGCATGATGGAAATTGTAACAAATTTTATGGATCATATTAAGTAAGCTTTTAGTCTTGTTGGAGCTCAAGGAATAGCAAAACATGTAGCTAGCATGAGCGAGAAGAAGAACAAGAAGAAGAAGAAGAAGCTTGGAGCACGACAGAGAGTGTATTACTAAGTGAATATACAAAAGAGTACTAGTCCATTAGGGATACCAAAAACAGATAGAGGATAGGGAAAAATCCTCCTAAAGAGGGACAAAAAGAGCCTCACTATCTAAAGTGTGTCCACATGCATCACTAACTGAATATACTAACAAATCACCCCCAAGAATGATGGGATGGAAAAGTTGTTGACACTCATGTGTAAGGAAGTGTCAACCAATATGGACTAAGGTAAATCTAGAAAAGGGAGTAAACCCAAAGCTTTGTGAAACATTGTAAGTTTCTCCGAGGATGAGCCTTTGTAAAAAGGTCTACAACATCATCATGTGTGAGCACCTATCCCAAACTGATATCTCTAGTAGAGAATCCCTTTGTGAAATAATGATAGTGCACCTCAACGTGCTTAGTGAGTGCATGAAACACTGGGTTCCTTCAAACTTCCAAGGCACTCTCACTTTCAGTGAACATGGTGCTGATAGAAGTCTAACCACCACCCAAGTCCTTCATAAGGCATTTGACTCTTACACACTTCAAAATAGCTATGAAAGCTTCTTTTTAGGCCTCACAACTCAGAGTGTCTAGAGTAGGTTGAGTCTCATTCAATGAAGAATTGAATGATCTACCAAGGATGGAGTAAAACCCACTTGTTGACACATGGGTGTCGTAATAGCCTGCCTAATTTAAGTCACACAAAGCATGTAGATCTCGCAATAGTGATCCCCGCTTGGGATAGAAGAACCCAAGCTCATGGGTATCAAATAAGTAGTGAAATACTTGCTTTACAGCTTGCCAATGTTTAACTCGAGTATGCGTAGATATGCTCATGTGAGAAATAGAAACCTTAATATATGGGTTAGTGATACATTACATAAATGAGGCATCCAAGAGCTTGTTGATAGAGAAAAAGCATCAAATGTAACTCCAATTGCATGAATAATCAATCTAAACCTACTTCCATGGGCGTAGCTATGTAGTAGATTTTCAATCCTCAAGGCTAAAGCACTACAATAAATCGCTAACATATTTAGTTTGATATATTACTATATGGCCATCAACTTGCATAAATAAAAGATCAAATTAGTGATGTAGATGTCCAAAATCTAGCATTTCAAAATAGGCATGAAAATCACCCTTAACATTTCAAATATTGATTTCATTAGGACCAATAAGAAGCATATCATCTAAATAAACAATAAAGATAGAAAGTATATCACCGGCAAGCTCTATATACAAAGTGGTTTTCGTTGGATTATTCTAAAACTAATAAGTAGGCAATAATTGGGTAGTTTTATCACTCGTCTATGGACTCATTTAGTTTGTGTGTTCATCAATAGATCAGTCGATACAAACTAGTTAAAATAGCGGCTGGGATTTTAATCAGGGTAAGTCCATAGCCATGTCCCTAGACTAGTCTACAACTTAATTGGTAGCCCACCTCGCAACACAATTAGAAGCATAGTCAAAATTAGAAGAGAAAATAAAAAAAATTACAAGTTGCCTATGTAGGTTTTGCACAGATCCAAATTCTGAACCAGATAGAAATATTGATGAAGCCTGAAATCAAGTCATACTATACTTGTTTTATAAATGTAACCTACAGACATTCAAAGAGAAACACACACATACCTATTGAATTGATTCACACATAAAGACAAACATAGCTATGGACAATGGATAATGGAGTACTACGCAATAGCTAGCGAGCGTTAGCAGTCATTTATAGCTAGAGAGAGCTCTTTTTCGGGTCACTGGTGCATCATATGCCCAACGGATTTTATGAACCTTGAAACTTGAGTTTCAGTGTAATCGTTTCATCATTCAGCGATTTTCTGCGATTCCTTGTACAAATGTTGAGCTCACATTCTCCTTTTCAATGTTAGCCATATTAATACACAAAACACACACACACATACACACACATACATATATATATATATATATAGAGAGAGAGAGAGAGAGAGAGCGATCCTTATCTTTTGTTAAGATCATCATGTTTCTTATATATTGAAACACTATCATTGAGGTTGATTCTTTAGTTTCGGTGATCCATGATGTTATTTGAACGTTCTGCATCCCTAAGGGGCTTCCTCGGCGTACATTCACATTACTAACAAATGAGTTTCGTTTTTCTTTTTTAATAAAGGAAGTTTGACCTTGGCCTATTCTCCCGGACTTTATTTAAAATAAAGAAGAAAAGTTACAAGTGAATGGGACTAGTGCTCATGGGACCCCCCCAAATCCCACAATGCAGGGGACAAATTCGGTAAGCTAGAGGGCATCCATTTGGGTTTCAGCTAGAGGGTGCCTAAATGGTGGAGATCTCTTATCTTGGGAGATTCCTTTACCTAGAAGAAAGAAAGATTTCTCAATCGACCATTCCTTTGGGGTTTGGCCAAAGTTAACAACACATTGCTCCCTCCAAAACTTCCAAAGAGTCTCACCCCTGATGGCATTCCACAGCCCTAATGAGCAGCCTGTTTCCAATTCATTTAGTTCGTGAGCCTCAAAACCTGCATCAGGTGGTGCTAGATAACACGGGACTTAGGGGAGTCGAAGAGTAGGTGGACTAAATCTTTGGTACATCGATGGCAATGCTTGCACCATGGAGGAACACCACAAATTTTGTTAGCCCTTTCATTGGACCAGATACCCCATAAGCGCCTGTTTCCAATTCATTTAGTTCGTGAGCCTCAAAACCTGCATCAGG
The DNA here is from genome assembly GCA_020310875.1 of Ceratopteris richardii. Classification (NCBI taxonomy): domain Eukaryota; kingdom Viridiplantae; phylum Streptophyta; class Polypodiopsida; order Polypodiales; family Pteridaceae; genus Ceratopteris; species Ceratopteris richardii. The sequence continues at coordinate 75,136,794 of CM035443.1, forward strand.
TGGTGCTAGATAACACGGGACTTAGGGGAGTCGAAGAGTAGGTGGACTAAATCTTTGGTACATCGATGGCAATGCTTGCACCATGGAGGAACACCACAAATTTTGTTAGCCCTTTCATTGGACCAGATACCCTTATGCAAGATCTGCCACATGAGAACGGACTTTTTGATTTCAATTAGGGGGTTCCAAATAGACATGAACTTTAGTTCCCATTCAAGTTTGTCCCAAGAAAGGCACCACACCTTGTTAAGTGTGTAATGGCCATCTAAGTTCTCTTTGAAGTTAAGGATTCTGGATAGTTTCTTACCATTGCTCCATTTCAGGCCCTCCAGGCACGGAGGATCCCATCCGTAGAGAAGGCGGGTAGTTGAGTGGTCCCATCTAAACACCTGCCTTGAAGAAGAGTCCATTCCTCAAGGGTAACTCTAAGCCTCCGGTGTAAGTCTTCAAACCTGATCCACTGGCGAGTCTCTTGTTTCTAGAGTTGTTTCCACTATTTGAACCCCATGTTCCGTAGCCGCTTAGGAGTTTGGAGGTTCCAAGACTCCACCCCCATAATGCCAATGATCCGGAACCAGATAGAGTCATTTTGTTTTATCCCGGACGCCCACTTCCACTCATCACTGAACTTGATGAATTGTTTGGCCTTGTTCCAACTCTTCCATAAGGAACACATGAGGTTAGAGCCTTTAGGGGACACGGGGTGGGGGAAGAACATAAGCGAAAGGATCCTTATGTCCTTCCAACCAAGAAATCCGACCAAGGTAAGGTCTTTCAAGTTTCTGAAGATCAATTTAGCCCAAGAGGAATCACTATTGTTCCAAGCCTTGATAAACCACTTTGCCGCCAACTTGTTAGCCAACCTAGAGATATCCAAAGTACCCAAGCCCCTTGAGTCTTTCGAGCTAATGCAAGTTTCCCATTTGATTGTGGGAATCCCCCTCCTATTGGGTCCCCAGTCCAAAGGAAGTTTCTATAGATCTTTCCACTTTGGCCAACTCTTTCTGCTTAGGTCTCCAATACGAGATAAAGTAGATAGCCGTAGAAAGCATAAATGTGTTAACAGCCATTGCATGCCCCACCAAGTTAACTTGCATACCTTTCCAATGATTTAGTTTGCTATCCAATTTGGATAGCACCCAGTTCCACCGTGGGTCCATTGGTATGTTGAAGTCCATCGGAATACCGAGGAGACAGAAGACTTGACCTCTAAGGATAACTTTACACGCCTAATCTAACAACCATTGGGGTGCAGGTCCACAAATTGCTCTTAAAGTAGTTTTAGCATGTTTGATTTTTGTACCTAACACCACACAAAAGGTGTTGAGGCACCTCCACAACACCTCAATGTTGTTCGTATCGTTAAGTACAAAGGCATTCATGTCATCGACAAAGAGTCTCACAATCATTTGGCCATGATCTAGAGGTAGGGAAAGACCCTTCAGATTGCCAGCGTCCATGTGATGCTTTAATAGGAAACTTAGGCCATCTGAGGCGATAGCAAAGAGTAGTGGAGCCAATGACCAGCCTTGCCTAATAGATCTTTTTAAACGTATGGGTTGAGATAGCTTACCGTTGATATTTATTCTCGTTGAAGCATTTCTGAGAAGAGTGGATACCACCTTTGTGAACTTTTGGCTGCATCCAAGGTCTTTTAGTGATTGAAGAATAAAGTCCCATTCCAATCTATCATACACTTTGTCAAAGTCGATCTTAATGAATACCAGATCTTGTGCAGACTCCTCAGCAAACGCAAGGCCTTCCCAAATATCAACGATTTCTTCAAGTATAGATCTACCTTTGACAAAGCCTTTCTGGTCCTCACAAAGCCATGACTTTAGATGACAAGATATTCTGTTGGCGATAACTTTGGCAATTATCTTTGTATCTAGTTTGGAGCATGGTAATCGACGCCAGTTTTCAATTTTGTTCTTATCTCCCCTTTTGTGAATTAACTTGATGAAACCATTATTAAGACACTCATGGATGGCACCGAAGGAGAGAGCCTCTTACCACACCAAACGCAATGGGGTGGCCACCACATGCTTGAAGGAATTAAACAACTCATTGGTGAGGCCATCACGACCTGGACTTTTTCCATGGGGAAGAGCATCAATAACCTCGATAATTTCATTCTCAAATGTTAGCATCCAATAGAAGAATTCATGTTCTGTGGGATTCTAGGTTGAGCAAACCTTGAGATGGTTGCCATTTAGTCACACCTATGTGGGGAAAGAGGAGTCGAGACCCTGAGAAGATGGGTAAAGTGCTCGACAATGATAGATCTATTTTCAACTTCCATGCTACATTCCATCCCATTGTTGTTGACCAAGAAGGGGATGACTTCCCTAGCTTGTTTCCTTTTGAAGATGTTACACATCTCTTTCAATGGTTTGTCAACCTTCCCGGCCCACCAATATTTCAAGAATATTTGGAGATTTTTCCTTTGAACCTGTTCCTCGAGTCTTAGTCTTCCTCGCATTTTGAGAAGCCCTTCTTGGCATTGCAAGTTACCTTTGTTCACTTCTTCTTCAAGCCGTGAGAACCTCCGATACATTGTTTCTCTTCTTTTTCTTTGAATATCTCGTATGGCCTTATGAGTCCTAATCAGAATTTGTCGAGTCCTTTCCACCGCGCTTCTCCAGCACCTGGCCGGTTCATTACAGTAGGCAAAGGCCTCCGCCCACACTGCGAAAATTTCTTGGTGGACAAAGGGGAGGGAAAACGACGTGTGACAAGCAAGAAACCAAGGAGCTTTCTAGAGCATGGAACTCAGTTTGAATGAAATAGTAGTCGGGTAGTGGTCCGAGATAGTCAAGTCCATGTGTTGGGAAATCGAAGGAATACCTCATTGGAGGATGGTGTTTTGGTCGATGTAACATCTATCAAGTCTTGCTTTCCTCATAGAGTCCCCAAATTGGAGATTAGACCAGGAGAACCCCTTCATGCCTTTCACCTCCACCAAGTCGAGAAGGAGCTTGATTTTATCCCATATCTCTTTCTCTGGACCGTCAATAATTTTCCCCTTGTTATTCCATCATTCCTCAAGAAACTCAACCATGTTGAAGTCCCCACAAATCAAAACATTGTGTGAGAGGGAGTCGAGGGAAGCCCACCTATTGATTCTATCCGCCTCTCCATTAGGGGCATAAATTGTACTCATGGTGTAACCTTCCTGGTTGTATTCTTTGCTGGTATTATCAGTAGGGTATTCTTCATAATGGTTATCCCCTGGGATTTTGACCTCATCAATCTCCTTTTCTAGGTTACATTACATGTTATTTGAGGGATCAATGGTCATAATGTTCCTTGCTACTGATCTACAAGGGCTAACTTTCCACCTACATCTTAGTTTGGTGAATCCTTCTGAATCCGTCTCTGCAACTCGAGTGCCCTCTTCTTGCTCCATCGGAGGGGAAAGACCCCAAATGCCAACTTGAGGGAAAGGATCCGAGGTCCCAACTAGTTCAAGCTTGTTTTTATTGGTGTTTTGCTTCAAGAGGCAATCTTTGATCCTATGACCTTGTTGCCCGCAATGGAAGCATGCATTGGGCAAATTCTTGCAAGTAACCTCTTGTACCCAAATCTTACCCTCTCCACAGTTAATGGAGATCTTGGAGGGGAGGACCTAGTTCAAGTCCATTTGAATGCAGATTTGTGGGTGCCATCGTGTGTTGAAAGAATATTGAGCGCCATCATAGATTAACCCCGCAACATCCTCTCTTGAGACCATCGTGGATTTACCCCCCAACATTCTCTCTTGAATTTTGTTCCTAAGTGGCCAGTTATATGTCTTTAAGAAGGTCAGTTGAGTAACTCTCCAAGTACAAACTATGAGCTGTAATTAATACAAGAGTTTGTACCGAATACAGAGTTGAAATTCTAAACTGAGTAATGTTTTGAATCTTGTTTGAAGGCTTTGTATGTAAAACAACAAGGTCAAGCAAGCGAAAGGAAGGATCAATGCCTTGGAAAATCCAGCTCAAGACTTTCTTGTCGTTTGCTACGATGCCGTATAAAGAACATAATTCAAAGCGGTTGTGGACATTGGGATTGTGACATAAATTTGCTGCTTGGTTACTCACTCAGTTACCTACTTATTATTTAACTCAATCGTACTCAGTTCCCAGACACGCGCAAGTGATAGTACAATATTGAGGAACTCCGTTTCCGTTTCTCATTGTGGAGTTTCTCTGTTGCCTCTCTTAATTTCTCACGCATGCACAGGTCATGGTAGATTCTAGTTTTAGAGAACAAGAGGTTATATCAAAGAAAGGAGAGATGATTCAATGCCCAAAGGAAGGGAAACACGCTTCCAATACAGTTTCATGAATCATTTGGAGCCTTCCATAGAGAACAGGTTGGTTCTCCACCTGCTTCGTTTATTGGACAGTTGAAGTCTTAGAAGAAGGCACTTTGGCATCTTTATCTTCTGGCAGATTTTTGAGCAACTCTTGAAAATTCAGAGAGAGTTGTCGGCGTACAAATCAAAAGCCCCGTACCAAAGTGGACAACGATCGGCGTGCAAATCAAAGCTGGAGGCGTCCTCGGTCTGCTCCCTTCAGGGCAGCATCATTTCTCTCTATCTGTTTCTGTGGATATTACATTTGGAAGTATCGTGCTCTCAAATGTCCTGCGAAAATAACGAACTCCATACACTGACTGTCTCTCCCTAGCTCTCTCCCTCTTTGCGCTTTTAGTAGCGTAGGCCTCGCTCTCTCCCCGCAGAATACTGAATACTCCTCTCCATCTTTGCGCTTTTGATCTGCTGTACAGAAGTCTTGTTTTAGTAGCTTAAGCCTCGCTTTGTAATGATGAACACAAGCCAGCATCATCACATGTGACATCAGGCGGCATGGAGGTGACGATGATCATTGCTATGAAACAGTGTCGTACTTTCTGCATGTCCTAATTCCATGGCGCGCGTTCCGTATCTACACAAAATTGGCGGAGACGTAAATACACGTGCATTCAACAATGCCACGCCCATTTTTAAAACAGATTTAAACATTGAATTAGCGAAGCACAAGAAAAGTTACAATATTCCCCATGAGAGCGAAGCCAGAAGCCCCAACAAAAAAAACTCAGAGGTGAGAATCAAGGCCAGCGACAATTAAAGATATCCTGGTCTTAAAGCACATAGAGTTGCCTATTTTTCCAACTATGAATTACAGCTATATTGTGTGTGTTTTACAGACATCAAAGATCAATGTGATTTTAGTGAGGGCGTAATGGGCAATACCTTTCCGTTTATAAAAATTTTATGAACACTAGGAAGACTGTCTTATTTCTTATTATCCAGCAAGTACCCAGATGTTTGGACCCCTAAATATTCGACAAGTGGATATAAAGTTTCTTACATGCATCCATTAACATTTTTTTTTAAGAGAAGATGATCGAAATCCTAGAAAAAACTTAAAGATCACATTAACTAAGCTTTTAGTCTTGTTGGAGCTCAAGGAATACCAAAACATGCAATAGCATGAGCAAGAAGAGAAGAAGAAGAAGAAGAAGAAGAAGAAGAAGCTAGGAGCACAACAAAGAGTGTATTATTAAGTGAATATACAAAATAGTAGAAGTCAATCTGGGATACAAATAAAAATAGGAAGAGGAAAGGGAAGAATCCTCCTAAAGAGGGGAAAAAATGCCTTCGCAATCTAAAGTGTGTTCACATGCATGACTACCAAAATATACTAACAAATCCCTCTTCATAGTGAAAGGATGGACAAGGGAATGACACTAATGTATAAGGAAGTGTCAACCAATATGGACTAAGGTGAATCTAGAAAATGGAAAAAAGAGAGATTCCATGAAGGAACCATGTACAAAACGGTGGAAAATCACTACCATATATGATCCAAGTACAAAATGTGGTGAATGGTTGCCATGTATGAGCCAAATACAAAATGTGGCAAACCACTTCCATATATGAACCAAATATAAAACTATGGTCCAGAAGTGCCATATATGAGCCAAATACAATACGGTGGCACACCACTAGCATACATAAAACCAAAGGGATCCAAACATTTATTTATGTAGTCCTATAATATAGCACATTTATTTGAAATCAAACAAATTGAAATGATTTTTATCAACAACAACTAATAAAGACTAAACCAAGATAGAAGCTCATCTCATGGTAGATGCTCCCATGAAATGACTGCACTACATCCCTCCAAGTCCTGCAACAGTGCAACCAACCCATGACAGTATCCATAAGCCTCCTCTGCTCGTGTCAAAAGATGATCCTCTACTAACTCTTACAACAAATATGAAAAAGGTGAGATCAACAAATATGACATGCTTAACATAAGCAAATTCATTCATCAAATGATACTTACAAGCTCATCATGCATCGTGTCATAACCAGTGCTATCCAAATGCGATGCTTCAACCATATGTAGATGTGTGGCCACCGCATCTCACTGGCGATGATTTCGGTCATGATTTTGTTGTTGTTTATCAAGAATCATCTCCCACTCCTTAGCATCTAGCTGTATAGGCTTTGGTAAGCTTCCTCTAAAAGCATCATGAGTCTCTGATCATTGATGGGATATCACCTCACATACCATTGTTGTATCCATTCTGAGATGACAAGGCATGCTGAGGTGCTGACCAATACTCCTGATAGATTGCCTCTATGTCTAATTCTTACGATATTTATCATGTTCACTCCATTTCACCATCATAGAGTGTCTGAACTATATTGTGCATAATTGTTGTATGCATTGATGCATGGCCTTGTTGGTAGCATCAATCACAAGAGCTCTTTCTAATATATGGTACACCTTGGAGTTGTCATGTTCATGACCATCGCAAGGTGTATGTGGTGTACTATGTGGCATATCTGTATCTAAGGTACTCCATCTAGGACTAGTTAAGGGTAATACAATGTCTATCACTCTACCTCCACAACTTTTGCCTCCTCCTTAAGCCCCACCCATAGATCCACCTCTCAAACCTACTTATCTAGAATTTGACCTCGATGAACGAGATGGACCAGCACCTGTATCATATTGTGATGTCAAACGCTGGTGCACACATCGATTGTTTGAGCCACTAGGGGATGACACAGAAGGCAATCTTGGCAGAGTCATAAATCCAAGAGTACCACGAATGGGACTAATCTTACCAAAGGGAATGCTATCAACACGATTAGACTGCCAATGGAAGTAGTCCCAGCAAAGGGAGTGCTGCTAGTAGGACTAGTCTCACTAAAGGGAGTGATTCTAGTGGGAATAATCATGTGAGAGATCAAGTACTATGAGAGGGTGGCCTGATAAGTGAGAGCTGCTTGAGATATGAACTCTAGAAATTGCTCCTATATCATGGAGTGCGGATTGAACATTGGAATGGCTCCCATCTTGCTCTGCAATAGGAAACTCAAATAATTAGCATACAATCATAATGGTAGTTTAAAAAAATAATAGCTTAAGTAAACACAAATAAGTACGTACAATTTCTTGCTTCATAAATTCTCTATTCTTGCATCCTCTTGGAGATCTCACATGTAGAGGATATCTATCTCTACATTGGAAACTTCTAGACCTCTTAATATGGCTGCCCCTTCTCGATCATCATCCTCGTATAGCGTATCGTATGTTACCTCCTCATGTACCTCGTCTTCTTCAAAGACCTCTTCTTCTAGGAAAATGATGTCTTCATCTTTTACTACGGCATGAATCTTAGATTCGCACATGGGATTTCTTCTACATCTACATCCTCACAAATTTATGTGCTACATGGAGTGACTTGTAGAACAAATAGCCACTATGAATCTTTTGAATTTGGTATAAAGACAACCATCTCATAGTGTTTGAGACATAGAAATGTGTCTCTTTCATCTATCCATAGCTTCATGGACTCTCCTTCAAGCAAACCACTCTTATGCCGGCTCACTATTGCATATCTTCAAGTAGTGATTACTTTGAACCACTTCACATCAAATAGAAAAAAGCCAAACCTCTTGAATGATAGCTTCAAGATATCAGGGATCACTCCACAATACTTGAGCTAGCCTCCTTGAGCATTGGTGTCTCTTGCACTAGATCTCTTGTTTTTGAGAAAGTTCACCATCACCCCACTACCAAAACTAGACCTATTTTCATGGATACATGCAATTGGAAAGTTTCATCCATGACACCATAGTGTATTGTATTTGTAATACTCCCAATCACACCCTCCATGAGTTCCTCTTCTTATTTAGAGATATCAACACCCGTTTCCATTGTTTGTGAAATGAATGCATCTGTCCATTGCTCCTTGGAAAGGCTGGAAGAGTTTGACAACTTCCTCAAAGAGGCAAAGAGCGAGTGGAGCGATTCTTTCAAAACTAAGCTCTTTCCTTCACGTTTTCCTCCTTTGTAAGCTCCTATCTCTCGAATCACTTTTGCATCGGCTCTGCGTTAATTATGCAAAACCACATTGCCTTCTCTATGAGAACTACGTCCATTTTTTTTGGCTCCCTTTGCCTTTAGGTTCATCCCCTATGAGACTAACATCTTCATCATCACTCTATAAGCAAGGCATTTCTAGGTCTGACATGCGTAGAAGCTCTATTATGAATAGCAAAGACTCTTGTAGGAGCCACCTCTCTACTACGCACTACTTTAGATGTGATCCATGACTAAACAAGCCATTTAGTGTCTTCATGAGCTAGTCTAAAAAGCACATCAATCCATTATGGACAATTCTTGTTACTGAAACTTTGCGAACCACATGCACTAGTAAATGAAGCTAAATTATGAGAATACTAATGGAAATGTACTTCATAACCATACAGTTAGCCTCTATAGCATTGATTTGGGCATTCCCTATGCTTTCTCTAGTTATCTCTTTAGATGAGATCCATAGCAAAAAGGAACTGATTATATAAATGGTTGTTCACACACCCTCAAAAAGACAATCATTGAGAGTGAGAGCGAGCACAAACTACAAAAACTTGAGCCCTCGAGGATCATCATTCTATGTGAAGGCACTCTTGAGACACCTCGTGCACCCAATAGGTGTCTAAAACTCTACGATCACCTTCTTCTTTATTTCTTGCACTTCAATCTTGCATAGCACCCATGGAGCTCTTGGTAGTGATACTATTCCGTTCCACTTGTTAATTGCCCACAAATCTTGCATATAATCTTGCTCTTCCAAGTCATCACTTTGTGCTTTGCTTTTCTTCTTTCAGATCGATATCTACAAGAGCATCTCTCCCACATTCGTGAAAATATGCATTCGGTCCACGAAGTGATTGATCAATAACTCACTCCACTAAGGGAGATCCTGAAAGATCGACAATTGTTTTATGTCAGTGAGTGGATTTTCTTCATCCTAAAGCTCCTTCCAATCGTTTGCTTTCATTTATCCTTGCACTTATCAGTCAACTTGTCCTTCATGTAAGACATGTCCATCAAGAAGATATGTATGATCTCCTTTGTAGAGAGTTTTCGAAAGTGCTTTAGAGTCGCGTGCTATGAGTTGTGGTCCACATAGGGGATAGACATTGTAACCCGAAATTGATAAACCTGAACATTCATCGTAACTGGGAAAGTCATGAATCACCCATATAAGTATGCCTTGCATTTGCATGTCCCATCTTGTTGAAAGTTGAGACACATCGCACATAGTAATCCCATGCCATAAAGTGTGCAGCTCTTCCACAAGCAGTGCAAGGTATACATCCATGTTTTTGACCTTATACTTACTGAACACAATGAAAGCTAACAATAAATGGTCTTTTTTGTGGCCAACCATGGTGGGATGTTATACTTGAACACACATGCAAGCCATGTGCTCCATGAGTAGCTACATAAACCAAATCGGTTGACGCCATCCATAGCTATGCCTAGATGTATATTCTTAGCCTCTCTAGCAAACTTTGGCCACTTACTATCTATGTGTCTTCAAGCATCCAAATCAACATGCACTCGCATTACACCATCTTAAGACCTACTCTTTGCATGCCATGACATTAACTAAACTATGGATTTGCATTTAAATATGCTCTTAATTCTGAGGATGATAGAAAAGTGGGAAAGAACCTTTGCGGGGATTACTTTGCCTACACGGCCTTCTCTAAACCTTTTCGCTCTAGACTTTGGACATATGTGGAGGTGCTCATACTCGTTTCGGAAGAGAATGCAATCACTTAAACATGTATAAATTTTTGTGTAGTTTATATGCACGGAATGTAAAAGCTTGTCCTTCTTCTTGAGATTTTGTTCTCTTCTACCTAGTAGAGGTAGATGGTGCAATCTCCTGTGGCTTGATATGCTCAAGAGTGGAACCATGCAATTGGAAGCATAGGTTTTGTAGTTGATCTACATCAAGGGATTCCTATTCTCGATCATGTGCCATACAAGTCCATCATTTATGAAATATTTGATATTGTTATTGAGTGCAAGGCCATACCATTCTCTCCTCTAGATGCAAAGATGTCATCTGATACCATGTGGAGGTGTTAGGATATTCAATCCATGATGTAGTTACTTATATATAATAATTTTAATCCTAAAATCTTAATTTTTGAAACTTGATTATAGATACTAATTTTTTTCCTAAACCCTAATTTATTATATATTACATTATGTACACTAATAGTAGTTATATATATATATATATATATATATATATATATATATATATATATATATATATATATATATATATATATATATATATATATATATATATATATATATATATATATAATTTTAATCTTAGAACCATAATTTCTTATATATTATATTATTAATAGTACTACAAATTATGAAACCCTAGTAATCTATATATTTAAGTAAGCATACTTATATTGATCCTAGAGCAAAAGTATTTATTTACTTATTTAAATATAATATTTTTTAATCCTAAAATTATGATGTTTCATACATTTGATTATATTTACTAATATTCAATTATATATTCTAATTTTAATCCTCAAACCCTAATTTTTTTATGATTTTTAACCTTATTATATATAATAGTATTTATCTCGAAATTCTATTTTTCATATATATTTTATTATATATATATTAATATTAAACTATAAAAGCCTATTTTGTATATATTTAATTATATATATCTTTTTTAATTTTAAAACACGAGCTCTTTTCATATTTTGTTATGTACACTAATATTTATCATAGAACCCTAAATCTTTATATATCTAAATATATAGTAATTTTAATCTTGAAACCCTAATTTCTTTTATATTTAATTATATGGAGTACTATAAATTCTAATAGCCTAGTAATCTTTATATTTAATTATATATACTTATATTAATCTTAGAGCAAATGTATTTATTTATTTTATTAAATATACTATTTTCTTAGTCCTAGAATCCTACTATTTTATGCATTAAATTATTAAGCTAAAATTTAATTATATATATTGTTTTTAATTGTGAAACCATAATATTTTGTATAAATCATTAGGTATGCTAGTTTTTGTTCTATAAGCTTAATTTCTTATATATTTAAGTACACATAATACTACAAATTCTAGAAACCCTAGTAATTCATATATTTAATTATATATACTTATATTAATTCTAGAGGCAAAAGATTTATTTTTTAATTAAATAGGCTATGTTGAAATCTTGAAAATATATTATTTTGTACATTTGATAATATATAATACTATTTAATTATATATACTAGTTTTTATATTGTTTTTTTAATTTTATTTGATCTATTAACATTACCCTTAAGACCTTAGTTTTTTATATATCTAGTTTTATATACTAATAATAATACCTAAGCTCTAGTTTTTATTCATTTATTAGTACCTTCTAATCCTACAACCCTAATAATTTATTTATTTGTTTGTATATAAAAAACCCTAAAACCCTAACCCTAAAACATGTGAGTATGTATGTTAAACCCTAAAACCCTAGTTCTAAATCCCTTACCCTAAAGCATGTATATGTATGCATGTATTATGTGTATGTATGTATGTATGTATGTATGTATGTATATGTGACATGTGGGTATGTGTATGTGTATGTGACTTTATGTGTGTATGTTCATGTATGCATATATATGTGTGTGTATATGTACATATTGTTGGTGTAAATGAATCCAAGCCCACATACTTGGAAATTTGGGTAATCACTTTTATGAGCTTACATGAAGTCACATATGACTACCCACTTGTAAAAGCATGAATTTTATCTTTGTAAAAGTGTGCATGTAAGAAAGAGCACTTGCAATCACGAATTCTTAGGAGATCTCCTTATGAGTTGATTGGTAAATTGGATGAAGATTGAAATCCTAAGCTCTAGAAATATTCTTGGTAGGAATTTGAATTTCAATATGCCTACAACTTTAGCTATAAAAGTAGACTTCAAAAGTGGCATAAAAGAGCCTGATTTGGAGAATACAGAGGGATTTCAAGAGGATATTGAGATCATACTATAGCTCTCTCATTGCCCTCGCATTTTGAAATCATTCATTGCCAATATCAATGTACTTTATGTGCACTAATACATACTCTTTGATTATGTTTCATTTTCTATTCTCTATCATGCATCACACAAAACAGTGAACTTCTTAGATCCGTTTCTTAGCGCGTACTTGATCATTTGTAGTGATTTAAGTTGATATAGATTTATTAGATAGTCTATTTGTATGTTATGAAGTTTCATGTCAATTGCCTTAGTCATTCTCGTGATATGTTCAAATTATTGCTCTCTTGTCTACATAATGTTTGATCCCTAAAATGTCGGGATGCATCTCAGTTTTGCTAAGGATTATTCTTTGAGCATATTCGATCATATCTAGTGAGATAACTTGTGAAAGTTAGCTATCTTAGTCTGTTAGATATTCGCAAAAGTATTTTGTCTAATTGTCACTAGGAAAGGAGTACTGTTCATTTCTTTGAGAAGGTGTACTGACCAAGATAGCAAGTTTTTTGTTCATAGTGAAACCCCAAGTTATCTGTTTTGATCCAATGTTTTGAGGATCTTCTTCCAGAGTACTTGGGTGATTATTTGTGTTTCCTACAAAGCTGAAGAGGTCTGATTTGCACTCGTCAACTTATTTTTGGCTGATGTGAGCTAGGAATTTGCACCATCATATCATCTCTTTTGGTGTCCACCATCTCCTCAAACAGTGGTATTATAGCAACATCAACGTAAAATGGGAGATGGATTTCCATCATTCCTTGACAAAATGGATAGGGGCAATTATCCAGGTTGGTCTTTAAGGATGAAGGCTTACCTCCAAGGAAGAATCTTGTATGGATATGTATATGGAGATGAATAAATACCAACCCTTAGAAGCAAAAACCAACCTCCAAGAGAGGAGCAAGAGAGAATAGCTACATGGTGTGCAGAGGATGCTCTAGCCAGGTCTTACATACTCAATTCAATATCTCATTCTTTGTTACCTCATATTACGAATTGTGAGGCTTCCCAAGAGACTTGGGAAGTACTATCTTGATACTTCTCATCAAATAAAAGGGCTAGAAAGAACGAGCTTTGGATGGAGTTCACATCATTGAAGAAGCAATCAAAGCAGTGTAGCTGACTATGTGACCAGGATGAAGGATGTAGCTGATCAACTTGGGAGAAGAGGAGTAGATAGTAAGATAAATCATAAGTGGCACCAAGGCTGATGATAAATGGGAGTCTTTTACCATAGGAATGGACCTATATATGGACATGTAAATACGTGATCTCAATACATTGATGGGGCAACTCTTCACACATGAGACAAAGCTCAACAAGAATGGAGATACTTCTAGAGGTAATCAATCTTCTACCCTTTACGTAGATAAAAGTAAGAGTAAAGATAGAGGCAAAGGTAAGAATAATGAAGAAGATGCAAGTACCTCTTAAGTGAATTTCACAAGTAGAGGAAGAGGTATTAGAGGAATGGGCACAGGATGAAAGCAAGGTAGGGGGAGACCATACAATTCTTCACCTTGCAACATTTGTGGCTTGACCAATCATACCATAGGTGAATGTTTCAAGTACACAAAGAATCAGGGAGGAAGAGGCTTCCATAGAGGAGGCTATGGACAATCAAGATGCAGGTTCAATAATGGAGGAAACAACAACTACCATCACAATTACAACCAAGGCTACAATAACAACTATCAAGGAGGCTTCATAGGAAGGAGTGACTACAACAACTATACAGATGATCAAGAAGATTACCTATTACTCATGAAGATGACATCCAAGCAAGGTAAAGATGATGAATACCCATTCTATATTGATTCTAGTTGCTTGAATCATGTAGCAAGCAATGTAGCATCATTGTTGAACCTTGAAGTACCCAAAGGAAAGCATGAAGTTCAAATAGGTGCTGACACTAGGCACTCAGTAAAGAAGATTGGAAATGTTAAGGTGTCCAATGGTAACATGAATCTTGTAAGTAGGGTATTATATGTGCCAACAATAACCAAGAATCTAATCATTGTTGGACATATTGTTGAGAAGCATTTACAAGTAAGTTTCACAAGGCATGGAGCATATGTGGAGGACCCTCAACAAGGCTTTAAGAGGATTGAAAAAGGTGAGAAATTTAGTAGACGTTTTACCTTTGAAGTTGAAGATACATAAAATATTGCTCGCTGCAATTACATGGACCAAACCCTATCTGAATTGGAGATATGGCATAAGAGATTAGGACATATTGGTGAAAGGACATTGAAGAAAATATGAAGGGATCAAAGTGTGCTTGGCATCCCGAATGTTTCCAAGAAACACATGATTTACAAATGTGGATCATGCCAATTTGGCAAATCACATAGGCAACCATTGAACAAAAGAGGATACATGTATGAAGATTACTTGGAGCTTGTACACATAGATGTGTGGGGTCCTAGCAGAGAGCCATCAATTTCAGGGTAAAGGTATTATGTTTCATTCATAGATGACTATAGTAGGTGGACAATACTTTATTTTATGAAGCATAAAGATGAAGTCTTCACTTGTTTCAAGAAGTATTTGGCATTGGTTGAGAATCAAACAGGTAAAAATTTGAAGAGGCGCAAATTGGATGGAGGTGGTGAGTATGTCTCACATGAGTTTGGCTCCTTCTTATAGAACAAAGGCGTAAAGAGAGAGATTATGACAAGGTAAACTCCTGAACAAAATGAAGTGGTAGAGAGAAGAAATAGATTAATAGTGAGACTGCGAGATCAATGTTGGATGAGAAAAAACTCCCTAATTATCTATGGGCATAGGTTGTTTCCACAGCCACTTACCTAATCAACAGGCTTCCATCCAAGTCTCTAGATCGGATGACACCTTATGAGGCATGGAATGGCAAGATACCTTCTTTAGATAATTTTAAGATCTTTGTGTGCATTGCTTATGCACACAGACCCTCATAGACTAGGCAAAAACTTGATCCAAAAGCTGAAAGGTGCATATTTATTGGCTATGATCAGAATTAGAAAGGATATAGGTTAGATAATCCCATTAACAAAGGATTTAAAATTAGTAGGGATGCGGTATTTGATGAAAATATCTCATGGTATGTAGGAAAATAAAGCTACCCTATGATTTGGAGAGTGATTTTTGAAATCTAACCAAAGAAGAAACACATACATGAGACGATGTCAATTCAGAAGATGAAGAACAAATTGATTTTCACGATTGGAAGTCAAAGGGCAAAGCAAAATTCAAAAAATTGGAAGGCATTCAAGAGTCATCCAATCAAGCACTTAGACGATCTCAAAGGGAAAGAAAAGAACCTATAATGTATGAATATGGCATTCCATATACATAGCTAAAGACTTTATGTAAGAGGAATCTTCTGCATTTGAAGAAGCCAATACAAAAGAAGAATGGAGAGATGCTATAGAAATTGAATCACTTCAAGAGAGTAGCACTTGGGGTTTGGATCCCAAAAAACCATTCATGAAGGTAATAGGATCCAGACAGATTTAGAAAGTGAAAAAGAATTCAGATGGCACAATGAATAGGTATAAAGCAAGCCTTGCAGCAAAGGGGTTTGCTCAAACTCATAGAGTGGATTATGAGGAGACCTTCTCACCTATAGCAACGATGCCAACCATAAAAGTTTTAGTAAGTATTGCTTCTTCAAAGAATTGGAACTCGTACCAATTAGATGCTAAAAATGCATTCCTTAATGTGTGGATCTCTCAAGAGGTCTACATGGCTCAACCACTAGGATATGAAGACAAAGACAAACCTCATTATGTATGTAATTTGAGGAAGGCAGTGTATGGTTTAAAGCAAGCTCGTAGAGCTTGGAACCATAGGCTAGTCACATACTTGCAGGACTAAGGTTTTGTTGCAAGCAAGGTAGAATCTTGATTGTTCATTAAGAAGACTTACTCTGAGGTTATTTGTCTATATGTTTATATGGATGACATTATCACCACAAGAAATGATGCCAATGGCATCAAGAAGATAAAAACCTACATGAAGGAAGAGTTCAAGATTAATGATCTTGGATTGCTTACATATTTTCTTACTTTAGAGATTGTTTATATAGATTCTGGTGTTTTCATTACTCAGAGAAAGTACATCCATGATATGATAGTTAAGTTCAAGATGGAAAATGCAAAAATTGTAGGTACATCCATGGAATTGAATCACAAAATCAGTGCTCATGAAGGAGAGCTGCTTGAAGACAATACAATTTATCAAAGCCTTGTTGGGAGTCTCAATCATGCAACCCTAACAAGAGTGGATATATGCTATGGGGTGAGCACATTGAGTCGATTCATGCATACACCAAAAGAGCATCACATGGAAGGTACCAGAAGGATCTTAATATACTTGAAGGGTACCAAAAATGAAGGGCTATTTTATCCATTTACATCTAACTTGGATATTAAGCTATAGTCTAATGCAAATTGGGCTAGTTTCAAAAGATGATAGGAGGAGCACCTCTGGATGATTATCTTCTGCACGGTCTAAGTTAATTTCATTTTCGTGAAAGAAACAACCAACTAAGGCATTGTCCTCAACTGACGCTGAATATAGGGGTCTAACAAATGCAACACAAGAGGAAAATGTGGTTAAACCTACTAGACTTGGGACTACATACATATACTCCAATGATCTTTGGAGATAATACTAGTTCATTACATTTGGCTACTAATCCTGTATATCATGCAAGGACTAAGCACATGGAAGTGCATTATCATCATGTGAGAGCGAAGCTACTTGGCAAGGACATACAATTGTCCTATGTATCAACAAACTTTCAATGTGTAGAAAGTTTAACTCAAGATTTGGATGGAACTAAATTGAACAGGTTCAAGATGATGATTGGATTTTTGGAGATTAAAGAGAATTGAAGCCCAAGCATGGTATGCTTGAGGGGGAGTTGTTGGGGCAAATGAATCCAAGCCCACATACTTAGACATTTGGATAATCATTTCTACGAACTCACATGAAGTCACATATGACTACATACTTGTAAAAGCATGACTTTTATCTTTCTAAAAGTGTGCATGTCAAAAAGAGCACTTGCAATCACGAGTTCTTAGGAGATCTCTTTATGATTTGGTTGGTGAGTTAGATGAAGAGTGAAATCCTAAACTCTAGGTCCTATGCTCATGTAGGAGAAAGATCCACTACCAAATCTTACAACAAATATGTAAAACATGAGATCAATAAACATGATGTGCTTAACATAAATATGATACTGTTGGAACCATGAAGTTGTGAAGGACCTATGAAGCTATAAGGCTATGGAATACTTGGAGGCCTCCATCGGAGCTTAGGATACTTGAAGGCTCAAGGCCTTATGTGGTAGTCTCCCAAGATTCCCATTTTTCCCTCTTGTATATAAGTTCTTTCATAGGAACTACCTCCTACCTACTTTTGTGAGAAAACCCATAAAAACTCAACCTTAGCCTTCTTTTTTTGTAAAAGGCTTCTTTTTGAATTATTTCCTTATTTTAGAAATGAGAGCTCTCTTTTGGATACGTGCAAAGAGCTCTCTCTCTCTCTCTCTCTTAGAAGATTCCCTTTTTTGATTTTCCCACCTACCTATTATTTTTAGAATATCTAGTTAATGAAGCCTTTGGCCACTTGTATTCAATGGATTCCTCCTCCTCTCTTATATAAGGAGGAGCTCATTTTGTAAAAGGGGGTCCCTTGGCCATGGCCTTGGCCTCCATTTTGGTAATGGAAGAAGGTGTCATTTGCTACTCTCTTGCCTCCTTGTGTACAATGGCGTTGGTCTTGGTGTATGGATTTGCATGTGTGTGTGCATGGTTGGGAGGATGTTCCCCTTTGCTCCTTGTGACATTGGCCATTGTTGCCATTGCTCCATGAGCGTGGGTGAGCCTCTCCTCTCATTCTTTGCCCCAACTTGGAGAAACCTCTCACTTCCATGTGAGGCAGTTAGGGTTTGTTGTTCCCCAATTCTCAACAAATTTGGCGCCGTTGCCGGGGACGTCGGCCTTTAGCCGTTGGTTTCTCCAAGTTTGTGTGTCCATATTTCGTGAGATGCACCTTGACACTTGGAGGAGGATGAATAAGTGTGGCCTTCGGTTGGTCAAGGGTACCCCTTATTTCTCAATTTTTTGAGTAGTTTTAGTTTGTTTTCCTGTTTCTTGCACATGAACATCCTCTAACCTCTCTCTCTCATTATCTATCTCATACACATCGAATCTCGCATCACTTTCCATATGTCTTATTCATTTAATGTTAAGTGGGTGGGTGAGTGACCTCGTCGGCTCCCTCCCACTTTCCATTTCTTTTTCAAGTAAACAAAAAAAAAAGGAGAGAAAAAAACTATACGTTTGAGATCACGAGTCACAATAAAAGAATTTCTTTATGCATGCATAGGATTCTTCATTGAATATGGCTGCATTTTCGAAGATCATGGGCTGCGTTTGGATAGTGATTGGGCAGGTGCATTGAAATTATCAAATGCTTGGAGTTACGTTTGTTCAGTGCACCATGTGCATACGAGCTTGGGTATGGTGTTTTCTCTCTCTTCGTTAATGTTTTTGGCAGATCCGTGCAAACGAAGGCGAGGGGAGAGAAACATTCTCTTTTCCCTCCCTCTCTCTCTCTCATTGTGGGAGACATCGTCGGTTCTCTCCCAATCTGTCTAGAGCTTTCTCCGCTTTGGAGATGATCTTCTCCTACGTACCTCACGTCTTTGGCTGCATGCCTGTCTGTTGCTGCCCCATCGCTCTAATCTGCATAGCGTTGTGTGTCTCTTTGCCTTCACCATCACCATGCTTCTTGTGGTAGCTGATTGTGTCGAGGCTCCCCCTCTGTCTCAGAGGTAGCTCCATTGTGGGGGTTGAGCTCCACTTTCCTCTACATTGATGCTCTATTACTCGCATTGTTACCTTATCATCTTTACACTACCAAGCTGAAGATGTGTGCATGACATTCCTCACCTGGTGATTTTCTCAAGCATGGAAGGGCTGTAGCTTCTCGCAGACTCATTCTGCTCCCCTCACCATCTGCTCTAGGTCATGATGTCTGTAGATCACTCCTCAAGTATGGTCATTATCGAAGTGCAGCTCGCGAGACAAGAAACATTAAAAGGTTAAGTTTGGTTGCTAGAAACGACTCTATGCTTGCAAGCTTCATGGGCTACACACATTTGGACAGTCGGTTACTCCCCTATGTTCGCCATTCCCGCAATGGCCTTGCTCCTTGATTGCCATAGATTTGGAGTTGATGGCTAAAAGCTTCCTAGGTCTTATTAACCAGGCTACTACCTCGGATACTTCTGTGAACCATGACAAAAATGGGTTTCAGTAATAACTATGCAATGTGGGGCTGAATGTGGATATTCAAACCGACGATCTCTGTCCTCGATTACTCCCTACTCAATATTTTCTGCATGTTTTGCCTTATGTTTTGACGTCCTTGGCATGCTATTTGTAATATCAAACCATATGAGGTTGTGTTGTTCTTCTGAGTCTCTTGTGACCATAATGATACCACTCCAAAAAGTCCACTCTACGAGTTGTCACCAACACTCTCCTGCATCCCAATCACAAGCAGTTGGTGGCAAATGATGATGTAATACAAATGTTACTTCAAGGAAGTATAGGCTTGATCTAGCCGTTTTTATTTTCCCTTCACTTTGTTAAGTGTTGGTCTTGATGTAATGGTTCAGTTTCAGCTTTTATCTACAGGTTTCATTGAAAAGAGGTGGAGAGACATGTTGTCTTTCCCACCATTACGAAGAGGCAAATATCTGAGGTGTTCGAAGACAACATCCCCAAACCGAGGAGTTCGGATGTGAAGAGAGTACTGGTCTGCACAAATGCGAACTAAGTTTATATGAAGTTTTGTTGTGCCCGAGTACTAGGTGGTGTTCTTTTTTCCATGCATAAGGTCATTTTAGGGAACATTGGGTACAATTCTACATTGTGTCATTACATGATATGAACTTTAGGTAGGAGGCCTTGAAGCATAATTGTCGGAATTAACTTTACACACTCGTACATATTTTAAAAGCGAAGCATTCAAACGATGGCGGTCCCTACTACGATATCTCAATGCTATTTGTAATGAATTAATCATATAATGACGGAATGTTCTAGATCACTTTGATGTTGTTCATATCTACCCATATGAATGAAGCTAGAGCAGGAGGTTGGTTGTGTCCTTAAATTTTTTACGGGAGTTACCTCTAGGATGCCCTGATCATGGTTATGAATGATGACAACTTTGTAGATGCCTGTCTTGGTTGCAATAGGGTTGTCTGCTTTGTAGCTTCTAGTGTATATCGGGGTGTGAAGAATAGGTGACTCAAAGTACTTGACGGGTTGCGGTGTGTAACTGCCATGAAAGGGATGGACGTATTAATACATACGGTTTTGTCGCCACTAACCCAAGTACTTGATGACTTTTTATTGGACTGTAGGATTCAGGTCTCACATTTGAATGGATTGTGCAAGGCTGGTGTCCTGAAGGTTATCCCACATGTATCATGGAAGGTTATCTTGTGGTGACTGCCTATGAAGATGAACTTGGTGCTATTCAGCTATAAGTCCTCAAAATGGTCACTCTTCATGAACTTAATGCATTTTCTCTTAGGCCACTAAAGCTAGAATGTGATGTATGCTTGTTGTAAGGTTATGCAATTAAATATATTTCTTGACTAGGATCGAAAGGTCGTCACAGGTTTTGGAATCCCTTGGAGCTTCCACCTAAAGGATAACCTACTTTTTATTTTCTGTGGCTTACCATAGGCTTCACACCCCCTTGTGGTCTTTTGAAGGTTTTTCAAGCCCCACCAAGGAGTGATACACATGTTGACGCCTTTAGGCACCTCATATCTATGCATTCATCATATATATGATCTTCTTGCTTGATGGAAAGCTTGCAGGTGACTCAAGCATATTGATTCTTCTCCTTGGGGAAGCAGACCCTTGGAATGATTATAGAGCTTTTGGGGATACTGAATTCTTTTTGCTGATCTTTAAATGAGAATTTAATTGTGTACTCAATTACTCTTGACTCTGAGTGTTGCAGGTTTGAAACGAAGGATGTTGGTGCTTCCATGTCTTATGAAGTTTCTATAGCATGCTTCTATCATAGTCATTAGAAATGGATAAAATGTTTGTTCCCTCAATATGCTTGTATTGGTTGCATGTGACCACTTATGTTTAAAAGGCAATTAGTAGTACCATAGGGTTGATGTGTGAATATTGTGCGAAGATTGGCTTGCTCTAGGAGTGTGTCTGCCCAATATTTTAGGCATAGAATCTAAAGGGTTTGTTTTGATCTTGCAAAGTTACTGGAAGTGAGGGTGGATTTAGACTTGTTCACATACAACAGTCTCAATGGTGTGAATGTTACTTGATGCCTGTATTCATTGACCCATTAATAGGAATTGGGTCCAAGATTGCACAAACTCTTGCTACCTGTTAATGCATCTCTCTTGAGTCTACTCTTTATTAATGCAAGTAGCAAAATTCTTGGGTTGGTGCATAATGTTCTCATGATGTAAGCATGTAGTCTTTAAATGATATTTGCAGGTGAAAATGTACATAGGTGGGTTGAAATTTTTGATGTAGACCTGAACTAAATTAAGTACGAAGTCACGAAATGAGTGATTTTTTTTGCTAGGGAACTAACTCTCTAGTTTCACATTGCTCATTTAAGTCTTATTTTTTCATATTGCATCACAGGTCAACACAATTAGAACTTCAGCATTTGATCATTCCTACCTCTTATAGATGAATTGCTACTCTGCCTTGCAGGAATAACTTTGGATAAGACTGTTTGAATCTCATGAATGCTTGTAAAATGATAGGACTCGTAATGTTGCACTATTGTCTATTCATTTTATGAGCACATAACACTCATGTTAAATTGCAAGCTTGATTGACTTGAAGCATAATATAAATGAGGGCAGGAACATAAGTTAATCATGGTACCCACATTCTAGATAATGCCATATGTCACCCTCACTTGGAAATAACAGATTATGGCATCATTTTTTGGAGCTCAAAGATGAGAAGATTTTCAAGAGATCTTCTCATTAGAAGAGCAAGTCCTAAGTGAAAGATGTTCCCTAAAGTGGAAACTAAACATGGAATTACATTTTGTGGCTGCTTCTTTTCAAATTCAGTCTACTTGTTGTGTATGGTTAAATTTCAGGTATTGGAGCTTTGAGAGAAGGCACATTGGATGGAGGCTGGGCTGACTGCCCCTCAAGGGGATTGTGTCGCTCAGCATTATAGGCCTGAAAGACTTGAAGACTTACAAATTTGGATGGAGGCTGGGCTGACTGCCCCCAAGGGGATTGTGTCGCTCACCATTGGAGACCTGAAGAACTAAAGACTTGCTGCAGATTAAACAAACTTGTTGACCTGAAGACTGCAGACTTGTAGAATTAAGTCTTGCAGAATTGAAGAATCAACATGATTCTGTTGGGCTATGCATGATCCTTTCATCTTAGCTTTGTTGAGGACGACAAAGACTAGGTGGGGGAGAGTGTTGGAACCATGAAGTTGTGAAGGACCTATGAAGCTATAAGGCTATGGAATACTTGGAGGCCTCCATCGGAGCTTAGGATACTTGAAGGCTCAAGGCCTTATGTGGTAGTCTCCCAAGATTCCCATTTTTCCCTCTTGTATATAAGTTCTTTCATAGGAACTACCTCCTACCTACTTTTGTGAGAAAACCCATAAAAACTCAACCTTAGCCTTCTTTTTTTGTAAAAGGCTTCTTTTTGAATTCTTTCCTTATTTTAGAAATGAGAGCTCTCTTTTGGATACGTGCAAAGAGCTCTCTCTCTCTCTCTCTCTTAGAAGATTCCCTTTTTTTATTTTCCCACCTACCTATTATTTTTAGAATATCTAGTTAATGAAGCCTTTGGCCACTTGTACTCAACGGATTCCTCCTCCTCTCTTATATAAGGAGGAGCTCATTTTGTAAAAGGGGGTCCCTTGGCCATGGCCTTGGCCTCCATTTTGGTAATGGAAGAAGGTGTCATTTGCTACTCTCTTGCCTCATTGTGTACAATGGCGTTGGTCTTGGTGTATGGATTTGCATGTGTGTGTGCATGGTTGGGAGGATGTTCCCCTTTGCTCCTTGTGACGTTGGCCATTGTTGCCATTGCTCCATGAGCGTGGGTGAGCCTCTCCTCTCATTCTTTGCCCCAACTTGGAGAAACCTCTCACTTCCATGTGAGGCGGTTAGGGTTTGTTGTTCCCCAATTCTCAACAGATACTCACAAACTTGTGATGCATTGTTTCATACCCTCTGCTACCCAAATGTGATGATTTGTCTGCATCTAGATGTGTGATCATTGCATCCTATTGCTAACAATATCAATATAAAGTCTACTGCTACTCATCACGAATCATCTTCCACTCATCAACATCTAGCCATAAAGGCTTGAATAAGTCTCCTCTAAAAGCATCGTGAGGCTCTCATCATTAATGTGACATCATCTCATTTGCCATGTGGTGTATCAACTCTCCGCGAACAACAAGGTGCTGAGATGAAGGCAAAAACTCATGACAGATCACCTCTGTGATTTAATTCTTACAATACCTGCCTTGTGCACTACACTTGACCATGAGAAAGTTCCCAAAGTATACTATACACAACTATCCTATCCAGTGATGTATGGACTTTCCAGCCACATCCATTATTGGAGCTCCATCTCATATACAGTAAAACTTGGAGTCCTCACGGTCATGAGCACCCCAAGGTGTATGTGGTGTACTTTGTGGCATACTTGCATCTAAGGAACTTGGTCTACCAGTAGCTATGTTTGACATTGTCTCTGTCTCACTACTTGATCTACAACATTCACCTCCTCCTTGAGACCCAAACATGGACCCTCCTCTAGAACCTCGTGCTCTAGGATGCGACCTCAAATATGACCTACATGAACAAGATGGACCAACACATGTATCGAGTTGCGGTGTCGAATGTTGGCACACACATTGAGTGCTAGATCAACTAGGGGACGACTTAGAAGATAGTCATGGTGGACTTGTAGATCTAGGAGCACCGCCAAAGGGAGTGCCGCTAGGGGAAGTCGTGCCTCCAAAGCAAGTGCCACTAACACAAGTAGTCTTGCCCAAGGGAGTGCCGCCATTGGGAGTAGTACAGTGAGAATTCCAATACATTTGTGATGCCGCAACCTAATAAGTGGGAGGTGCTCAAGATATGAACTCTAGAAACTGCTCCTTTATCATGGAATCTAGAGTGAGCAATGGAATGTTTCTCATCAGCTAGCACAGGATGCAAATTTTGAAGAACCCTCACCATAGGAAGAAGCAAAAGAGAACCCTGCATGGATGAGTGCTACGGAATAAGAGATAGATGCTTTACAAGGAAAATCAAACTTGGAAAATTGTTGTCCAAGACTCCATCTATGAAAGTCTTAGGTTCAAGGTGGATATATAAGGTAAAGAAATTTTTTGATGAATCTATTAAGTACAACGGAAGGATAGTATCCAAAGAATCTGCACAAAACAACGTATTGGATATGAAGGAACATTTTCATTCATCACAAAGATGCCTCCCATTAGGGTACTTATGAGTGTTGCATCATCAAAGAATTGGAAGATTTATCAAATGCATGTAAAAAATTACTTTTCGAATGGATGAATATCCCAAGAGGTATACATGGCTCAACCTCTTGGACTTGAAGACTCATAATGTCCAGAATATGTTTTCAAGTTAAAACAAGCTTTGTATGGCTTGAAGCAAGCCCTTAGGGCTTGGAGTTATAGGCTTGTTAGCTATTTGTTACCTATTTGTAGTATAAGGGAGTGAATGTGAGAAACGTAGATCCTTCCTAGTTCATTAAGAGGAACTAATCAGAGGTCATATTCTTATGTGTATATGTTGATGACATTTTAATTACAAGTAATGATGGTGCAGGAATCAGGAAGATCAATCTTCATATGAAAGAGGAATTCAAGATCAATGATCTTGATCTACTCACATACTTCCTAGGATTGGAAGTAGGATATACAAAATAGTTATCTATCTAACTCAAAGAAAGTACATCAAAGACATGCTTATCAAATTTAAAATGGAAAATTCAAAGGTTGCATGTCCTTTCATGGAGATGAACTTGAAATTAAGTTCTCATTAAGGTGAGAAAATTGAAGATGTAACTAGCTATCAAAGTCTAGATGGAAGTTTGCATTATGCTACACTAACCATAGTGGGCATTTTCTATGGAGTGAGTGTCTTAACTCAATTCATGCATACTCCAAGGAAAACTCACATGGAAGTAGCAAGGAGAGTCCTCAAATATTTGAAGGGTATAATCAATAAGGGTTGTTACTATCCTTATACCTCTGATATAGATATCAAACTCTTCTTTGATGTAGATTGTGTAGGCTTTATAAATGATAGGAGACGCACATCTAGATACCTCACCTTTTCACATACAAAGTTTATCTCTTGGTCCTTAAAAAGACAACCCACAATTGCACCATCATCAATGGAGGCTGAACATAGAGGAATTGCAAATGCTACAGAAGAGGCAATGTGGACTAAGACTCTATATTCTAATTTAGGTCTTAAATAATCTATTCCTCATATCTTTAGGATAACATCAATTCATTGCATCTTCGTGCTAATCCAATCTATCATGCCAGGACTAAACACATAGAAGTGCATTATCATTATGTGAGGGAAAAGATTACAACAAGAGAGGTTCAATTCTCTTATGTATCAACACATCAACAAAGTGAAAATATGATGACAAAAGCCTTAGATGGAATCAAGCTAAAGAGGATAAAATCAATGATTGGATTGCAAGATGTCTTGAAGGATTCAAGACTCAAGCTTCTTAGGCTTGAGGGGCAGTTGTTAGTGCAAATAGCAAGCCTAAGAGCTTGGCATTTGGTCTATGTACTACTGTCATAAGTCATCTCATTGAGCAATGGCCATGAGAACCCATGCTTGTGAAATTTCCAAGAGTAAACCTTGTACTTACCTTGGTTATTTGTAAAAGACAAAAATAGAAGAGGAATCTCATGATGATATCAAGCTAATTCTCAGACGTTTATTAATTGGAATCAAAGTTATATCATCCCAAAGCTTTAGGATCACTTTTAGGAGTAGAAAAATGCCTTAGCTCCAAATCTATACTGTATCTCATAACCTCATCCCTCACTGCTTGTCTCTCAAGATTTGGAGGTAAGTCATTCTTCTACTCCTTTCTGTATGGGTTCGAAGCAAACTATAGGGTCTCGCAAGAAGACCTTTGCAGAAGCGGTCTTCACTGACCCTAAACCTACTCCTTTCTTCAATTTCGCTAGAATGGGAATTGAGATATTCGCTAATAAGGGAAAAGAAGTGCTATCGTTCACCCTAGAATGTTTTATTAATAGTGTTAGATAACTCTCTGATTATATTGATGAGTCCATGCTTGTGATAGATAGAGCACCTTTCCACAATTGGCAACAACAACTTACCAAACGTGTTGTCATAGGATTGTGTCACAGTCCCCGACCCCCACAAGATGTTTTGAAATAATGGATTCGTAACAATTGGGAAATTAGGGGGCTGGTCATAAGGCAAATTCAATATCTACCTAATGGATATTTTTTGTTCTTTGTAGGACTCGTGTAGTGCTTTAAGGGTGATAACCGAGGTATAGTGGCTTATAAAATTGATGCCCATTTTGTTTTTTATATGGTATTTGGGATTCGATCCAAAGGAACCCAAACCGACAAGGGTCCCCATTTGGGTAGAATTCCTAGACTTATCGATTGAATTCTACCCTTGCATTGACAACTTATGCTCCCTTCTTGACAAAGTCTTGGGTCAAATGGCTACGGGAAATGTGAATCCAAAATGGGACCATCAGGTCCTAGTTGAATTGGACATCAACAGTCTTGTCAAAACATGTTTGAAAGTTTATGATTCCACAGGTTATTGTTCGCATGAACAAAAAGTACAGTATAGGAACCTGCCTAATGCTTATTTCAAGTTCTTTAGACAGGGGCATTGGATTAGAGACTATCCACTTCTCAAAAATGAAGAGACTAATTGGGAAACAAAGAAGCTTGAAGGTCTTGAGTCCCAAAAATTTACACATTTTGGTAACCAGGGTAAAAAGCAACATGTAAGGCAAAATAAAAGAAAAAGCAAACCATGGCAAAACTCTTTTGAAGCCTTGCTAGAAGATGCATTTAATCCATTGTCAGAAGTTAAGCCACCAGATGATGTCAATACCATCATTGAGGAAGGTGTGTGTTGGGGATTCGGGGACAAGAAGGAGTTTGAGGGTTTGTAGGAGAAAAAGAGATGATGAAAATGGAATAATAGTGAGAACTTCTGCAAAGGAATACTCTTGGAAACCTTGAATATTAATTATCCTTCAACAATTACAATGACTGCGCACAGTCTAATCAATGACTAAATACCACTTCAGAGAGTATCAATTACTGAAGACCAATTATCTCAAGTCTTCTAGCGGCGGCCTCTCGTGCACCAATCCTTCACTTGCTTCCCGCTTCCCTTGTGCACACCTTGCACTAAGCTTCCGCCAAGCTAAGGAATCGGTATCACTGCGCACGCACGCAATAGCCCTTGGAACTCTTGGAATCCAGCCCGCCTTCTCTCTTCTCTGCACACTTTCCTCCTGGCACCTCTTGCACTCTTGAATGTCGTCGCACACAGGAGGCTCTTCTTGCTTCCTCTCTTGCTCCTCTGAAGCTCTCTCTTGCTCCCAACTCTTAATGTGTAAGAATAGCCTTTGTCCTTCTTTTTGTTTGAGAGTCCGCCGGTTCGCGCACTCTAACTGCAATACAATCTTGGTGTCCTTTCAATGTCCCAAGATTGTCTTTTTGAACTGGTCCTCAACGATTCGCTACTTTGTCTTGTAGTGACTTTAGAACAAGAGTGACTTTTAAAATAAAATTTTGACTGGGCGGCCTCTTTCCACCTTTGCGTACGCGGCCTTCCACCTTCACCTTTCCTTTTAATTCTTTTACTTTTGCACCTTAAGATGGTAGATTCAACCTTTGAACCTTAAGAGGAAAAATACTTTGTACCTTTAGTTTCAACCGGTTAGGGCTCTACAGATGCCCACCACCTAAAGATCTCTCCGTCCGGGAGAGACAACAACGATACCAACTGAGAAATTGCAAAGACACAGAGATGAAAATAACGGAGGCAAGAAAAAAGGTAAAGGGTGTGTATCTTATTGAGAAGAAAAAATATAATGCACCCGACAAGAATGATGAGAAATCAAAAGTATGAGATAATTATTGGCAAAGGGATACTGGATTATGAGAGCAATTATTATGACTGTGGATTAGCAATTTATTTAGACTGAGGAGGGCAATTTAATGTGGAGGTTGATTGAGAATGTCAGCCGAGGTTGATGGAGAAGGGGGCAAAGGAGCAGAAGCTTGTTCGATCGTAAGCTGTAGCGAACTAAGGCATTGTCTAAGGTGATCCCTTTCCCTGCGGATACGTCGGCATGCAGCATTAGCACAAAGCCCTAAGTTGGAGCGATTCTGAAGATCTTCTAAGGCTTTCATCGCAGACTCGGCCATATCGCGATAATGATCTCGCTCTTCTTTGAGCAATCGGGCCGTTTTGTTGAGGGAGTGCCATTGAGAGGTTGCCATGCGATTGATGTTTTCTATTGTTGAGATATACTGTTGATGAACCGAAGCTGCTGCGGAAACCGAATCCAAGGAAATCTGAGAGGCCTGAGCATTGCCGATAGCGACTACACTCGCGTCCTGGAGTAATTGCAAAAATGAAGGGGTTGATGGTAGGTCAAAATGCGGAGTGGGAGTGACCGTTGGAGCGGGAGGGAAAGGGGGAGGGGGAATATTCTGCTGAGGAGGATGAAAGGTTGGAGTGGAAGATGGAGTGGGAAGTGAGGGATTGTGGGAGGGGAGCGGTTGACTGACAGGGAGGTTACTGATAGAGGGGGAGGGGAAATCCGGGTGAATTGGTGGCATACAGGTGGGGTTTTGAGGGTTGAGCTGTGTTTGAATAAGTGGGGTGAAATCGGAAGAGAGGGGAGGTCTAGGGATAATAGGAGGGGTAGGCATGGATGGAGAATTTGTAGATGCCGGAGGGAAAGGGGAAGAAGGTTGGGTAGTGAAGGAGGGGACGTGAGGTGGGGGAGTCATGAATGGAGAGATGGTAGATGCAG
The DNA here is from genome assembly GCA_020310875.1 of Ceratopteris richardii. Lineage (NCBI taxonomy): Eukaryota > Viridiplantae > Streptophyta > Polypodiopsida > Polypodiales > Pteridaceae > Ceratopteris > Ceratopteris richardii. Next base: position 75,166,370 of record CM035443.1, read on the forward strand.
GAGGGAGAGGTGAAGAAGATTGGGCAGGGAAGGAGGTTACATCAGGAGTATACGTCATGAATGGAGAGGTGGTGGATGTAGGAGGGATAGGTGAAGAAGATTGGGGAGGGAAGGAGGGCACATCAGGGGGATTAGTTATGAATGGAGAAGTGGTAGAGGTAGGAGGGATAGGTGAAGAGGAATGGGGAGGGATGGAGGTTACATCAGGGGGGTTAGTTATGAATGGAGAGGTGGTAGATGCAGGAGGGATGGGTGAAGAAGATTGGGGAGGGCAGGAAGTTACATCAGGTGGCGCGGATGTGGGTGTCGAGGCGGAAGCTGAGTCAATAGAGATTAGAGGGGGGGAGGGAGATGGAGCAATGGAAGGTCCAGGTTGGGAAGGGAGATAAGCAGCATTGTGTGCAGAATGTGCCGGAATTTGATATAGCCAAGCTAAGAAGGGTGCAGAATAGATGGAAAATGCATGAGAGCCTCTAGAGATAGCCTGGCGGAGTCGACGGGAGCGCAAAGTCAAGGAACTATAAATGAGGTGTGCGTAAGGGTAGGGACGGCTATGGAGAAAGCAGAAAAGCGGATCAGCGATACGAATATCAGACCACGGAAGGGAAGAGGTTTGGCTGCGTAGTAAGAAGAAAAAGATGAACGCATTGAGAAGGGTGGTCATGCGGAGTGAAAACCTAGCATTACTTTGAAAATGTGTGTTACAAAAGGCAATAGTGGCTGAGTCCGACAGTCCAGAGTATAGGAAAGGGGGAGCACGAAAATTTATTAGGGGAGACCCAATACTGGCGGCAATGTCTGGGATGAAGAGATTGCCTGTTCTAAAATGAGGGAAGAGGCGGATAGCTTCATAAACCTGGGTAAAATTGGCGGGGTTGAAGAAAACATTAGCCAAGCCCCACAAGCCCGCCTGCTGAAGATCCTCAATGGAAAACATTTGACGAAGGGCAATGGTAGGTATGGATAGATACATTCGGATTTGCAGGTTTATGTCAGGTGGGAGAAACAGGCGCATATAATCCCCGGTTGGTGAAGATGGGTGGGATGAATGAGACATAGATGGGGAAGGAGAAGGAGGGTGCGGGAGGGGAGGTGGGGAATAAAGGTAGCTAGAATCTGAGTCTATGGAATAAATGGGAAGATCCAGGGCCATAGGAGCTGTTGGAGTCGCTTGAACAGATTCGTCTGCCGATGAAGGAGGAGGTGGATTGGGATGGGCAGAGGGAATTGCGGAGGTAGGAGCGGAACTAACACCCGGAGCGGGGTCCGCCATGGATGAAACTGGGGAAAAGAAATGGAGCAGAAGAAAGCCTCTTCAGGGGGAGAGGAATCGATGGGTTGAGGTGGTGGGAGGGGGGCAGAGGGCTTGAGGAGTGGATGGTGTTGGGAGGAAGAGGGGGGCGCACGGGGAGGAGGGAGAGGGTGCGGTGGGGTGGGAGGCAGAGAGTTGGGAGGGGGGTTTGGTTGTGGAGCTGGGTTGAAGAGGGGGGGGGTTGGGTGTCGGCGAGGTCGGAGGAGGGGGTGGTTGGGTGTAGAGGGGTCGACAAAAAAGGGGGGTTTTGGGTACGGAGAGGGGGATGCTGGGTGCCGCCAGGGGGGGGTGGTGAGGTGTAGGATTAGGGGGTGGGCTGTTGTCGGGCGAGGTCGGGAGGGGGTTGGGGTGACGAAGGGTGCTGAAGAGGGGGGGGGAGTTTCTGAGCACCGCCAGGGGGGGGTTGATTGTAGAGGGTCGGAGAGGGGGGTCGTTGGGTGCGTTGAGGAGGGGGGTGTGTACCGGGCGGGGGGCGCTGGGGTGAGATGAGGGGGGGGGGGGTTTGTGGTGAGCGGGGTCGGGAGGGGGGGCGTTGGGGTGTGATGAGGGGGGGGGGTGTGTTGTGGTGAGCGGGGTCGGGAGGGGGGGCGCTGGGGTGTGATGAAGGGGGGGGGGGGGTTGTGGCGAGCGGGGTCGGGAGGGGGGGCGGTGGGGTGTGATGAGGGGGGGGGGGTTGTGGTGAGCGGGGTCGGGGGGGGGGGGGGGGGGGGCGCTGGGGTGTGATGAGGGGGGGGGTGGGTTGTGGTGAGCGGGGTCGGGAGGGGGGGCGCTGGGGTGAGATGAGGGGGGGGGGGGGGTTGTGGTGAGCGGGGTCGGGAGGGGGGGCGCTCGGGTGTGATGAGGGGGGGGGGTTGTGGTGAGCGGGGTCGGGAGGGGGGCGCTGGGGTGTGATGAGGGGGGTGGGGTGGGGTGTGGTGAGCGGGGTCGGGAGGGGGGGGCGCTGGGGTGTGATGAGGGGGGGGGTGTGTTGTGGTGAGCGGGGTCGGGAGGGGGGGCGCTGGGGTGTGATGAGGGGGGGGGTGTGATGTGGTGAGCGGGGTCGGGAGGGGGGGCGCTGGGGTGTGATGAGGGGGGGGGTTGTGGCGAGAGGGGTCGGGAGGGGGGGCGGTGGGGTGTGATGAGGGGGGGGGGGGGTTGTGGTGAGCGGGGTCGGGAGGGGGGGCGCTGGGGTGTGATGAGGGGGGGGGGTGGGTTGTGTGTGAGCGGGGTCGGGAGGGGGGGCGCTGGGGTGAGATGAGCGGGGGGGTTGTGGTGAGCGGGGTCGGGAGGGGGGGCGCTGGGGTGTGATGAGGGGGGGGGGTTGTGGTGAGCAGGGTCGGGAGGGGGGCGCTGGGGTGTGATGAGGGGGGGGGGGTGTTGTGGTGAGCGGGGTCGGGAGGGGGGGCGCTGGGGTGTGATGAGGGGGGGGGTTGTGGTGAGCGGGGTCGGGAGGGGGGCGCTGGGGTGTGATGAGGGGGGGGGGTGTGGTGAGCGGGGTCGGGAGGGGGGGCGCTGGGGTGTGATGAGGGGGGGGGTGTGTTGTGGTGAACGGGGTCGGGAGGGGGGCGCTGGGGTGTGATGAGGGGGGGGGGTTGTGGTGAGCGGGGTCGGGAGGGGGGCGCTGGGGTGTGATGAGGGGGGGGGTGTGGTGAGCGGGGTCGGGAGGGGGGGCGCTGGGGTGTGATGAGGGGGGGGGGTTGTGGCGAGCGGGGTCGGGAGGGGGGGCGGTGGGGTGTGATGAGGGGGGGGGGGTTGTGGTGAGCGGGGTCGGGAGGGGGGGGCGCTGGGGTGTGATGAGGGGGGGGTGGGTTGTGGTGAGCGGGGTCGGGAGGGGGGGCGCTGGGGTGTGATGAGGGGGGGGGGGTTGTGGTGAGCGGGGTTGTTGAGGGGGGGGGCGCTGTTTTGGAGAGGGGGTGGTGTGGGTGAGGGGTCGCGCGGGGTTGGGAGGGGGGGGCGCTGTTTAGGATAGGGGGTGGTGTGGGTGAGGGGGTCGAGCGGGTTGGGAGGGGGGGGTGGTCGTTGGGGTGTGTTGAGGGGGGGGGGGGTTGAGTGGAGGGGGGGTCGTTGGGTGCCGGGCGGGTTGTAGGGGGGGGGGGGTTGGGGTGACGAAGGGTGCTGAAGAGGGGGGGGGTTGAACGTAGAGGGTGGGAGAGGGGGGATCGTCGGGTGCCGCCAGGGGGGTTGATTGTAGAGGGTCGGAGAGGGGGTTCGTTGGGTGTCGGGCGGGTCGTAGGGGGGGTTTGGGGTGTCGAAGGGTGATGAAGAGGGGGGGGTTGAACGTAGAGGGTGGGAGAGGGGGGATCGTCGGGTGCCGCCAGGGGGGTTGATTGTAGAGGGTCGGAGAGGGGGGGTCGTTGGGTGCCGGGCGGGTCGTAGGGGGGGGTTGGGGTGTCGAAGGGTGATGAAGAGGGGGGGGGTTGAACGTAGAGGGTGGGAGAGGGGGGATCGTTGGGTGCCGCCAGGGGGGTTGGTTGTAGAGGGTCGGAGAGAGGGGTCGTTGGGTGCCGGGCGGTCGTAGGGGGGGTTGGGGTGTCGAAGGGTGCTGAAGAGGGGGGGGGGGGTTGAACGTAGAGGGTGGGAGAGGGGGGATCGTTGAGGGGGATTGAGGGTGAGGGGGGTGTGAGATGCTCTTCTTCTTTCCTCCCTAGCACAACTTGGCGTGTGCACTGAAAATAAGAACGGAATTCCTGAGGATGTTGAAGCAAGAATGAAAAAAGAGGCCATATTATATAGCTAGTTCGAATGAGGGAGCACCTCTCAAGATGGAGCGGTCTAGCATAAAAAGGTGATCAAAAAGAGAGGAGATGACAATGTTAATCTCATCCATCCGAGAGACAAACAAAGGAAAGGGCCAAACTGAAAGTTACTTAGCAAAACTAAGAGCCATTCAAGTGATGAATTTCTTTTTATGAAGTGATGAATTTCTTGATTTTTATTGATGGAAAAAAAAAACTTGCGCCCAAAATTTTTTTTGATTTTCATTGATAAAGAAAAGAAAAAAAACGTGCGCCCAAATTTTCTGATTTTCATAAAAAACTGTGCCCAAAATTCTGTGAGCTGATTATTACTACTTATTAAAACAAATCCAAAACCAATTAGAAAACAAGATAAAGGAAAATGCAATGGTTATGATACTTGATAATAAGCCTTGAGTCTGGAAATGTTTACTAAAGGTAGGGTGTTGCCATCGAGTGTTTCCAATTGCACTGCACCCCACTGCAGCATCTTCGTAATGCGAAAAGGGCCTTCCCAGTGAGGGATCCATTTCCCTTTGTTTTGATTAGAAATTTGTGGTCTGTGTAGCAGGGCTAAATCTCCAGGCTTCAAATTGTTTTGCCATAGATTTTTGTCATGAGTCTCCTTCCTGTGTAATTGCAGCTTCTCTAACTGTTTGGAGGCTAAAATTCTCGATTCTTCCAGTTTATGCAAAGCAGTCAGTCTTGCTGAAACTTCCATCCCATTTTTCTCTAGTCTTTCCGTTCTTATAGAGCCTCTGATGAATTCAAATGGTTCAATAGGAACCAAGCCATAGACTAATTGAAAGGGAGAATACCCAGTCTCTTTATAGGCCATTCTGTATGCCCATAAGGTACCCAGATAGGCCTGTCCCCAAGAGGTCGGCTTGTAACATGCATTCTTTCCGTAACATTGAAATTAATACTTTGTTTGTTGACTCGGCTTGTCCGTTAGCTCGTGGGTAGTATGCACAAGAAGTCCTGTGTAGGATGCGATACCTGTTTGAAATTTCCTGTAGTACTTTGTTAACAAAATGAGTACCCTGATCGGTACAGATTTCAAGCGGGCATCCAAATCTGCAAATGATGTTACAATACAAAAAGTCAGCCACTGTTTGTGCAGAGCAATCCGTTGATGCAATAGCTTCAGCCCATTTTGTTGCGTAGTCCGTGGCTATCAGTAAGTACTTTTCCCTTTTTGGAAGTGCCGGAGGGTATATAGGCCCAACAAAGTCTAATCCCCACTTCTCAAAGGGCTGCCAAGAAGTGGAAACTACCAAAGGGTGATGTCTTTGCTTGGTGGGTTTAGGTCCACACCTCTGGCACACATCACATGTTTTTCTCCAATTATCTGCATCCCTAAAGAGTGTAGGCCACCATAGACCAGCATCTAGTATTCTCTGGCTCATGATATGCCCTGGAAGGTGCCCACCACCTGTTCCTTCATGTGCAAATTGCAGTATTTCCCTCACTTCATCTTCCTCTAAGCATTTCCTCATCCTGTCATCCTTGCCCTGTCTGTAGAGTTTACCCTCAATGAAAGTATATGGTCTACTCTTGACAAGCAGCCTCTTTCTTAGTACAGCATTAGCACTTTCTGGATACAATCCAGTATTAATGAGCTGCTTGATATCATCATACCATCCTTTTGGTTGTATAGCAAACAAGTGTGCATCAGGGAAATCATCATTGATACCACTGGTTTGATCCTTCCTATTTATTCTGGACAAGTGATCCGCCATCACATTTTCTCTTCCTGGCTTATGGATTACCGAGAAATCGAACTCTTGGAATAACAGTAACCACCTCCATATTCTACCCGTAGCATGTGGTTTGTTGAGTAAGTACTTGAGAGGTTGGTGATCTGATATAATAATAAATTTTACCCCCAATAAGTAATGGCGGAATTTTTGAACTGCAAAGACCATTGCTAGTGCTTCCCTTTCGGTAGTACTGTAATTTCTTTCAGCCATGGTCAAGATTCTACTGGCATATTGAATTGGCCTGTCCATTTTAAATTCTTCACTGGGTTGAGTCAGAACTGCTCCCACTGCATATGCACTGGCATCGACATGTATATGAAAGATTTTTGACCACTCCGGGGTGACCAAGATAGGAGCACACACTAGCCGTGACCTTAATGTCTGATATGCTTTTTCCTCCTCTTCTTCCCATTTGAAAGGTACTTCTTTACCTGTGAGTCTAGTCAGAGGTCTAGCTATCTCTGCATACATTTTTATAAACCTTCTATGATAACCGGTATGCCCCAAAAAACTCTGGATCTCTTTAGGAGTTTTGGGTTTAGGTAACTTTAATATAGAGAGAATTTTGTCAGGATCTGGGGCCATACCTTTAGCGGATACCACATGTCCTAAGAGGGTTCCTTCTGTCACAAGGAAGTGACATTTATTTGGATTGAGCTTTAACTTAGTTTCTCTGCATCTTTGGAAAATATTCTGCAGCTGTCTCAGGTGCTGGTCCAAACAATCTAGATGAGTTTCTTTGTGAGATCCTGAAAATGAAGAGAAATCATCCATGAAGATTCTAAGTGATTCTAGCAATAAGGGGCCAAAAATGAGATTGACCGTTCTGTTAGATGTGGCTGGAGCATTTCTTAGCCCAAATGGCATTTTTACATACACATACGTTCCCCACGGTGTGATAAAAGCAGTCTTTTCACGATCCTCTAGGTGTATTGATATTTGATTATAGCCACTGAAGCCATCCATAAAACTATATAGTGCATGCCCCGCCACTTCTTCAATGACCTGTTCTGCAAAAGGCATAGGGAACCCGTCTGGAATGGTCACCTTGTTGAGCGCTCTAAAGTCCACACAAATCCTGATTTTATTAGTATTCTTCTTTGGTACTATAACCATAGGCGAGAGCCACTCTGAGTGTTCCACAGGAATGATGATTCCTGCATCTTCCATCTTTTGGATTTCCACATAGACAGCTTCGGCATACTTTGGATTGAGTCTATAACTCCTTCCTCTGATGGGTCTGGCTCCCTCAACCAGAGGAATTCTGTGCTCTCCATAAGATGCAGGCACTCCTTCTAAGTCTTTATAATGCCAGGCAAAAACATCTGCATACTGGGTTAAGAATGATTTTACCTTTTCCAGGAGCTTTGGGTGGCTCCACAACCAAGTGGCCACTAGAACTGGTTGATTATTGTTTTGGGTGCATAAATGTACTTCTTGAACCGGATTTCTTGTTACCAGATTATCTTCTTGTGCATCTGCTTCCTTGTCTTCTTCTACTAGCTTTTCGTGCATTGCTTCATAAGCAGGTATATTTTGAACTTCGATGTTTTCCTCCTTGTCCTGCATCCATCCTGCAGGGATTTCTTGAATTGGGAAAGAACATTCAACCTCAGAATTTTTTACCTTGCTTTTAGCTTTGGAAACTTCGTTATCTGATGTTGACACATCCTCCTCCAATTTGTATTTGAGGGGTATCTTCCTGCCCCTTCTGTGGTCAGTGATGGGCTCTCCCAATCCATCAACCTGGACCTTTCCTTTGTCTTCATCGTAGCCTCCCATTGTACCAGGATTATCAAGAAAAATTCCAAAACAAGAAGAAGAGTTGCCGGCATGAAGCCAACTTAAAATATCCTCTTCTTCCTCAAAATCTATTTGGGGTTGATCCTCCGCTTCTGTTTCCATGCAAATGCTCACTGTTTGCATCATACTAGTGTTTCCTTGATTTTCTGGGCCTTCTTCTAAATGAATTTGTGTCAGCTCCTGCCCTTTCTTTTGTACCCACATGGTGTCCTTACCCCAATCATGAATGACACTAGCATGCCTCAGCCAAGGTCTTCCAATTAAGAGAGGAAATCCTCCTTCAACCTGGGGCAATCTTAAAACCACAAAATCCAGGATAAATAGATTACCTTGTACTTCAAGTGGAACTTTTGGGATTACCCCTAAGGGCCTTACTTTGCTCTGATCTGCCAAAGTGACCGTGAAATTTGCAGGTCTTGAAGGGTGGAGTCCAATCCTTTTCATGGTATGTTCAGGCATCAAATTAATGCCAGAACCACCATCTACAATAACACCTTGAAATTCATGGCCCTTGATTGATATTGTAAGCCGAGGGCTTTTATAATCTGTAAGGGGTGCTTCCCCCCTAATTATCCCTTGATGTAAGATAGCAGTCTTAGCCACTAAGCTTGTCGTAGAAGCTTCATCAATTATCTGCAATAATTCTGACCTGAATTTCCCATCCATCTTTATTAAATCAAGAATACTAACCTCCTTCTTAATAGACTTGAGTAGTTTTGAAGCCTCTGATTCTTTAAGGAAGTGAGCTTCATTTGCTTTGCCAAACTCTTCTTGAGCCCTCTTGAAGGCATGCCCAATGGCATCTCCGGTGCCTGTGAGACATTCCTTGTGGTTTGTGTCTGCACCTGTAGTATCTTTGTCTTCAATTGCAACTCTGTCTTTGTTCAATTCCTTAATTATCAATTCTTGATTTTCTACCACTTTTGTCGTTCCCCTGTTTCTTGTCTGTACTGCAAAAGATTCGAGTTCTTCTAATTGTACCACTCTAGTGGATGGTGAGGGTTCATTCACCTGAGGTAATATCTCCTCCTTGAATACAGAGATCATTTGGAGATGGGGTCCGGAAGTAGAGGCTTGATTCTTAGGACAACAGTTTGTATAGTGATCTCTGGCCTCTGGACAATTCCTGCAAGGAGGTGCATTTTCCGGCAGGGTGCACCTAGATTGGTAGTGCCCACATTCTCCACATCTGAAGCAAATAATTGGCCTTCTAGGCCCATTTGCAAAGTTAGTTCTTGGTCTAGGATTATAGTTATTACCTTGGTTTGTTGCTGCTGCCATTACATTTGCTGGTGGCAAGAGCCCGCCTTGTGTCCAGTATGTCGTTGTCGGTATTCCCCTTGATTGGCATTCATGGGCCTCATGCCCAATCTTTCTGCATAATTGACAAGTCACATTTAGCAAAGGACATTCACTTACTATATTTCCTTGCTTACTGCACATGGAGCACCATAGTCCGTTCTTAATGCCGCCTCCTTTTAGTTCTTGCAACTCCTGCCTCAGCTGAGCTAGTTCCTCTGCTTGGGCTTCCTCTTCCTTTTGGAGCTTGAGGGCTTCAATCTCTCTTCTCAGCCGAGCTACAGTAGTCTCCTCCTCTGTATAGGGCTTATTCCTCTTCAAGCCTTCCAGTTCCCTTCTTAACTGGCTCACTGGGTCCTCCAATTCTGTACCATATGATAGTTGGGAAGAAGTTGTACCATACTGGTGCCTTATTTGTTCCAAGCGGGTGGCCGTATTGATGAATTCCTCAACAGAGGCAGTACGTAGCACTAACTCTTTTATTTTGCATTGGGTGACCACAGGTAAAGGTTTGGCTAACCACTTCTTGACAAAGAAGTCGTGTGGTGGATCCGGTAATTTAGCCATTAATGCTTTTGCCCTGGTCACGAATTCGGGGAACTTCTCTCCTGGACCCAACTTCAAGTTTTCCAATTCTTCTATAATGATCTCAGCCGTGTTGCCATGCTGAAATTGATTCTTAAAGGCCTCTTTCATCAAATCCCAAGAGGTAAAGTGATTTTCGGCAAACTGACTAAACCACTTGTCTGCCAGACCTTCCAATGTGGCGGGGAAGAGTATCAAGAAAGCATCTTCCCTACCCATTAGTCCCCTAGTCTTACATAATGAAAGAAATCGTCGAATGTGCTCATCTGGGTCCTCATGGGCTAAACCTCTGAAGGAGGGGAATTTTATGTTTAACCTGGAGAGCAAGATTTCTAGGTCCACCTATCCTGCCATGCTTCCTACCGATGAAGTCGATGAAAGTGGACTCGATGATCTTCGGTTCGTCTTTCTTCTTGTCTGCTTGCACTTGATTCTCAAGGTTTGTGACCGGGTCGCGGTCATGAGCTATTCATAGTCCACTTAAAATGAGACACTTGATAAAAGTATGTACCTTTTGGCCTACTGGAGTAATGTAGTCGACACTGGAATGTTGTCCTCCAATGGCAATATATAGTCTCCTATGCTCAAAGCTCCTTGGAAGTCCCACCGGGCGTGCCAAATTTGTTGGGGATTCGGGGACAAGAAGGAGTTTGAGGGTTTGTGGGAGAAAAAGAGATGATGAAAATGGAATAATAGTGAGAACTTCTGCAAAGGAATACTCTTGGAAACCTTGAATATTAATTATCCTTCAACAATTACAATGACTGCGCACAGTCTAATCAATGACTAAATACCACTTCAGAGAGTATCAATTACTGAAGACCAATTATCTCAAGTCTTCTAGCGGCGGCCTCTCGTGCACCAATCCTTCACTTGCTTCCCGCTTCCCTTGTGCACACCTTGCACTAAGCTTCCGCCAAGCTAAGGAATCGGTATCACTGCGCACGCACGCAATAGCCCTTGGAACTCTTGGAATCCAGCCCGCCTTCTCTCTTCTCTGCACACTTTCCTCCTGGCACCTCTTGCACTCTTGAATGTCGTCGCACACAGGAGGCTCTTCTTGCTTCCTCTCTTGCTCCTCTGAAGCTCTCTCTTGCTCCCAACTCTTAATGTGTAAGAATAGCCTTTGTCCTTCTTTTTGTTTGAGAGTCCGCCGGTTCGCGCACTCTAACTGCAATACAATCTTGGTGTCCTTTCAATGTCCCAAGATTGTCTTTTTGAACTGGTCCTCAACGATTCGCTACTTTGTCTTGTAGTGACTTTAGAACAAGAGTGACTTTTAAAATAAAATTTTGATTGGGCGGCCTCTTTCCACCTTTGCGTACGCGGCCTTCCACCTTCACCTTTCCTTTTAATTCTTTTACTTTTGCACCTTAAGATGGTAGATTCAACCTTTGAACCTTAAGAGGAAAAATACTTTGTACCTTTAGTTTCAACCGGTTAGGGCTCTACAGTGCGTCAAACTCTTCACCTATACTTAGTGATATTCGTGCTACTAAAAAACCTAATCCTTCCCAACCAGAGCTTGAGGGTGGACTACCGTCATAAATAAGAAAAAACATTTTGTCAACAACTTTTCTAAGTTAAATGCTGATCTGCCTAGGGATAACCTTTTTCCTATTGATGTCAATAGATTCACTATTGAACTCACTTCAAAAGATGAAGCTAACATTAGGGAATTGCAAAATAAAGGCATTGAAGTTGATGAGATAGCTATGGGTCAAAAGGAAAACAAAGATCCTCCAGGCCATCAACTCACCAAGGCCAAAAGAAGGGAGGTTACTTCTAAGTCTATATGAAGAGATATTCTCAAGAACTAGGTGCCTCTGAACAAGTTAACTAGGAACATTAGAAAATGATTGATTTTCAGATTTTGCTTCTTTCCACCTATTTACTTTTCATGAATTGCACTAATATTCTCTCTTTCAATGTGAAAGGCATTTCTGATCGAGTTTGTGCAAAATGTATTTCTAAATGGATGCATGATAATTCTTTTCTACTTGACTCTTTATATATTTGCAAGAGATTAAAGTTGCTATTCCTCATCTTAACTTGCACTTAACATCTTTTGTAATAATTATAAATGCTATTACACTGAGCATCCCCAAGGCCATGGAGGAGCCACTGTTGGTGTTGCCCACTCCTTGGATCAGCTTGTGCAGAGTTTTATGGTCAGCCCAACTCATTAATGGGTTGGAATACAACTTTCAAAAACCTTTGAGCGTACCTTGATTAGCCTGTATGTAGCCAACTACCCCTCCCTCAAAACCACTTGTTGGGAAGAGATCAATAAACTCGATGGCCCTATCCTTTTAGTTGGGGATTTCAACATGGTCACTTCCCTTTAGGATAGAATTAATAAAAAAGGTTTTGCTATTCATGTTCACGAATGGCATGCCTAGGTGAGATTGGTTTCCACCCATGACCTTAGTGACATCTCTTACCTTATAGGATTCATGTGGAATAATAGGCAACCTCGTGAGAGACACCTTGTTGCTAGAATTGATAGATGTCATACTTCCATTCCCTTTTTCCAACAGTTAGAGGATGCCAACGTTACTACTCATAATATGATTTGCATATCTGACCATATGCCCTTGGTTATTACTTTGAAACAAAACTTTCCTTCTGTCAAAGTTGTTTGGCATCATCTGGATTTCACCCTTATCCAATTGCCTAGTGTAGTTAAGAAGACTAAAGCCATTTTTTCCCATCACTTCAAGAACTAAAATGGCCCTTCAGTTTCCTCGTCTAAATTCATTAAGGATGTCTTACATCTTTTCACCTACTACAAAAACCTCAAGAAAAACATTAGAGCTAGGAGAAGACAGTCCATTGTGAAAGAAATTGAGCTCATTCAAGCCTCTCAAGGACGTCACAAAGTGGATAGGCTTGTCTCTTCAAGAGAGATTGACATATGAGGAGTATATTGAAGCTAGTAGCATTCTCTCTACATCAAGGGAATTTTGGGCTGGGAATATGGATAGGCCTACTCCATGTATGTTCTCACTACTCAAAAAGAAGAAGTGTAAGGATTTCATTCCTTCACTTTTGAAAAAGTCTAGTGGTATTGCTATCAATGTTGAGGAGAATTTGTAGGAGGCTACCCGCCTCTTTACGATTGTTTTCTCTATGTCTCCCAAGTGAGTAGAGGATATCTGCCATGCCAAGGCTACCATTGCTCTTAAAAGAAAAAAACTATTCGTACCAGCCTGGCCACTCTACTGGACATGCCCCTCACTACCAGTGAGATTAAAGAAGCCATAGGTAAATTGAAACCTTGCAAAACTCATGGCCTTGATGGCCTTCCTAATGCATTTTTCATTACTTTTGCTGATTTCCTGATTTCCTTCATTCTCTTGATTTGGAAAGAGTCTGTTACTAAAGGTACTCTTGCTATTGAGATTAACACTAGAGTTAAAAATTGATCCACAAAAAAGGACCAAAAGAGGATCTGAACAATGGAGACCTATTTCCTGCTTGACCACTATCTATAAGATCTTTTCCTCCACTCTTGCTAGAAGATTGTCTTATTATGAATGACATCATCTTACCTGAACAAAAAGGTTTCATTAAGGGAAGATACATCTTGGATGCTATTATCTCCGTGTGGGAAGGTATTGACTATGCTCAGGACACCAATCAACCCTTCTATTTCTTTAGAATGGATTTTGACAAAGCTTATGATAGAATAGAATGGGATTTTGTTCTCTAGTCTCTTCAAGACATAGGAGGCAGAAGGAATTTCATTAGAGCTATCACCACTCTTTTTGGGAATGCTCACTCTAGAATCTCCATTAATGGCTCCCTTTCCCAACCCTTCAGACTTATGAGATCTATTAGGCAAGGATGCCCCTTGGCCCCCCTCTTGTTTGCTATAGCTAGTGATGCTCTTGGATGGTTGATTAAGGATGCTCTAAACAATAATGCTTTTGAAGGAATACATATTCCAGGTGCTCAAGACCACCTATATTTGCAAGCATTTACTGATGATACCAACATTCTTGTTAAAGTTGACCCCAAATCTATTAAAGCTATCATAGATTGTCTTCAAACCTTCTGTCTAGCTAGTGGCTCTCACATAAATCATAAAAAGACTGCTTTTAAGTCTTCTAGCAACATTATTCATGAATGCATTTCTGCCCTTGGTTGTGAAATCATCAAGGATGGGGAAATTTTTAGACTTTTGGGGATTCCTATGGGTTTTCACATCACTCTTCACCAAAGATGAGACTAGGTCACGAACAAATTTAGGAAAAAAGTATTTTCATGGTATGGTTTTCAGTCTTCACTTTCACACAGAGTGTTTGCGCTAAATCACTACATCTTGTCGTCTTTAATTCATTTTTTGTCTTGTTGGATGCCTAAAAAGAATCATTTCAAACAATATTTTGCTTTCGCTCAGAGATTCCTATGGGGGGGGGTCTGCAACACAATAAAATTCCTAAAGTCTCTTGGAGTGTTTGTTGCCTTCCCAAGAAGGAAGAAGGTCTTGGAATTTTCTATCCTATCAAGATGGCCGCTAACTTAACAGGCAAATAGATTGTGAGATCCATAGATTCTAGTGATGTTTGGGTTATGCTTATTAAAAGGAATACTCATAAATTTTACTTGAAGGAATATAAGTCTTGGAAGCATCATGAACTTTGGGACATTTTGGTTTCTCCTTAGATATATGAACCCATTGGCACTACCTTATCTTGTAGATTCTGGCATGCTTGGATGTTTGTTAAACAACAATGTCCACCTCAAAATAATTTTTTTCTGTTTACTGACTTCTTTTTGCAGGAGAGTATATGGAGAGGTTGATGGCACTATAGGAATTAAGGCACACAAATGTTTTAGACATGGTTCTACCAAGTGGACGGACCTCACTGATGGTGCTTGATTATTTCCACTGTTCAGCTTACTGAAAGCACTTATGTTTCTTTTGGATGCCTGTAGGTCTTGCTACTTCACAGGGAGATGCTCGGAAGAAATCTATCTGCTTGCTCTCTAAGGAAGACTGTCAAGCTAATTGAAGTTGCAAAGGATATGCTAAAGAGTTTTAAGTCCAAGAGAGGCTCAATTAACCTGAATGTGCACAAGTTGAATACCAAATGGTCAGTCAAATAGAATGGTAATCATGGGAAGCATAGATTCTTGAGTCTTTGGAACCTCCCCTACAACATCAAACATTCATTTCTCATGTGGATGATCCTTCACAAACGGATTTTGTGTGGCCCCAAAGCCAAGAAACTTTGGAGTCATGATGGAGTGTGTGTATTGTGGCATTAACTAGGACATCGCTCATCTTTTTTTTCAATTGTATACATGCTCAGAGGTTTTGGAACTTCTTTCAGCCTATATGTAATGGGCTACATGTTTCCCTAAGCTACAAAGAAACCCTACTAAGGCTTTGTAGCAATCTTGACTTTGCTCTCTGCAATATTTGGAGAGGGATCACTGTCTGGTTCATTTGGAGATCCAAGAACCAGTCCATGTTTAGTCAGAGCAGCCATTCCATGTGGCAAGTCTTTGTCAAGAGTATCAGTTCTCGTCTTCACTGTTTGGATTCCATGGTCACTATTGGTCCTAAAGGCTTCAAATTATCTGATCATATTAAGCCTACCCCACCTAGTAAATGGAGAGGATGATTACTGGAATTGTACTCTATACCTAGACTTGAAATGATCCTGGGATGTATGTAATTTTATCTAGCTTCTTTACTATATCTGATAACCTCATCCCTCACTGCTATACCCCTTAGCCCTCTGTTTGGGCAACTTTGATCTGTCTTCCTCTCTACGTCTAATGTTTAGGGGATAGCCATTTCTATTGGTTGATGTTTCTGATGGGGATCTTTCCCCTTGTACTTACACACATTTCATCATGAATTCTAATTTTCGTGTTCTTTCAAAAAAAAATCAATCACATTCAAAATTCAGAAATTATGTATTAAACCATTCTCTTCAAGTTGCAGGATATCTTAAGTTATTCTCAAAGTTTTGGACTAATGGATTGATCATACATTGGGCTCCACTCATGAAGGATTATTCATGTACACGAGGTTTTCTCAATCCTTGCACAGTGAAGTTATCTATTTTTGTGCAAACACTTGAAAATGATGTTCCAAAGGAGTTGATGATTCTTTTTGCATATTTATAGTGCTAAAGATATACTAAATATCCATAGAGTTATATTGGCTAGTGTAGAGCAGGTTTCTTGCAAATGCCACCCATCTCTGCATATTTCCCATCACCTATTCACAGATTAGTTTCCCATATTCCTCATTGTTGGAAGCCTTGGAACATGTTTCACTAGCTACTTGAAAAATTAGGTCACTCATGAATATGAAGAGACATATGATGTTGTAAGAGAGAGAAAGAGAGTAAATATCTTGTGTGGCACATAATTAGATTTCTTGTAGAGTAAGTTAAGTAGAGACAAAAATTCATGAGTTAATGCACCCATACATAGACTCTATGAGTTTTAGGGATGTGGAGTGCATGATGTAGTTTTTATATATAGAAACCCATTTATTTATCACTAGGATAAGTTAGGGTGCATCTTAAGTATATGGTAAAAGTAGCATGAGTAGAGTAAGCTTGTATTTAGAAAGTGGATGACAAAAATAAGTGATCTTGATCATTTTCATCTAGGTTAGGGATGGTTGGAGGATAGGATCCTTAAAAAACCAAGATTTTCTCCAAGAGACCATTGACTTAAAGGAACTATATGATATAGTTGAAGCTATGTCTAAGAGAAACAAAGGAAGAACTTTAGAACATCCAAGTATGATTGATGGCAAAGAAATGATTTTCTTTAACTATTTATAGATGCCAAAAGACTTCATGTTGTAGACTAGCATAACAACTCTAAGATTATGTACTTTAAATAGTTTCTGGAGTACAATAATATGAGAGTAAGTTTGTGTCTTTCAAAGGAAACACAAAAACCTAAGCATTCTTGAAAAATCTATAAAGTAAGAGTACAATGTATAAATTTTGATTATCTTAGTAGAGAAAAATAGTAACATGGATTAAAGGTTCACCTATTTACATACCACATGTATGATATGACCAAACGAAGTTCTTAGATTAAGGAAAGGAATTCAAGTACAAGAAGAAGGGAGGTCATACGACAAGGAAAAATGCTACCAAGGGCATTAGAATAAGGAACTTAGTAGTTGCATAGATAACAATCCCATATTGTCTAGCCAGAACCTAGATATAAAGGATAGCTCATACTGAAAGATTCCATGATCAAGAAGAATGCACTATGATAAAGAAGACAAAGATAGAAAGTAACACATCTAGATAGATTTGAGGATATGGAGACCTCAAATAAGTTCAATAAAGGGAAATAACCTTTTACAAAGAGAAAATATTGAGACAAGGTCTAGCTTAGCCAAGGTGTTTATAAGAGCTATAAACTTAGAGGTGAAAAGTCTCAAGGTACTTTTGTAACTTTATAAGAGAGCTCTAAGAAGACCTAGAAGTCTAAGATATTAATAATTAAGTATCTAGTTCATAATTAGTTACCATACCAACAAAGTTGTGAGTAGTAGTCAAATTTCTTGTGTGCATAGAACAAAGGAGTTTATTCCATAGGAAGTATGGAACTCAGGTTTGTGGAATAAAAGTGATGTTTGGATAGAAAAAATGTAACTTTGTACAAGCACACAAATGAATAAGATGAAATTTTTGTAATTTATAAGTATAGCTTTGTATGTGTCAAGTTTAACAAGCAAAAAGGATTAGAACAATAAAGTCCAATACATAATTAAAATGGGCATAGTATCTCTAAGGATTCAAAGGAATCGAGAATGCATTAAAAGAGATGACTTCTATCCATGTAGGAGATAGTGGAAGATCAAACCGGTATCTATATGACATATCTTTAGATTATAGGAATTAGTGATATGTATTTTAGATGAAGGAATGCCATGTGATTAAGCCTAATGTAGAAGATGGTGGAGCACTTAGAAAAAGGAAAGAGATTGACAAAAAATATCTTTCGATTACACAAGATATTCATAGTGAGATCCATAAAATAGCATTACAAATGCGATCTTTAGATTGTGTGCGAAACACAGAAAATAGTTAGATTCAATATGTTAAGGGCATATAGGCTAGAGGAGAACATAGAATGGGATAGATGTATCTATAATATGTGATAAGGCATTGAAATCACTTCCTTCTAAGATAGATTGTAGCATGCATTGCAAAACTCCTTGTTGCATATATGGCACATAATCATCCTAGACATATGTAGAAGACAAGATAGTTAGCAAGTTCACGTAGAATGCCTTCAGATTGCCTCTGTGTAGAGCAGAGGATGTGCAGCATATATGGTGTATTTCTTGGGGACATTGGGTCGGACCCCATTCATTTTTGTTGTTAGCTTGGTATACATTCTTCTACGGTGACTGTTTTTGTTAGCTCTTGTCAAAGGAGAACTCGACTCCGCCATGTGATGGAAAAGTGACAATGGTCATCATATTGAAATGCCTCCCTCACCTCCTCACCTCTGCCATCCCTCCATTCGGCACCCTCTCTCCTCCGCCCTCCACCATCCCACCATGCACCCCCTCATCTCCATACTCCACCATCGATCCATGCACCCCACACCTCCGCCATCCCTCCATGCACACTGCACCTCCGCCATCCCTCCATGGACCCATCGCCCAACCCCCCGATTATGTTTCTCTGTCTCTTTTGGTGTGTTAGCTTGGGCATGGGACATATTATTGATGTATTTAACAGGGTTGCAACGGATTGAATCTTTAGTTTTGCGATTGTGCATCTCCTCAAGGGGTCATATTTTGATTAATGTTAGCTTCTTCCATTCCTGCTCGCTCTTACCTGCAGCCGACTCTCTCTCTCTCTCTCTCTTTCTCTCTCTCTCTCTCTCTCTCTATATATATATATATATATATATATATATATATATATATATATATATATATATATATATATATATATATATATATACCGCGCCTTCCTCCCTCGCAACCCCTCAACCCACCATCCCCCACCTCCCCCTCTCTCTCTCTCTCTCTCTCTCCACCCACAGTCGCATGTTTCCCCGCCACCCGCCTTTTTCCCCTGCCCATCTGCCTCCGGATCCTCGCAGTGTTCCCCAGCCCACCACCTTCAGCAACCCACCCCTCCTCTAGTGCCACCATTCTCTTCCCCCTTCAGTGCAACTCTCTACAGGCCCACACAACTCCGCCATGCATTCCTCAACCCGCCATCTCCTCCCTAGCAATACCGGCCCATCCCGCAACCTATACCTCCATACCCCGACCCTCACATATCTCTGACCCCGCACCACCTCTGGCCTCAATGACTCCATTGACTCCCCACCAATTTCTCCTTTCCTCTCCGCCAACCGCACCCCTCCTTCCCTCAATTCCACAGCCCACGTCGAAGTTGCTGGAGATAGTTGTCAAAGAAATACTGCACGTTCAAATACAAATATTGCTCTTAGTATCTAAACGTTTATCCTTGTGAGATTCTATATAGTTTTAATCCATTCAATGTCAAAGTTGAGGACGCATAAGCATCCTCGAATATAATATCTTGATTAAAAATCTTGCTTCTATTGATCGCAACATGGCCACACGACAATCCCCTGTTTTTCACTTCAGGGCCAAGGCTGCTATTATCAAAAAAATTCTATGGATAATCCATTTATTGTCAATGTTTAAGATGCATAACCGTCCTCTACATATGTCCTCAAGTAAAAGTAGTTTTTGTTGATGTTTACACATTCCCATGACAATCAAAGTTGTTCTTCGTTTTTGGGACAAGGTTTCTACTATGATGAAGAGCAAAGGGAAAGAGGGAACAGTTCATATTTTAAAAATGCAGTGGAATTCAAAGGAATGCAGGATAAAGTTAAGGTTTCTTGCTGCAAAAGATTAAGATGGCTTATGATGAAGAGCAAGGAAAGAGGGAACAATTTATATTTTAAAAGTGCAGTGGAATTCAAAGGAATGCAGGATAAAGTTAAGGTTTCTTGCTCAAAAGATCAAGATGGCTTTCCCATTTAATGGAACACCATTATATATATCAAAGGGTGCTTCTTTGTCGCTCTCGTTGCACTCGACCGAGTAGGGAACTTTGAACGATTATTATAACATATATACACTTTGAACGCCAATTCAAAGTAAAGAAAGGTGATCTTGAATTTGTGTGCCTTGGAATAATAGGTTCTCCAGCTTTGAATACACAACCTCTAAAATAATTAACAACGGCATATTGATGGTCTCCACCATTCTTATGAAGGGTCAAAGTAAGAATTATTGCAAGGAATATTGCCACTAAGTCCTGATAGTATCAGACACTATATTTGAAAGGGCCTAATTTAAGGATCTCATTAAACCTCGTTGCGAGCACCATATTTGTCCTACCCTCCATTTTTTGCGGCAATCATTTTGGCACGTATTTGATGAACATTGGGATACGGCAAGGCCCCTTGTGGTCTCTTGGATTCTATATAAGTAGATGTTTTGCACACTTTTGGCATTCGTATCACTTTTTGGCATTGGAATCACTTTTTTTGGCATTAGGATCGTCATTAGATTCAAACACCATTTTTCCATCCATTCCATGCATTCTGTTTGCTACAGTACCTTATGTTTGCTCCTGTCCGTTGTATTTCTTTTGAAGATAGGGGCTTCATCCTTGCAGAACTTCTTGTATGACTAGTTCTTCTCGTGTTGATTGTGTCTACTTCTTGGAATGGCGTGCTAGCTCACTGCATTATCCTTTTGGAGCACCTCCACCCTCTGTAAACATTTTTGAGATAAGAAATTCGGTTTTTCTCTCTTATGTGCACTTGTCATTGTTCCTTTCTCAGTACAATTTTTGCTTCTCTTTTGTTAGTGAATGTACGTACACACAACAAATTTACACGGTATACTTCCTTAAGAAGAACCTCCCTTGCGTAGAAGACATACTAGAAGTGTTGGTGTGTAGACTCTTGTCTAGTACCTCCTCTACAAATTGGCATGCCTAGTGGAACCTTGCACTTCTATGTGAGGCCCTTAGTACAATAAATACTTGTTTTTACATTATTGTTTCTTTTTGCATCTTGCAAGTGGGTACATGACCCACACTCAGAAGAGAAGGAGCCTCTTCGTGTACAAAGGAGTCTCAAGAAATGATCTTTTCCTTCGATCAATCATCCTAGATCCCTTCTACCCTTTTTTAATTTTTCTATTGATTTTCTTGCAACCCCACCCTCATAGGAGAAGCCTAGAAGGACATTACATTTCAGCTCAGATACTTCCGAAGAAGCACTAGTGTCAATGGAGGATCTTGCCCATTTACTCTCTACATTGAATATCGAATTCCCTACTTTTAAGGGATTGGCTTATGAAGGTGCAGATGATCATGTGAGGAGATTCATCTCCTTATGCCGAGGTCAAGGACTTCAAAATTGAAAGGATGCAATGCTAGTTCTCTTCCCATCTGGAAGGCCTTGTAGACAAATGGTATATTCAATATGCAGATGGCCACTTCTCCACTTGGGAACCACTCAACACAATGTTCTCACATACATTCCAACCAAGGGACTCCTTAGAGAGAGATCTAGATCAGAAGAGAACTTGAAATTGAGACCACGTGAATCTTTTCACAAACTCCACAGTAGGACTAAAGCACTTGTCTCTCATCTACCACATGCTCTAGGTGATTTCCTAGTAAAGAAGTGGATAAAGAAATCTTTTCCCACGTCATCCCAGCAGAAGCTTGAGGAGTCTCTTAGATTGGATACAACACTTAATGATTTTGTTGCAGCTGCATCATGCATAGAGGAAGCATGACTACATTTTGAAGGGGATACACAACCAAACTATGCTTCAGACTTAGACCCTATCAGACATCTCAAGAGGGAGTTGGAAGCCTTAAGAATGTAGCAGAGTCGCCAAGAAGAGAAGGTCATGCCACTACCATTATGCCACAATGATGATGATGTGGCTCAACATCATCATGAATTAGAAGAGTCGCAAGCCACAAAAGACATACACAGGTAGGTTTTAGAAGAGTCGCAAGCCACAAAAGACATACCTCAAGGGAGCACAATAGCAAGGTAACCCTCAAGTCATTGATTCATGTTATGCTAGTACTTCAAATGTTCCTAATAAAGAAAAAAATCATCCAAGTCACCCAAGGTTTAGTAGGCCATTAATGTGCTACTGCTATGAAGAGTATGGCCATATGTAGAATAGGTGCTCCTTACCTGAAGGTGCACCTCCCTGTTAGCATTGTCCGGATGCTAAGGATCACTATACATGAGATTGTCCAAGAAGTCACCTTGCTCTAATGCACATGATTGCAATCCCCCCATAAGTAGAAGGTATGACTACCTTGTCTTATGCTATTTCATATTCTTCACTGCCCATGATGACTAGATCTAGGCAAGCGATAACAAATTGCAAGGAGGAGCAACATGGACTCGAGGATAGAGAGGAGGAAAGGAAGGCTAGTTGGAAGGATCAAGCTAACATTGAAGGAGCTTATGATATGGTGACTAATTCACTAAAAGACCAACCTGCAAGCTCTCAGGAGGAGCCAAAGGAGGTAAACATCGAAGAAATATTGAGGGGTATTCATCATATGGTTTGTCTGTAACAACTCATAGAAATGCATTCAAAATTAAGAAGTTACTTATTGAAGTTTATACACTTTGCTTACCTAAGCCCATAACCGAATATATATGGGTTCATTGATGACTTTCCTCCTACACCTTTGGTTGACTATAAAAGCTCAAGGTTATCTGTTTTTATAAAAGATGAAGCTCTCACATGTGTTATTGTAGATGGAGGCTCTAGCATTGATTTAATGCCCGATTTCACCATGAAGAAACCAAAGCTATGCCACCAAGGTAGCACCCTTTACTATTAGATTGGCAGACCAACACTAGGTTACACCATCGCTTAGCATTGTTGAAAATGTATTTATGATAGTACAATGTTGTCAATTTGTTCTCAACTTTTTTGTTATTGCCCTCCCACAAGAGACCTCCTACGCTCTACTCTTGGGAAGTCCTTGGCTAAGGCAAGCAAAGGCTCTATACGATTGGGGAAGGAACTAGTTGTGGATTTCCACAAAAAGTTATTCTGACTTATAAATACATTTAAAGGAGGGATGCAACAATACAAAGGCAACTGGATATACATTAGATCCGTAGGTCATGCCTTTTTTACCTCAAGAGGATGGTGCACTATTAATGTGGATGATGGGGAGTGCAGAATGTTCTAAAATGGAAACATGTGAGGTAAATGAAGACTCTGTAGAAGGAAAACCAACTCCTTCTCTGGAGCAAGGAGGTCAATTCCAAATTTTGCAAGAACCAACTGCTTCTCTAGAGCAAGGGAGTCAAGACCAATTTTTACAGGTGCCTACAAAGAGGAAAATAAGATGAGGTGAGCCTTTTGACCTCTATGGTCAGTTTATACCAAAGAAGATCAATACCCTTCTTTGTCCAGGAGAACAAGAAAAAATAAAAAATTATGTGGATGTTGTTTTAAGATATGCAAACCATGACCATGCACCCCATGATACATTTGATGATTTATTGGTACCTAAGCATGATCTCTTTCCAAAAATAACCTCAGATTGGACCATCTAGCCAAATATAAAGCGTGAGATAAGTATTTTTCTTGTAGTTGTGACTAAAAAATAATCATTCTTGCAAGATTTGCAATTTGAAGAAAAAAAAGGCTATTATCTAAGAAAACCACCAAGCAACTAGATTATGGTAACCGGAAAACACACTCCTAAGGTAAGACCAAATTCTCAGGGTAGTGAAGTTAGGAAGAAAGCAAAACCGAGAATGAAGCATCCTCAAGATGCAAAGTCTCATTGGAGGACAAAGGCCCACATGAAAGGTGCTCCTATTACTTTAAAGGTGAAGGCAGATACAAAGCTAGAAGCATCCAAAAAGATGGCAGTTATGGCCAGAAAGAGAATCAGGAAGACGAACACTATGGCTTGAAAGAGGTTTGATGAAATGAGGAGGGAAGTAAAAAGAAGGACTTATGGCCAACACTCAAGGGGCAAAGTGGAAAATTTTTATGAGGATAGGAAACCCATGGATAACACTTCTAGGGTGGAGTCAAATTCAATCTGATTTTCTATGATAGAACCAATGCATTCATTGTACATACCATAGTTCATTTCATTTCAGTTCCTCCATATCATTTTTGTTTGATCTAATAAGAAAATATAATGGTACTTACAGCGGGACAGTGCAGAGACTTGATGTGGGGGTCTATATAGCAGAGGATTCATGTGGAACATATATGGTGTATTTATTTGGGACATTGGATTAGGCCCAATTCATTTTTGGTTTTAGCTTGGGATTCATTCATCTCGGGTGACCGCTCTTGTTAGCTTTGAGACAAGTCCCTCATGGCATCCAAGCATTGAACTATCTCCGTCTGTAGATATACCAACCAAATGCTTAATATCCAATGACATTACAGAAAACATATTCATTATTGCATTATACTTTGTTTGTGCATATCCATCTCCAACTAATATCAACTTCAAAAATTCACACTTGGAAACTCCAAGCCCATCTTTGCTCAAGTAGGAAACATAAACAATTAAATGTTTCTCCAAAACGGTGTCTGTAGACTCATCAACCATTAATGCAAGATAGGGACTTCGTGATAAACCAATCCTTTGTTGCTTTTCCAAATAGCAAGATATGCATGCAATAAATTCCTTTGCTGCCATAATATTGATATAAGAAGAATAATCTCTTCTTAAAGTCATATCTTTCACATCCAATGAGAGTGCCAATTCACATAATCCTTCATACTTCATCAAAGATATATCTTGCTTAGAACAAAGTATGCTAACTTCATGCAAGTAATCACTCTACTTTTGTTTCAACCATGCATGGTGGAAGCCTGCTCTCGAATCTTCTTACCCTTTTCTACATACCATCTTGATCTTTCAAGTTTATGCTCTGAAGACTTATTGTGCTTTCTTATGGCACCCTTCATCATGGTCTTACAACCATCTCCTTTTCCCCATGGGCCATCGATTCAGCACTTCTCACACCATATGCATTTTATACGCACTTCACTTCCATCAACGATAAGCTTCAAGAAGGGAAATTCTATTTCCCATGTACTCTTGTGTTTCCTCATCTTCATCTTCTTAGCTTTTGCTTCTGAGGCTTCACTTCCAAAAGATGTTGAGCAATTGTAGCACCACGCCTCTCTCTCTCTCTCTCTCTCTCTCTCTCTCTCTCTCTCTCTCTCTCTCTCTCTCTCTCTCTCTCTCTCTCTCTCTCTCTCTCCCTCCCCGTAGCCCCCGCGCCCCTCCTCTTTGCCCCCACCACCCCCGCAGCCCCCACGCCTCTCCTCTTTCCCCCCAGCATCCCCACAACCCCCGCGCCCCTCCTCTTTCCCCCCACCACCCCCCACCCCTCCTCTTTGTAGCGCCACACCCATCTCTCTCTCTCTCTATGTGCAGCCCCCGCACCCCTCCTCTTTCCCCCCACCCACTCAAAAGATTGTCCAATGGCTATTGATGATGCTAAAATTTGTACCTTCAATCGTGCTGCTATTGCTGACATTGATCCTGAGATGATGATTTTGCTGCTCAATTACGTGTAATGAAGAAAAAACTCCAAGATGCTGAGGAAGAGCAATATAAGGTAGAAGAAGACAACGCTTCATTACATGCTAAATTGGAGTTTCTGCATCACAAAGAAAAAGATAGAAAATTAATTGCATCTTCTACAGCCCTTGATCGATATGATTTACTTGAGCAAGAGGTTGCAACATTAAAGATTGAACTGCAATTTGTAGCTATTTCATAGGCTCTCTAGATTTGGGTGCTCTATGATACAAAATCCTCCAACCCCGCCCTCCCCTCCTCTCTCCTCCCACCACCTCCACGGCCCACACCACCACCACAACGCCCTCCAACCCCGCCCTCCCCTCCTCTCTCCCCCCAGTACCCCCCTGGCCCCCACCAACACTGTAACCCCCTCCAACCCCATCCCACTCCTCCTCTCTTCACCCACCACCCCCGCAGCCCCCACTACCACCGCAACCCCCTCCAACCCCGCCCTCCCCTCCTCCCTTCCCCCACCACCCCCGTGGCCCCCACCACCGCAACCCCCTCCAACCCCGCCCTCCGCTCCTCTCTCCCCCCACCACCACCGCAACCCCCTCCAACCCTGCCCTCCCCTCCTCCCTCCCCCACCACCCTCGTGGCCCCCACACCACCGCAACCCCCTCCAACCCCGCTCTCCCCTGCTGTCTCCCCCCACCACCGCCACACCTTCCACACCACCTGCAACCTCCCACCACTCCACCCACACCTCCCACACCACCCACCATCTCCCACCACTCAAATGTAAGGGTGAAAAGCTACTACAAGAATTATGTGGATTATGTGAAGGATGTGCTTCTGAGGGTCATTCCAATATCACGAGCGGCACATAATGAGGATCTCAGCCTACATGCAAAAGTGTAAAAGTGTAAGTGGTAAAAGTGAAAGTGGAGAAATGACTGTTGCCGCCAACCATTCGTGACAACTGCCTATTCTTGAGGATCCAATTCAAAATTGGTGGCATATTTGATCTACCCCTCCAATTTCAGGCAATTAATCCGCGCACGATCAGTGGACATGAGGAATCGACAAGGCCCTTTTGGCCTATTGGAGCCTATAAAAGCAATGGACTTGTATTCATTAGGATAGTGAGATACACAGACATGTATAGAGCTTATTTCTGGCATATCTTTGGTCCTCTCTTTGTACACTGTGGCTACAAGCATATTGTAGGAAGTCACTTTGTGGCAAGGATACAAAGTGTGGGCTTCCCAGTGGAGGGCTAATAGCGTTGTAGTGTAAAGAAGTGGCTTGGTTTTGTCATTCAGTCTTGTCATTCAATTTGAGTTAGTGGTATTTCCATGCTCCTTCATTATAGCAAGTCTTCATACCTTTGTACTGAGTAGTGCAAGTCTTCACCTAGTTGTGTTCACTTTATTGGACGAATCTCTTGTATTGACTCTGTTTTGTTCTGGCTTCACATGTTAGCATAGAGCATCAACTTTTGGAGGATTTCCTTTGCCTATGTTGTAATGATCTGTTCCAACTAAGGAGTGGTTTAGACTTCCACTATTGTCATTTGTCTTCTTCCTGAGTATTTACAATTCTGTACAATTATTGTCATCTAGCTGCTCACAGAAGTGATAAAGGGTATATTTCCCTAAGGAGAACCTCCTTTGAGTAGGTGAAGTACTGGAGTGCATGGTGCATGCTCTTGCTAAAAGTAGATACCCTAGTACCTCCTCTATAGTTTGGAATGCCCGGTGGGACACTTGCATGTCTGTGAGAGGCCTTGAGCATAGTAAATAGTCCTTTTCCATTATTTTTTCCCTATTGCATCTTGCAAGTAGGTACATGACCCATATGCGAGCAGATAAGGAGCCTCTTCGTGAACGAAGGAGCCTTGAAAAGTCAGCTATATCTTCAAATAGTGAACCAACATCCCCTATACCTCCTTTGAATTTATGTGTTGATTTGGGTGCAACTACACTGTCAAAAGAAAAGCATAGGAGAACCTTGGATTTCTCCTTAGATACGTCAGAGGAAACACGAGTGCAAATGAAGGATCTCTCTCATTTACTCTCTAGACTCAATATCAAGTTACTACCTTCAAGGGACAAGCTTATGAGGATGCGGATGATCATGTGAGGAGATTCATCTCCTTATGCCGTGGACGAGGTCTACAGAATAGAGAGGATGCAATGCTGGTACTCTTCCCATCCACATTGGAAGGCCTGGCTAACAAATGGTATAATCAATGTGCAGATGGCCATTTTGCTACATGGGAGGCTCTGAAGACGACATTCTCATAGATATTTTGACCTAATGACTCCTCGGAAAGAGCTCTAGATCAGCTAGAGAACATAAGGCTAAGATTAGGTGAATCCTTCCATGAACTTCACACTAGGACAAAAGCACTTGTTGCACGTCTCCCACATGCTCTAGGTGATTTCTTGGTTAAAAAATGGATAGAAAAAGCTTTTTCGAGGTCATCTCAGCAGAAGCTACATGAGTCTCTTAGATTGGATGCAACCCTCAATGATTTTGTTGCAACAGCATCACACATTGAAGAAGCTGGGCAACATTTAGAAGGGGATACACAACCAAATTATGATGCAGAACTAGACCCTATTGGGCAACTGAGGAAGGAACTAGAGGCATGGAGAATGCAACAAAATCACCAAGAAGAGAAGGTCTTGCCACCGCTATGTCGCACTAACGATGAAGTAGCCCAACTCCGCCGTGAGTTAGAAGATTTGCGGACCATTCAAGATATAAGAAGGCAGATTTGGTGTACAATATGTAACAACAATGGACATTCCAATGCTAATTGTCCTAATAGAGTAAGTTGTCAATTTTGTGGAAAGGATGGGCATGAAGCTAGAGACTGTTACTACCTCAAGGGTAGGTAACCCTCAAGCTCTGGATTCATATTATGCTAGTACATCAAATGCACCTAATAGAGAGGAGAATCGTCCAATGAAGCCTAGATATAATAGGCCTTTGATGTGTTACCGTTGTGGTGATTATGGCCATATGCAAAATAGGTGTTCCCTTTCAGAAGATGCACCTCCATGTCAGCATTGTCTAGAGGCCAAGGATCACTATACCAAAGATTGCCCAAAGAGTCGCCCTGCTCCAATTCACATGATTGCAGTCTCTCCACAAGTGGAAGGTATGATCACTCAGTCTTATGTTGTTTCATCTTCTTCAATGCCCATGATAACTAGAGCTAGACAAGGGGTAGCAACCCGTAGAGAGGAACAAGAAGGACTCTAGGATAAAGAGGAGGAAAAGAAGGTTGGGTGGAAGGACCAAGCAAATATTTAAGGAGCTTTTGAAAGGATGGCTACTTCACTAAAGGAGCAACCAACAAGTCTGCAAGAAGACACACATATGGTAAACATTGAGGAGATCTTGAAAGGTATGCATCATAAGGTTAGTCTCTACGAACTCATAAAGATGGATTAAAAAATAAGGAGCGACTTATTAAAGATTATACACTCTGCTCACCTAAGCCAGCCACCTAGCAAAGATGGTTACATGGTTGATTTTCCCCCTGTACCCCTCGCGGACTACCAAAGCTCAAGGTTATCTGTTTGTATAAAGGATGAAGCTCTCACATGTGTGATCATAGATGGAGGCTCTAGCATCAATTTGATGCCAGATTTCACAATGAGGAAGCTAAATTTGAACCCCACCAAGGTGGCACCATTCACAATAACACTAGCAGATCAACATCAGGTTGCGCCACTTGGCATTATCGAAAAGGTATTGATGATAGTACATGGTTGTCACTTTCTTCTGGATTTTATTGTTATTGCACTTCCATGGGAGACTTCTTATCCATTACTCCTGGGAAGACCTTGGCTAAGGCAAGCAAAAGCTTTGCAAGATTGGGGAAAAAACAAGCTGTGGATTTCAACAAACACCAATAGCCAATGGCAACTACATTTGGAAGAAGGATTCAACTCAGGGAAAACTACTGGGTATACTATGGACACTCAGGTAATGCCCTCTCTACCCCAAGAAGAAGGTACATTATTGAATTGGATGAAGGAAAGTACAAAGTGTTGCACGGTGGAAATCAATGAAATAGAGGAAGAAGTTGAAGATGAAGGAGTTGCAAGAAAAGGCCATGAAGTTCACAGGGAATTGGAGAAGGAGAGTTTGCAGGAGCATACAAACATTGAAGGGGCAACAACTATAGAAGTATCGAAAAAGGAAAGTTATGAGCCTGAATGCAAAGAAGATCTCCTTTTTCCGGATATACCTCAAGGATGGATGAGAGAACATATTGCAGAATATAAGCTAAATTCCACTCTTGCATATAGTGGAGATGATTTTCCAAGCAAGACTAGTCCTGAAACACTAGTTCAAGAAGTAAATCTAGGGGACCAAGAGAACTCTCAAGTAGTCCACTTGGCCTCTTGGCCATGGCATTATCCCCCTTTACTGCAGAAGGTAACTTCTTTACTTTTTGCTTACGAAAACATCTTTGCATGGTCCTACAAAGATTTAACAGGGATATCAGAGGAGCTCGGATTACACCGAATACCCTTACTATTGAGGGAACAACACCTACAAGTAGGCCATATCGACTCAATCCAAAGTATGCAGAGGTGGTAAATTGGAAATTACAAAACTAGAAGAAGGAGGTATAATTGTTCCAGTAGAACATTCCAAGTGGCTTTCTTCTATGGTTATTGTTCCCAAGAAAAATAGTGAAAAAATAAGAGTCTGTGTTGATTTTCGTACCTTGAATAAGGTAACTATTCAAGATGGATTTCCTCAACCCTTCACAAAGCAAGTACTTGAGGAAGTAGCCGGTCACACTTTGTATAGCTTCTTGGATGGGTTTAGTGGCTACAATCAGATAGTGATCCATCCTGATGATAGGGACAAAAAAGCCTTTGTTACTCCGTGGGGCACTTATGTCTATACCGGCATGGCATTTGGCTTGAAAAATGCTCCAGCTTCATTTAATAGAACAATGTAAATGATATTGGGCAAGTGTTTAACAACCTTTTTGCACATTTTCATGGATGACTTTTCAGTGTTTTTAGGCACAGATAGAAGAGCAGTAGTTCAGGATTTCCATGATCATTTGCAAAATATAAAAGAAATCTTTGGGCAGTCTCAAAAGAGGTTTGAAGTTAAATCCTACTAAATGTCATTTTTTGGTCATCAAGGGCACTCTTCTTGGTCACATAGTATCTGCTAAAGGAATAACGGTTGACCCTACAAAGGTTATTGCTATTCTTTCCATGCCTATTCCACAAAGCCCAAAGGAAGTGCAAAGTTTTTTAGGCCATGCAGGATACCATAGAAGATTTATACGAATGTATGTAGAAATAGCTAAGCCCTTACCAAGGCTTACCAGTAAAAAGGTCCCTTTCTCATGGAGTGCTGAAGCTGAGAAAGCATTTTGTGACCTAAAATTGAGGTTATGTAGTGCTCCAACTTTAAGTGTTCCTAACTGGTCATTAGAGTTTCATGTACATACAGATGCTAGACTTCATGTTGTTGGTGCGGTTCTGGCTCAACCATCATCACACAAGGTTGATAGACCTATCTCCTATGCCAACAGATTCCTCACCAAGGCAAAAAGGAACTACAGTACGACCGAAAGGGAAGGTTTGGCTATTGTATTTGCTCTTCAGAAGTTTCGGCATCACCTTCTCGGTGTACATTTTATAGTCATATCTGACCATCAGCCCTTGAAGTACTTGATAAACAAGCCTAGAGTAGCTGGAACGGTTTGGAGATGGTTACTCATGTTTCAAGAATTCAACTTTGATATTCATATTAAGCCAGAAAGAGAGTACTACATGGCAGATCAAGTATCCAAGACCGCAATGAGCAAGAAGGCAACAGGTATTAATGATGAGTTGGTGGATAGTAATCTCTTCCTAGTAGCAACTCAGACTGATTGGTATGATGGGATTCTCCACTTTCTCACTACTCAAAAACTCCAGAGCATTTGACATCTATAGAAAAGAGAAGATTACTCCTTAAAACCAAAGTGTACTCACTCATAAATGGAAATTTATATAGATATTGTCAAAATGATATCTTGAGGAAATGTTTTTATCCAGAAGAGGTAAATCTTTTGCTGGAGGCGGCACACAGTGAAGGGCATCTAAAAGGGGAACATTTGGCTCATAGAATCATCCACAAAGGACTATGGTGGCACCATATATACAGGGATGCGATCAAGTTTGTTAAAGAATGCAACATTTGCCAGAGATGTGCTCCTATGCCAACGAGATTGAATTTCCAACCATTAGTCATATATATAGGATGGCTCCCATTTGAAGGATGGGGTCTTGATTTCATAGGACCAATTAATCCAACTGGTCACCCTAGGGGTAAGAAGTATATTTTGATGGCCACATGTTATGCAACTAAATGGATAGAGGCTAAAGCTATTTTGGACTACACGGCTTTAACAGTAGCTAAGTTTTTGTATAAACATATTTTCTCAAGATTTGGTTGCCCACTGGAAATCACTAGTGATAGGGGCACACATTTTGTGAGTCAATTGCTCCAATTTATATTTGACAGGTACAAGGTATTTCATAAAAAGTTGTGTGCCTACTATCCAAGGGCGAATGGCCAAGCAGAAAGCTCCAATAAGATTTTGATTGGGTTGCTACGCAAATTATCTTTTGATCATCAAAGCTTTTAAGGCCTATTCAGGAAAAATGGGAATTACACAGGATTTTGAGACAGTTCTTTTCGTCCCAATGTTTTATGTTTTCACTCATTCACACACTACAACATCTTATTATCTCCTGATTGGGGTATATTAAATTAATACTTTAATATTAAGGATAATTGTATTATTAGTGAGGTATCAAGTTTGGGCTGAAAGTTAAGAAGTTAACATAGTAAGTAACATAAATGGGACTTGAATAATTCCCAAATTTCTTGAATAGGCCTTTTTTGGCCACAAGCATTGATCGGTGCAATTTGGGCCTTCAGAACTACAAAGCGGGGAACCACTGGCTAGAGTCCATTTCGCTTAGTATATGGAAAAGAAGCATTAGCACCATTAGAATTTATCATCAAAAGATAAATTGAAGCCAAAACCATTGGAATTGAACCTCCCGTTAGGAGGATGGTGGCATTAGAAGAATACAGAGAAGGAGCAATGAAAAAACTTCAGGTAACACAAGAAGAGCGCAAGAGACTGCACGACAGATATCTTAGGTCCAATGAAGTACAAGAAGGATCCTTGGTTTTGGTGCATCAAATTCCAGTAGTTTCAACCAAATTGGAACCCAAATGGATAGGACCATACAGAGTGATAAAGGTATTACCACATGGAGCAGTACATATGGAGGATTTGCAGGGTAAGAGGATACCCCTAGTCAATATCTCCAAGGTGAAGAATTACCTAAATTAAATATAATGGGAAGCACATCGTTCCTTGTATATACCATATTTCATGCAGTGTTTGGGCATCACTTTTGGCACTAGTCTCACTTGACATTAGCATCATTTCTTTTGGCATTGGGATTGGCATTAGGTTGAACCACCATTTTCCTATCCACTCTCTACATTTTATTCCTACATGCACACTATTGGAAGTCACTCTTTGATGATTATACAAGGCATGGGCCTCCCAGTGGAGTTGGCTATGGGCATCACAGATTGATTGAGTGTCTCAGACATAGTCTTTTTGTATAAGTCTATTGTATTTCTTCTAAAGATAGGGGCTTCATCCTTGCAGAACTTCTTGTATGATTAGTTCTTCTTGTGTTGATAATCTCTACTTCTTGGAATGGCATGTTAGGCCACTACTATCCTTTCGGAGCATCATCGCCCCTGTGTAAACATTTTCTGGGCTAAAAAGTTGGGTCTTTCTCTCTTATGTTCACTTGTCATTGTTCCCTTCTATGTATAGTTTTTGTCTTTCGTCTATCAATGTACCTGCACACTAAAATGTTAACAAGATATGCTTCCCTAAGGAGAACCTCCCTTCAGTAGAAGATGCATTAGAAGTGTGGGTGTGTAGACACTTGTCAAAGTTGGACACCCCAATACCTGCTCTAGAATATGTCTTAGATAGAAGATTCACATAGCCCATGGAGCTTGAAGCAAGGGCCAAGAACTAGGAAGATTTGCTAAGTCCAAGGCTAGAATTTTTTAGAGTCTTCCCACCAACACAGGGAGGTGACATCTATATTCCTTAACAAATTCTAGATAGGAGATTTGCATGCTAAAATAGTTCACTCCAAGGTACATGGCATCTTGAAAGGGTGACCACCTAGCTTCTTCTCTCTAGTTATTGAACATTAATCTTTAGAACGGGGGAAGAATGTTAGACATAGATCCAAGTTGGATGAACTATCAATGTGTCTTGGAACAAGAGCATTAATTGCAAAGGTTCCTAGCTTTGGGGTTATCCTAAGGCTCCACCTTAGAAAGTAGAGTAAGTGTGCATGGTGACCACATATCACATTAAATCACTGTATTAGCTTTATAATCTTAATGCAAGATAATAAATAGGACCGGAGGACAGTAACATGCATGCCATTTTTCAAGCCTCTTTATGAGTTCCACAATTGTTCACTTTAGTATCATTTTATTTTTATTCATGTCAGCTTTCCTTGGCTATCATCTACGGACAACATTCCTTAACCTTTACAAACATTATTATGCTTGTTCCATAAGTTGTGTGATGAGAGTGCGAGAGGGAAAGTCTAAAGTTAGTCATCCAAAACATTGATTTGACATACCTGTCAGGAGAGCTCCTTGCTATATCAATATATGAGGCCATGTTTTTGCTTTGCATGTTGTTCGAACACTCCCAAGCATTATAGTTGTATACCATCAAAGGAGCACATTCAAGCTTGAGCTTCACTCTGCTCAGATCATTTTTTAGTGACTATCATTTTCCTCCGCTAAGAGAGAAGTGATTTTGGTGCAATTACACCAAGCCTAAATGCTTGATCAGTTATCCTAAAAACTCATGTATTAGCACATGAATGATCTCTTGTAAAAGCTTGCTTTTTACTCCTTGTAAAAGCAGATAAGTGGAATCACTTCCATTTACAAATTCTAAGGAGAATCTTTCCATGAATTATTTGGTGAGAATTTATGCAAATCAAGTCCTAAAGCTTTGAAACATTTTTAGGTAAAGATTGGAATTCAAACTCGAATCTTGGCTCCAACAAAAAGTCTATAAAAGAGGACTACCTAGTCGCATGGAAAGGGGGAGATATAGTAGAGATTTCAAAGGAATTTGTGGGGCATATTGAGCTCACATTATAGCTCTCTATTCCCTCACATTTTGCAATAATTAATTGCCAATGTGAGCTAATTTATGTGCACTAATACATATAATCTTCCCATGTCTCATCTCTTCTACACTATCATATACTACTCTGAACAGTGAGCTTCTCGCATCTATTTCCTAGTGTATGCTAGATCATTTTCATTAAGTTAAGCTGGAATAAGCTCATTAGATAGTATAATTGTATGTGAAAAAGTTTTATGTGAATTGCCATAGTTACTCTTGAGATATGGTCAAAACATTGCTCTCTAGTCTCCATTTTGTTTACTCCCTAGAATGTCGGGATGCATCTCAGTTTTGCAAAGTATCATTCTTTGAGCATATTTGATCATTTTAGGTGAAATACCTTGTGAAGGTTAGCCATCTTAGTCAATTAGATATTCCCAAAAGGATTTTGTCCAATTGGTATCAAGGAAGGAGTACTATTCATTTCTATGAACATGTGTAGTGACCAAAATAGCAAGTTTTTGGCTCACCATGAAACTCAAAGTTATTTGTTTTGATCGAATGATTTGAGGTTTATCTTCCAATGTACTTGGGTGGTTATTTGTGCTTTTTGGAAAGCTCAAGAGGTCTACTTTGCATGCCTTGAATCAATTTTGACTGGTGTGGAGCAGGAACTTGTAGCACCATCTCATCTCTCGAAGGTGTCCATCATCTCCTCCAACAGTGGTATCAGAGCAACATCAAGGTAAAATGGGAGATGGATTTCCATCATTCATTCAAAAATTGGATAGGGGCAATTATCTTGCTTGGTCTCTAAGGATGAAGACTTAACGTTCAAGGAAGAAGAAATCTTGTATATTATGCAAGGAATAAGCACATTGAAGCGCATTATCATTATGTGAGAGAGAAGCTACTTAGCAAGGACATACAATTGTATCAACAAGCTTGCAATGTGTAGATATGCTAACTAATTCTTTGGATGGAGCTAAATTGAACAAGTTCAAGATGATGATTGCAGGAGATTAAAAAAAATTGAAGCCCAAGCATATTAGGCTTGAGGGGGAGCTATTGGTGTAATTACTCCAAGCTTAAATGCTTGATCACCTATCCTAAAAATTTATGTATTAGCACATTAATGATCTCTTGTAAAAGCTTGATTTTCACTCCTTGAAAAAGTGCATAACTGGAATCACTTCCAATTAGGAATTCTTAGGAGAATCTTTCTACAAATTATTTCGTGAGGATTTATGGAAAATCAATTCCTAAAACTTTGGAACACTTTTGGTAAAGATTTGAATTCAAACTTGAATCTTGGCTCCAACAAAAAGGCTATAAAAGAGACTACCTAGTCAGGTGCAAAGGGGGAGATATAGCAGAGATTTCAAAGGAATTTGTGTGGAATATTGAGATCACATTCTATCACTTCTATTGTCCTCACATTTTTCAATAATTCATTGCCAATATCAATGTAATTTATGTGCACTGATACATATAATCTTCCCATGTCTAATCTCTTCTACACAGTCATGTACTACTCAAAACAATGAGTTTCGTTGATCTATGTTTCAATGTGTACTTGATCATTTTCAGTAATTTAAGTTGTTAAAGATTGATTAGATGGTCTATTTTCATGTTGCAAAGTTTCATGTCAATTGCCACAGCCATTCTTGAGATATGTTCAAAACATTGCTCTTTGGTTTACATACTGTTAACTCCCTAAAATATCGGGATGCATCTCAATTTTGCTAAGCATCATTCTTTGAGCATAGTTGATACTTTTATCGAAAGCTCAAGAGGTCTACTTTGCACTCCTCAACTCAGTTTTGGTTGGTGTGAAGCAAGAATTGGCAGCACCCTCTCATCTCTAGAAGGTGTCCACCATCTTCTCCAACAAGTGCGAAGGGGTGAAGAAGCAGATGGTTAGAGGTTGGAGAGGAAAAACATCGACAATGTGCAACAGAGTAACTAAAAATTGTTGTTTTCTTTTAGGCTCTCAACTGTTCTTTTGAATTCTCTATGTTTATCTCTTTCTTAGATACCTGATGGACGATTATTGAGGATCTCTTAAGGATGATTAGTTTAAACATTCAAGCACACACTCTGCTTTATCGATCAGCTCCATAATCACAACATAGAGAATCTCTACAGAATAGGATGTACCACTTAATGAAGATAAAGGTAAGAAACAAAAGGGTAAGTTAAGAGAGACACGTATACCCTTTACATATTAAGTTAAGGAGTCGAATAGAGGATGAAAAGTACACTAAATACTGGTATGAAGGCCTCCAAATGGGTATTTGACAAGTTGAAATAAAAGAACCGAAAAGATTTCTAAAGAAAGGAGGGGACCAGTTCTAGACACACGTGGAGGGATACCAGGCTCTCTACATATGTGAAAATGCATACTTCAAATCACGTGCTTGGTGGTAACGTTCCAAACTTGTGAAGGTGTAAGTTTTATGTCAAAAAAGATGTGCAATCATAACATGCACATAATTGTGCTTGCACAGTTCCAACAACAATCGATGTATACATTTACCTAACAGATTTTATGAACTTTGAAACTTGATTTTTAGTGTAATCGTCCGAATGGGTATAGATCGTTTTATCATTAAGTGATTTTCTATGTTATACCAAGTCTTCTACCGAGGAAATTAAATGGGCATGTTTTCACCTCGATGTCAGTGTATGAGTAGGTATAGGCATCGATAGCAAAGCACCGGTATAGGCATCACTATGGGCATCTTTATAAGTATTGGTAATACCGACGCCCATACCGGTGACCTAGTCGGCGTACCATTGCTTATACCAACGTCCTGGTCAAAATAGCGACGAGTAAACCGATGACCATATCTGTAGAATTGTCTTGGGGTAGAGTGTGCTGCCTCTTATTGTAGCAACATTACCATGATGTTGTGTAGCAAAAGACAATACACTCTGCCCAAAGAAAACCATGAAGAGACAAAAGAGATGAGCAAAATGAACCATGAGTCATGTACAAAAAGGTTGTATATTCCATAAATGAAGCATGTACAAGAGTGTCGCAAACCACTGCCGTATATGAGCCAAATACAAAATATGGCAAAGCACTTCCATATAGGAACCGAATACAAAAAGCTAGTGCACCATTGCCACATGAGTGTGATACAGAATTGTGAGAAAGCACTACCATATATATGCTCAAGGGAATCAAACCTTTTACAGCTACAATTCTGCAACAAATCATATACCAAAAAAGGAAACAAATTGACATGCTATTTATAAACAACAACTAAAAATATCAAACCAAGCTGTAAGTTTACCTCATTATAGATTCTCCCATGAAATGATCCCACCACGTCCCTCTAACTCCTGCAACTGTGCAGCCAATCCATGATGGTATCCATAAGCTTCTTTAGTTCATGTCGGAGGATGACCCACTACCAACTCCTACAATAAATTTGCAAAATCTTAGATGAACATACATGATGTGCTTAACACAAACAAATTCAATAACTAAAAATTATACTTACAAATTGGTAATGCATACTATCGTATCTGTCGTTACCCAAATATGACATTCCAACCATATCTAAATGTGTGGCCGCCGCATCTCGCTCCTAACGATATTGGCTAGGAGTATGTTGCTGCTCATCCTGAATCGATTCCCACTCCTCAACATCTAACCATACAGACTTCGGCAAGCCTACTCTCAAAACATCGCGAGCCTTGGACTGCTGATGAGACATCACCTTGCGTGGCATGTGTTGAATCCATTCTGAGCTCACAATAGGATGCCCAGGTGCTGGGCGGTACTCTTCATATATTGACTGTGTGATATAATTTTTGGAATCGTTATCCTGTTCGCTCCATTTTAACATAACAGAATGTCCAATATATATGGAGCAAAGTTGTGGAATGCATTGATGCAAGAACTTTCCAACCGCATCCATCACTAGAGCTTGGAGTCATCATGGTCATGAGCTCCCCAAGATGTACGTGGAGATCCCTTTTGATCTAATGTGGAGATGTTATGATATATATAAAAACCCTAAAAAATCTATAGATCTAGTTTTTAGATATTTTTACAAATATCTCATTGTATAAATTGATACTAATCCTAAAACTTTATTTAGGATATGTTTATGTGCAAAAACTCAAAAACCGTGTTTTTGATATATTGATTATATATTAATTATATATTAATTATATATTAATTTAGATTTTTCTCTAATATTTCATAAGAATGTATGTATGTGTGTGTCTGCGTATGTATGTACATGTGTGTCTGTAAAAACTCAAAAATCCTATTTTTGATATATTAATTATATATTGTATTTAGAAATTATATATATATATATATATATATATATATATATATATATATATATATATATATATATATATATATATATATATATATATATATATATATATATATATATATATATATATATATATATATATATATATATATATATATGTGTGTGTGTGTGTATATATATATGTATGTATATATATATATATATATATATATATATATATATATATATATATATATATATATATATATATATATATATATATAGATATATATAGATATATATATATATATATATAAACCCTAAACATTTAAAGATCTAAAATAGACCTTTGAATGTTTAGGGTTTATATATATATATATATATATATATATATATATATATATATATATATATATATATATATATATATATATATATATATATATATATATATATATATATATATATAAACCTTATAAAATTCAAAGATCCTTTTTTTAGATAATTAGTTATTTATATTTTATTTGTTTACATTTTTCTCTAATATTTCATAAAAATGTATATATGTGTGTGTGCATGTGTGTATGTATGTGTGTGTTTAGAAACTCAAAAATCCTCTTTTTTATATATTAATTATATTTCTAATTTAAAGATTATATATATATATATATATATATATATATATAACCTCTAAAAATTTAAAGATCTATTTTTTAGATATTTAATTTTTTATATTTTATATATTTAGCTTTTCCTCTAGTATTTCATGACAATGTATGTATGTATGTGTGTATTTATGTGTATGTGTAAAAACTCAAAAATCCTATTTTTGATATATTAATTCTATTTTTGTGTATAAAATTAAAGAATCCTATTTTTGGTATGTGTGTATGTGTGTGTGTATGTATGTATGTGTGTGTATGTATTTATGTATGTGTGTGTATGTATGTGTGCATATGCATGTATGTGGAAAAACACAAAAATCCTATTTTTGGTATATTTAATTTTATATATATATATATATATATATATATATATATATATATATATATATATATATAAACCCTAAAAATTTAACGATCTATTTTCAGATATTTAAATATTTATATTTCGTGTATTTAGATTTTTCTCTAATATTTCATAAAAATGTATGTATGTGTGTGTGTGTGTATGTGTGTATGTATGTGTGTGTATGTATATATGTGTGTGTGTATGTATATGTGTGTATGTATGTGTGTGTATCTATATGTGTGTATGTGTGTGTGTGTGTATGTGTGTATGTATGTGTGTGTGCATGTGTGTGTATGTTTGTGAGTGTGTACATGCAAATTTGTGTGTATGTATATGTGTGTGTGTAATATGCATGTGTGTATGTATGTGTGTGTGCATGTGTGTATGTGTAATGTGTGTGTACATGTATATATGCATATGTGTGTGTATGTGTGTGTGTGTATGTATGTATGTATGTATGTATGTGTGTGTGTGTATGCAACTATGTATGTGTGTGTATGTATGCATGTGTCTATGTATACATGTGTGTATGTGCACATGTGTGTGCATATGTATACATGCATGTATGTGTGTGTATACATGTGTGTATGTATGCATATGCATGTGTGTATGTATACATGTGTGTGTGTACATGTATGTATGCATATGTGTGTGTATGTATGTATGCATATGCATGTCTGTATGTATATGCATATGTGTGTGTTTGTATGTATGCATATGCATGTATGTATAGATGTGCATGTGTATGCATATGTGTGTATATGTATGTATGAATATAGATGTGTGCATGTATACATGTGTGTGTACATGTATGTATGCATATGTGTGTGTATGTATGCATGCATATGCATGTGTGTATGCACATATGTGTGTATGTATATGCTTGTGTGTATGTATATGCATATGTGTGTGTATGTATGTATGCATATGCACGTATGTATACATGTGTGTGTATGTATATGCACATGTGTGTATACACATATGTGGGCATGCATATGCATTGGTGTATGTATGTATGTATATGCATATGCATGTGTGTACGTATGTATGTATATGCATATGTGTGTATACATATGTATGCATATGCATGTATGTATGTATGTATATGCATGTGTATGTATGTATGTTTATGCATATGTGTGTGTATGTATGTATCCATATGCATGTGTCTATGCACATATGTGTGTGTATACATATGTGAGTGTGTTGGTAAATGTATCTCTCTCTCTCTCTCTCTTTATGTTTCTCTAGATCTCTCTCTTTTTTTCCATCTCTCTCTCTCTCTCCCTCTCTCTATGTCAATCGAAAACAAAACAATCACTTACATCAATGTAATTGTTTGGATCCTTGTCGTCAAAGTCCACTTAATGTTGTCGTTCATGAAATTCCAAAGAAGTGACGCAAAAAAGCTCCTACAAAACTAAAGAGAAAAGAAATTAGAAAGGGAAAACATTAAGAAAGAGAAAAGGGTGCTATAGTTTGTGTGATCCTTATCAAAATTTCAGAGCTAGAGAAATAGAGAGGTGTGCATAGAGAAAGAGAGAGAGAGAGAGAGAGAGAGAGAGAGATAAAGAAAGAGATATAGCTCGCACGCACAAACTCGATAGTACTAGACTTTGATTCAAAAGGCGAGCAAATGTCGAATTTCTACTCTCAGGTCCGGTTAAAACACTACATCGGTATGGCCACTGGTATAAGCATTGATAAATTACTGGAAGTTACTGACGCTTATACTGATGCTTATACGGGTGCCCATACCAATGCAAGTTTTTGATGGTTAAATGACCATCGGTATTGCCTCCATCACTTTTCAAACATTTTCAATGGTCATACCGGCACCGAGGCATGACCGTCGGTATGCACGACGGTATGCCCTGATACGTTGTAGTGTTCGTTGTACACATGTTGAGTTGACATTCTCCATTTCAATGTTAACGAGATTAATACACAAAAAACACACACACACATAAATATATATATATATATATATATATATATATATATATATATATATATATATATATATATATATATATATATATATATATATATATATATATATATATATATATATATATAATCCTTATCTTCTAATAAGATCATCATGTTTCTTAATTAATCGAAGCACCATCATTGATGACGATTCATCAGTTTGGGTGATCCATGATGTCTCTTTAACGTTCCACAGCCCTAAGGGGCTTGCTCGGCTTGCATTCACATTAGTAACAAGTGAATTCTGTTCCTAAATGGCTAGTTATATATCTTGAAAGAAGGTCAGTCCAGTAATTCTAGAAGTACAAAGTAGAAGCTGTATATAATGCAATAGTTTGCACCGAACACAGAGTTGGTATTCTAAACTGAGTAATGTGCTGCTGAAAGAAAAATTTGGATCTTGTTTGAAGGCTTTGTATGTAAAACGACAAGGTCAAGCATGCGAAAGCAAAGATCAAGCTCAAGATTTTCGTGTTGTTTGTTACGATTCCGTATAAAGAAAATAATTGAAAGGGATTATGGACATTGGGATTATGACAGGTAAACATCTCTAAATTTGCTGCTCACTCACCCACTTACCGATTTGTTATTCAACTCACTCGTACTCAGTTCCTCAAACTAGCGCACGTGAAGTTAGACTATCGAGCAACTCTCTTTCTCTCTGCACGCGCAAGTGATAGTACAATCTTCAGCAACTCCGTTTCCGCTTCTCTAAATCTCGCACGCACATCTTATTGTGGAGTGCGAATGTAACTCTACATATTTCTCTGTTGCTTCTCTTAATTTCTCACGCATGCACAGGTCATTGTAGATTTTATTTTTAACGAACACGAGGTTATATTAAAAAAGGAAGGGAAAGAGGCTTTCAATACAGTCGTCACAAAGTCTTTCATAGGGAACGGGCGATCATCCAAGTCATCTTCTTGAAAAAGGAAAGAGAAGGCATCTTTATCTGATATGCCAAAGGGCTTCATGAAAATCTTGTGGCAGATTTTTAAGCAACTCTTGAAAATTCAGAGAGAGTTGACGGCGTACAAATCAAAAGCCGGAGGCTGGAGGATAATTTTACTCTATCTGTTTCTTGTATATTTAGATATTGGATTTGGAGGTATCGTGCCCTCAAATGTCGTGCGAAAATAACTAACTCCAGACACTAAAAGAAGCCAAATAGAGGCACGCATAGAGCTTCCGAAGAGCGTTGCTGCAGAGCCTTAAGGGAACAAAGAAAATGAAAGCACTCCTGAACAAACCCGTATGTCATCGTTGGATGCGAAACAGGGATGTGTGGTAACAACTGTGAGTATATGAGAATATACTTTAATGCAGAAACGTGTAATGAAGAGTAAGATATAGATTTCGCATAAGTAGAAGCTCGGTCCCATCTTATTCGAATCATAAGGAAGAAAAAACATAGACTTCACTATGATCTAATGAAAGCATATCCGACAACAATCTTACAAGTTATGCTCATGGAACATGATAGCATGTGAGAACTTTCAATGTGAACACACCTCATAACTTGATTATCTTGAAGTGGACTCAACAAAGGAATAGAGCAAAAAAAAACATCATGATATTCAGGGAGAATGACGATGTGGAACTTGCATATAGTATATCCAAGATGTAACACTTTCGCATTTGATACAAGAGTGGTCCAATTACATAACTTCAGTAATCAGCTTCCAACTTATACTATTTGGCGGAAGTCGACAGTAAGCATTACATTAAGATAATGCTTAGCTGCAGCAAATAACTTATGTACCATAGTAACTGGCATTGTCGAGATTGACTTCCTATTGAACTGACCATAGTGGTGAGACTCCCATGGTCATGTATGTACATTTTAAGGACATGCAAGCTAGCTGCAAATTCGAAAGATCCTCATGTAAAAGCCATTGTATCTATTCTGTGTAATCATACAGAGAAACAACTATACATATCATTACAGCTGCATGCATCACATATTGACTATGTACTTATGTGTACCGTGGATAATTGAATAAGCAAGCATGCTCTAAATTGAATGGGATGAGCTACTATACATAGTGGACAGAGATATACAGTTAATATTATGCCAATGCCACTGAGATTAAGAGAA
Organism: Ceratopteris richardii; assembly: GCA_020310875.1. Classification (NCBI taxonomy): domain Eukaryota; kingdom Viridiplantae; phylum Streptophyta; class Polypodiopsida; order Polypodiales; family Pteridaceae; genus Ceratopteris; species Ceratopteris richardii. The sequence continues at coordinate 75,210,049 of CM035443.1, forward strand.
GGTAGACATGCATGGGGTCGACGAACATTAGATAAGTGATAGCTGCATAATGTCGCCCACTCTTTCATTAGATCTTCCATGCTTATATACAACTAAGCTGAAGTGCCAAAGTCACCGTAAGCTGAAGTGCCAAAGTCACCGCAATAGTACAACTTTCTAAAAAGAAAATATGTGCTAGATGTCTTTGATTTAAGGAATGCTATTCGTGAAAGTTTTACAAATTCTCTTTTGTGAAGAGTTTACTATGTGATATTTTATTCTTGTGTGTTTTATAAGAATTGGTTCATATGAAAAAACTCTAAGAGTAGGGTCATGTGCAAAATATCTACGTGCTTCTCCGATGTATTTTTTATGAGAAAAAAAAGGTGTTACAAGTGGTTAGAGTTTGCATGCTCCAATGGCTCCCCTTCAATTTTCAAATTCTACTGATTATATTTAATGTTCACTCTTTTCTCTCTTTGCTTTGCGATTGTTTTTGCTATGTCTTTGAATCTTCTCTTCTATATTTGGTTGTGCTTCCTTCTTCTCTATTCTTTGCTCCCTGCTCTTCTTGGCTATATAGAGTCCTTGATGTTGATGTAGTTGTTGGTTGAAGTAATGGCCTTTCCATTGTATTGAATTTCTTCAAGAATTGTAATGTTGATGATGACTCTCTTCTTGACTTTGATGGTTTTTCCTTCTTGATCATTTCATGTAGTGATCTCCTTTTGATTTAGTCCTTGTTGATTGACTCCTTTGATTTACCATTGTCTTCTGATCCTCTGGTGGTAGTTTCTTTTCTCCCCTTTTTGTTGATTTTCTTTAGATTTGATATCGTCCATCGACATATTCCTTCATGTCATTGAACTTCTCTTTAGAGGTGTAGTCCTTACTTTGTATGGTTGATTGTTTCTTCAAGAGTGTTGTCGTTGCTAAATGTAGTTGAACTTCTCTTTAGAAGTGTAGTCCTTGCTTCATCGGGTTGATCTTTTCTTCAAGTTGGTAGTCCTTGATGTGGTTGATCGTCTCCTTAAATGTGTAGTCTAGCTTGATGTGGTTGACCTTCAAGAATGTACTCTTTTCTTCATGTGGTAGATCTGCAAGAGTAACTCCCCTTTGATCCGATAGTTCTTTTTGTATGGTAGTTCTTGATACATACAAAAAGCTTTAAACAAAGAAGCTCATGATGATGATGACTTGGACCAAGTACATAATGAAGTTTCAAAAACACGTTACAAAGCGACAAAAGGCTTTATCTATGGCTTTTTCCATCTAGGTATAACAACTTAACTCTGTCCTAATGCAAAGTTCAGAGGTTTTGGTTTTTCACACTCATCTTGGAGCGAGCAAGGCTCTAGCTCTAGAGTGATTCTATTCCTTCACTTCTTTGATATCTTTCATAAAGAAATGAAGCTAATCAAGATCCTAGCTTCTTGATTATTGTCCATTTTTTATTTCACCTTCTATGTGTGTAGAACAATTCTATCATAACTATTTATCAAGTGCTCACACCACTTGTATCGTACATGACTATTGAGAGTCTATCCAAAGTTTTACTTTTTTAGATGAATATAAGTCATAGTGACTTATGAGAGCACATATACAGTGCTTATAAGACTTCAAGTGGAATACCCTTCTTTACCTTTGTATGAGTGCGTTGAAAGCACTTCCTTCATCTTCCTATTTTGAGGAAGTCTTCTTGAATGAACGTCCTTCATCTTTGATTGAATGCTCGTCCTTTTTCTTCCTGCTATGTGGAAGTCTTCTCATTTGATTGAGTGCATTGGATGCATGTCCTTCTTCTTCTGACTATGTGGAAGTCTTATTTTAGCCAATGGCTTCTTTTAATTATTCCAATCGATGTGGGGAAGTGGGATTCAATGTAATCCTTTCCATCGGTATGCAAGCCTTTGAAGAGTGACTTCTTTGGTCTTTGGCTTGGACACTTTGAACATTCTTCTTTCAAGCTTCTTTGATAATGGAAAGAGTGCTTGAGTAGCACTTGGCTGCAAATAGAATTGGTATTTGTGTGTACAAGTCTAAAACAAGAGAGGCATAGCTTTGAAAAGCTAATATGAGATGCATTAGGGCTATAAGAGATATCTTTTAAGATATTCTTTTGATACAAATGTATGTGGTAGATAATCAATTTACTATGGGGATGATCACTGAAATATGGATTCCTATGATGAGGCTTAGATGAGCTTGATGCTAAAGAATGTGTATTCCTCAGGATAGAACTATAATAAGAGCATTGATCCTAACCATGATTTTAAGTGCACAAGGATCATGAGAAATGAAGCTCTATCAAGAGAGATACCAAATTGATGAAAAATACCAAATTGGTATTTTAATGGAAAAATGCCTTCTTGAAATGAACTAATTGATCTTTAATTACTAGGAGCTTTTGATTTTACCATCAATTTGATCCTTTGGCTTTTTAGGTTGTATATACCTTCTTAATATCTTCAGTTTGAAATTCATTTGTATTCATGATGAGATTTGCTTCGAACCTTGATTTCCGAGCCTTCTTTGTCTTCTTTGATGATGATCTTCTAGTGTTGAGTCCTTTGAGCTTTCATCTTCATTCTATGATTTCTTCTAAATTTGATGACAATATCTTCATTGATGCTGATTCTTCAATGCATTGCTTCACGGCCTTTGACTTTGCTTGAATCGTCTTCCAAGCTTCAATGATCACCTAACATAGTAATCATAGAAATACATTCGAATCCTTGCTCTTCCTTGAATTGTTGAACTGTGTATATCATACATATGATATCTCAATTGCTTGGTGCACAAGATACAATGGAAATACTTTCCAAGAATAAGATCTCATAAAGATTCCAACATAAATAAGTTTGGACACATGCTTGAAGGTCACTTGGTGGAAGAATAGTTTTCATTCTCCTTGATGCTTCCATATAGCAATTTAAACTGCAAGTATAGCTCAAGGGCTTGAAACTTCCTCATCCTCATGCATGGTTAATGTTGCAAGAAAGTAAACCTACATCATGTATTATCTTCCATCCTACAATTTTATTTCTTCTAATATCATGGAACAAAACCAATTGCTTCACACTCGCCTTGATTTCCAATATGGGTGAGTTGTGTAGTCAAATGTGTTAACATAAGATTTTACATGCCTCAAGTATAGCAAGTTTAGTATGCTATAAAGTGCTTGGTTGAGGCCTAAAGTAACCTCCAAGTTACAAATCATGTAGCCATAACATAACAAGATTGCATTGAGTAATGATGAAATCAAATGATGCATAAGTATGAATAAATCAAGAGACTTTACTTTAGAAGATGATCATAAGCATGATCATATAATCTCTCACATAAGTATTATCTAGTAGAAACCACCAAGTTCCATCCACTTGTATGTCCATTTGAGTTGGATCCATGTGAGGTATCCATAGCATGTAGCACACATAGCACAGGCCGTTGATGAAGTTGAAACCATTTCTTCAAATTCTTCTCTTCACAAGCTGACTTGAATACCTTCCTTCAATGAGTGCTGATCCACTTGCTCCATAGACAAATGCCAAATAATGAAGTGTTGATGAGAGTTGTTGAAGACTTTGAATAGCTCTCGATGGGGATGGATGGCTCTAATACCATTGTGAGTACATGAGAATATACTCTAATGTGGAAACGTGTAATGAAGAGTAAGATATAGATTTCGCATAAGTAGAAGGGGGGAATATATGTCTTCTGATTTCAATGCATTTCTGGTTGAATGTGGGATAAAACACCATTGTACGGTGCCGTATACACCGCAAGAGAATGGAGTTGCTGAACAAAAGAACATGTCACTCATGGAGATGGCGAGGTGTATGGTCAAGAGTCATGCTTTACCACATAGTTTCTGACTTGAGGTTGTCATGTGTGCAACATATGTACTGAACAGGTGCCCCACTAAAGCGCTGTAGTCTATCACCCCATATGAGGCTTGGCAAGATCGCAAGCCATTTGTTTCTCATCTACGTGTTTTTGGTTGTTTGGCGTATTATGCATAAGTGCCTGAACAACATCGCAAAAAATTGGATGATAAAGCAATAAAATGTATTTTTGTTGGGTGCAGTTCTGAAAGTAAAGACTATCGTTTGTATCATCCACAGACTAAACACATTGTGGTTAGCCCGTATGTTGTTTCTGTGGAAGATGCTATTCAGCCATTGCTTTCATGTACTAAGGAGACATCTAATGAGGTATGATACTTTGCTGCCTCTTTTTACAAGTGGATAGTCTAGTGCTGGTCCCAATGAGGCAACTTCTCAGCCTTTGAAGGTTTCATGTGATGGTGCAGATCATTCCATTTCTGATGCAAATTTACATGATTCCTCTTTTGCATCATATTTCTGTGCTATGGCTACATCTAGTCTCTGTGATGAGAATGAGCCTATTTCGTTTGATGAAGCATAAAATTTAGAAAATTGGATGGCTACTATTTAATCTGAATATGATGCTATAATAACGAATGGTACTTGGTCTTTATGTGACTTGCCTCCTAGCAAGAAGGCCATTGGTACTAAGTGGGTATACAAGCTGAAGCGTAAACCGGATGGTACAGTTGACAGGTATAAGGCTAGTCTTGTTGCAAAGGGTTATGCATAGGAAAGAGGCATTGATTTTGATGAGACCTTTGCACCTATATGCCGTATGACTACTCTTCGGAGCATCTGTGCACTTGCAGCTCATGATGGTTGGCATATACATTAGTTGGACATTAAAATAGCATTTATGAATGGTGACTTGCCTGAAGAAGTGTATGTTTTTTAGCCTTGTGTCTTTGTGCAGAAAGGGCATGAAAACGAGGTGTGCATGTTAAAGAAGGCATTATATGGTTTAAAGCAAGCACCACATGCTTCGTATGAGAAGATACATGCCTATCTGATTGCACATGGTTTTGAGAACAGTCCAACTGAAAGCACCTTATATGTTAAGCATGCTAATCATGTGCTTCTGATCATTGTTGTCTATGTTGACGACATGCTGCTCACTGATCCTATTGAGAAGCATATTGCTGATTTTAAGGCTAATTTGCATGCCTCATTTGAGATTTCTGATTTGGAGCATTTTCATCACTATTTGGGCATTCAGTTTATGCAAGCTGATTGTGGAACGAATTTATGTCAAACAAAATATATTGACACATTATTGCAGCATTTTGGCCTTGAATACTCTAAGCCTATTGCCACTCCTATGGAGACATGTTTAGGATTGAGTCTTCATGGTGTTGGAGATACGTTTGATGATGTTCTCTATCAGTAGGCTCATGGATGCTTGATTTTTTGCATTACTCGGCAAGATATTCAGTTTGTTGTCTCACAGATGAGCAGGTTTATACATTGCCGAGGAGTCAAGCATTGGCAGGTAGTTAAGCGCATCTTTCGCTATTTGAGTGGTACTCGACTAATTGGGTTGTTTTATCCCAAGGGGGGATCTATGAGCTTATACAGCCCACGACATAAAATGCCACAAGCAATAATCACATGGCCATTTGACAGATCATGAACTGTACACCTATCATCAACAAATTTCACAACCAAACCAATCTTGGCTAATGCAGAAAGTGATAACAGGTTCTTCTTGATCCTTGACACAAATAAAGCATATGAAAAAGTGAAAGAACTACCATCAACAATATTCAAAATGATCTTACCAACTCCCATAACAGAATAAGAGGATTTGTTGGCACATGTAACAGTATTCCCTGTAGGGACAGGCTCGAGTGAAGAGAAGAAACTACACTGCGAGGTAATATGTTTGGTCGCCCCACTGTCAAAATACCAAACATCTGAGTCTACTGCAGACATGCACTGCTCATGAGAAGATGGGTCAAAACTGCAGACAGTAGTAAATGCCCATTCTTCTTCCTACACAAGATTAGCATACTTTGTTTTTTGTGTAGAGGCCTTTGCCACAACCATTCTAGCCTCTTTCTTCTTTGCATGTCTAGCAGTCAGTTTTGGACAGTTCTTTATGATATGATCATTCCCTTTACAATACTTACAAAACTGTTTCTGCTTTTTTGATATCTTCTCATCTTGATCCTCCTTCTTTGAATGTTTAGCAGATTTCTACTTACTACTTGAAGAGCTCCACTTTCCTTTGACCTTCTTACTAGCCACGGAAGCTTGATCTACAAATCGCATAATGGACCTGTTCTGCCTCGACTGATCTTCCTGCAACAAAATAGAGACTAACTCCTCAAATGATAAGGCATTTGGACTCCCTTTCATCATCAACCAAAGAGTAGAAGAAAAACTCTGATATGAATTAGGAAGATCATTCAGAACGATCTCCACAAGTGAGCTATATGGTATAACCTCGTCAAAAGAAATCAAGTGTTCCTTCAAGTCTTTGATCTTCGTTAGGAAACTGTCCATAGAATCACCTTCATTCATGTGCTCACTCTCCAACTGTTTTCCAAGATAAGCAACATGAGCCTCATTCCTAGCTTGGTACAATGTGGTAAGTGTATCCCAAGCATCCTTAGCTGTTCTGCAAGAGCGAATGTGAGGAATAATGGCACGTTTGATAGACAAAGCTATCAATGCATATGCCTAGGCATCTCTGCCATCCCAACAAATCTGCTCTGCAGTAGGTCTAGCAGAAACCGCACCACGAATAGGAATATGCAGAATATCATCATCTTCGACACCTTCTGCATCAACTTCATTACCTACAGTTGTAACAGTTGCAGGTGTGATAGGAGGAGCTCCCAATTTCTTGCAACCACTACAGTTATCAATGTTCTCAATGAAGTCATCTTTCCAACTGGTGAGAATGTTTCCTCATAGTCTATACCATGATTTTGTGAACATGCTTTGGCAACTAAACTGGCCTTGAACCAACAATTTAATCCATGTGAGTTCCTCTTAAGTTTATATACCCATTGGCAATCAATTTCCTTCTCATTGGATGATATTTGGACCAGTTATAAAGTATCCATCCCCTTGAAAGCATCTTTTTTTTCTTTCATAGCCCTTTGCTAATTAGGGTTTCCCTTCCTCTCTTCATAGGTTGAGGGTTCTTCTAGTATTGAATCTTCTACCAAGTAGAGAATGCTTTGTAACAAATGTGGAATCATATCAATATGTGTCTAGTTTTCTCTTCTCCCTTGTTGACCTTCTACGTGCTTGCTTGGAGCATTCTCCACACTTTTGCATTTTTCCTTTGCCTCTTGACTTCCATATCTTGTAGTCTTTTACCCTTTTCAACTCGGTCATCATCTATAGCACTTCTTGGATCTTAGACCTCTATATCATGCTTGCTTCCTAATTGATCTATATTAGAATCAAGATCATATGGTATAGTTACCTTCTATTTGTCTTCATCAGATGAACACATGCGTTCTTTAAGCACAACATTCCTACTTGAAGTGAATTGCTTGATGGAAGGAATGTAGAGCTTGTGACTTATCTGAGTTGGATAATATCCAATGAATATGCGTTTGTTGATCTTTCATCTAGATTACCTCTGATTTGTGAAGGTACATGAACAAAATCTAAACATCTAAACACCTTGCAATGTCCTAAACTAGGTTTTCATCCATGCCATGCTTCATAAGTATTTATACCTTGAAGTCATTTGGATGGTAGTCTATTGAAACGGTACACAATAGTTGAAATAACCTCTGTAACCCATAAATAACATAGAAACTTTTTCTCTTCAAGCATTATTCTCGTTCATCCAACCAATGTCTTGTTTCTTCTCTCTACAATTCCATTCAAATGAGGAGAGTACCTGGTAGTCACTTCCCTCTTAATACCTGTATCCTACAAGAACACATCAAACTCCTTGGAGAAGTATTCTCGCCCTCCATCATATCTAAGCTTCCTCAGTGATCTATGTGTATGGTTCTCCACATGTTCTAGATATGTATTGAAGCAATCAAACATTTCAATCTTACTACTCATAAATTATAGAATAGTCCATCTACTACGATCATCAATAAATGAGACATAATACTTGGACTGTGCTAAAGAAGATTCTTGGATGGGATCCTATACATTTATATGTACTAAGTGCAATAATTTATTGTGGATGTAGCTTTTGTGGTTGAATGGTTGCCTTTTTGCCTTTCCAATATGATATGCATCACATCTATTGATCATGTGTTGCTTTGATATGTTTGGTAGTCCTAAAACACTCTGATCCATGTATATATCCTTCAAGGTTATGTCATTCACATGTGCTAGCTTATTATCCCACACTTCAAGCTATGGTCTTGGTTTCTCCTACTTCAAAAGTAAAGAGGCTATCATGTGGCTCACTTCTGGCTATCTTCTTAAAGCCTTGAAATGGGTCTTCTGCAAAGGGTAAACCTAACTTGCAATCCATTCTTAACTATTTAGCCTACACTTATTAGGTTTTTTGTAATAGTGGGAACATACAATACCATGCTCAGAGGTACCTTCACTTTGGCACACTTTAAAAAACTTATTTTGAAAAGTTCTATCAAGATTTTTATCTCAATACATTTGTTCATATTAAATTTATCTTCATAATTATTGTTGTAGTCCGTTTTGTTATGGCCTCTATTGTTATTGTTGAAGTTGTATCTGTCTCAGCCTCTATTGCTACCATATCCACCTCTTTCTGGGTCTTTCCATTAAACTAGCAGTTTTGAGTGGTGTGGTTGGTCTTATCACGCATGGCACATGGTTGATGACTTTCGGCTTTAGGTTCTTCATGCGTTTTTACCTCTTCTGCCCTTTCCACTTGCTCTTGATTACAAAGTTGTCTTGGGAAGTCTCTTCTTCATTTGCTTCCTTCTTCTTGCCTTTCAGCTTCTTGTCTTTCATATCTGCATAGAGAGCACTAGTTGAACTACCTTGTTGGCCTCTTGATTGAAGTGTTGTCCAAGAAAGATGCTGCCGTCTGAAGTTTGTACATTCATGATGAGGCCATGGGCTGTTTTGAAAGATTTTCATTGCTTGTCACTTCAAATCCCATTCTAAATTTATCTCATGATGGTCTCTTGTTCAATCACCTCTCCAATGGATACCAATTGATATGCAACCTCCTTGACCTTTGCGAAAACCTCCATGATGGTTTATTTTGGAGTCTTCATCATCTGCTTGAACTCATTCCAATGATCATTCTTTCTTGCTTTGGTACTAGTAGAAAAGAAAGTCTTTAGGGCATCTCAAGTCTCTTGAGATGTCTTGCATCCTCTAATGTGTGGTAATAGAAAATCAAAGATGGAATCTAGTATGTATGGCCTTGCTTGAGCATCCCTTGCACAATAAAGTGTTAGATTATCTATTTCCTTATGTTGACTAGCTACCCCTTTGGATCTTGGAATAGGCATTGCTTCATCACCTCACAAAAATCTCATATAGTTTTTTTCCTTGCAAGTAGGTTTCCATACTGATTTTCCAACAAACATAGTTGTGTCTATCAAGCTTCTTAGTCATTTATGGAAATCCATCTCTCATCTTGAAGTTTCTCTGATACCAGTAAAGAAGTTTGAGAGGTTTGGAGAATCTTGAAAAATTTGGGTTCCCAAGTACTCAAGATGGTCCAACAAACCAACAAAGGACCTTCCCTAACTATTTGGATATGTAAAATAGACCTTGTGTATTTGTGATTAATGCAATAAAGCCTAATGGCTACTTTGGAACATCAACAAGAACAAGTTGATGCAAAATAGATAACTTTCACGTTAACTAGCTCACAAAAACCTTCTAATATATTTGAATGTAACTATGACTTAAATACTTAGAGTAGCCATCACAGTTACAAAAATTGGGTTTAGCACTCATTGGGTGTATCTCCAACTTTTCAGGGCTATGCATAAGATCAGTTCGAGATATTCAACTATAGATTTCTCTAGATCCACTAAGTGAAATGATTTGAAAATTTGTACACATAACTAGAACAACATAACTTTCTAATGACTACTCATTCACTCAATTTGGAGCTCCATAGAGAGAGAATCAATCTTTTCAAGATGTCTATGTCTAAAGAAGAAGGAGTAGAGAATTGATGTGGCACTAAGAAATTACCTAAAAATGTATTTTTATTACATCAAATCATTACTCTCTTGATGTGAAAAGAATGTGTGATCTTAAATAAACCTTTTTCTAGTTTTTCATGACTCAAAACACATGGTTTTAAATCCAAATCCTCAAGGCATTGTTTGTTGAAGGAGGAGAGGTTGAAGTTATATCAACTTTTTGGCTAATTGATTGGGAATCAATTTCAACCACATTCAAACTCTTGATATTTGGGCCTTTTTCTTTTTTCTTTTTCAATGGTTAATGCCTTGAACCTTACAAAATAAATGATCATAAATTATCATACAATCAATACAAAGAAAAATGTGAACATAAGTGCTACTCCCAAAGTACATGTATAGAACCATCCATATGATGGTTGAAGTAAGAAAGAAATTCATTTCAAGCATAGTGAAAGCTTGGTGGTCCTACATCTCTCTCTTTGACACCTCTCTTTTAAAATTTTCTCTCTTTATCCAATGGTATAGAGAGAAACTGAGAACGAATAAGAGAGAAAATATAAGAGAGAGCAACAAAGGGATATACAAAAAAGAGGAGAAGGAAAGTTGAGAGACTACCCTCAATGTACGCGTAGGTGTATGGACACCAAGTTATTTCTTTGAGGGCACTTTAAGTGAGAGAGTATGCCAAGATTTTGCTCTGATGGTGCTTGGTGGGAGAGAGTATCCCACGAGATTGGTCCATGGGAGAGCACATGCCAAGAGAGTGCTAAATATTTTTGCTTTAAAGGAGAAAGTATGCCAAGACAGTACTTTCACGGTGCACGTGTGCCAAGAGAGTCATCCTAAAGTGAGTGTGTGTCAAAACCTTCACACAGTTCTCACACAAATTTGTGTGCTTACATATGTTTTCTTGTGGGCCCCTTTGTACATGCTCAATTCAAAAAGAGCCATGTTTAAGGCTACTCTTTTCTAATCCAAATCCATAGGTGGCACAATCAATGGCCCAATTCATAGCCACATTGGTAGGCCAAAATAAGAAACAAATCATTCTAAAAAGTATGCAAACCCTATAGGATCTGTGTGCAAAGCCATTTGGCCAAATAGATTTGGTACCCCCATGGGTGACTGAGTTGAAGGCTTTGTGGGTGGATCTATTGGTGGATGCATGGGTAGCCTAGTCAATAATGAGATAAGAGTTAAGGATAATACAATTTTGAAAACATAAAGCACAATGTCAGCCCACAAACATGTGTAGCACAAATTCTAAAGCTACATAGATAGTTGCAAAAAATAAATAAACAAGAATATGATACATTTTGATTGTTTTTTGGATAAGTCATTTGATGCATAAATTTTTGTTCATTTTTCTTAATTAGTGTCGATTGTTGGAGCTAGATCTCTGTGGAAGCATGCGAGCAACACAAGGAAGAAGAAGAAGGGTGGAGCACAACACACAATACTAAATGTATTATCACTAGAATGTACAAAGATAAGTAACCCGTTAGGGCACTATGCACATATACAATCCGGGGGAAAAAACCTCCTAAAGAGGGAAAAAAGTGCCCCACTGGTCCTAGTGTGTTCACACACATCACTACCTAAATATATCAACAAATCCCCCCTCCAAGTGATGTGATGAACAAGGAGTTGTCACTCATGTATAAGGAAGTGCCAAGCTATGTGGAATCAATCCACAAAAGGAAGTAATACCGAAGCTTTGCAAAAAGCTTCAAACTTCTCCATAGGCAAAGCCTTCATGAAAAGGTCTGCAATGTTCTCATACATGTGTACATATGCCAAGTTGATCTCTCTAGCAGAGAAGCTATCCCTAACATAGTGATAGTGCACCTCAATGGGCTTAGTGCAAGCATGGAACACAGGGTTATTTGCAACTACCAATGCCCTCTGACAGTCAATAAAGATGGTGGTGGCAAAAGAGTGACCAACACCCAAATCAGCCATAAGGCATCTCAGCAACACACTCAATAGTCATTGTGAAAGCTGCCCTATACTCAGCCTCACAACTAGAAGTGGCCACAATAGGCTGCTTCTTGCTCAACCAAGATATGCATGAGCTAGAAAGCACGAAGCAAAAGCCACTAGTCAACACAAAAGTGTCATAGTAACTAGCCCAGTGTGAGTCAAAAAAAGCATGCAAGTCCGACGGTAGTGATCCCCCCTTGGGATAAAACAATCCAAGTAGCTGGGTACCACTCAAGTAATGAAAGATATGCTTAAGTGCCTACCAATGCTTCACACCTAGGCAATGCATAAATTTACTCATCTATGAGATAGCAAGAATGTCTCACCAAGTAATGCATAAGTAAATCAAGCATCTAATAGCCTGCTGATAGAGAACAACATCAAATGCATCTCTAGCATCATGAAAATTCAATCGTTGGCCTATCTTCAGAGGAGTGGCAATAGGTTTATAATCTTCAAGGCGAAAAGCCTACAATAATGTGTCAATATATTTCATTTGACACAAAGCTATTCTACCATCAACTTGCATAAACTCAATGCCCAAGTAATGATGCAAATACCCCAAATCAGACATCTCAAATGAGGCATGCACATTAGCCTTGAAATCAGCAATATGCTTCTTAAGAGGACTAGTTAGCAGCATGTCATGAAAATACACAATAATCATGAGAAGCACATCATTAGCATGCTTAACATATAAGGTGCTTTCAGTTGCACTGTTTTCAAAACTATGTGCAATCAAATAAGGCATGTATCTTTCCATATCGAGCACGTGGTGCTTGCTTTAAACCATATAATGCCTCCTTTAACCTACACACCTAGTTTTCATGCGCTTTCTAGACAAAACCATGGGTTTGAAAAACATACACTTCTTCATGCAAGTCAAAATTCAGAAATACAGTTTTAATGTCCAACTGTTGTACATTCCAACCATGATGTGTTGCAAGTGAACAAATGCTACGAACAATAGTGATTCGGCATGTAGGTGAAAAGGTCTTATCAAAATCAATGCCTCTTTACTGTGCATAACCCTTTACAATGAGCCTAGCCTTATACCTGTCAATCGTTCCATCACGTTTACTCTTTAACTTGTATACTAACTTAGTGCCAATGGCTTTCTTGCTAGGAGGCAAGTCACATAAAGAACATGTACCACTTTTCATGATAGCATCATATTAAGATTGCATTGTAGCCATCCAATGTTCAAAATTTTGTGCTTCATCAAATAAAATTAGTTCAGTCTCATCACAGAGACTAAAGGCAGCCATAGCATAGAAATCAGATGCAAAGAAGGCACTATGAGAGCTTGAATGAGTACAGTATTACAAAGGTGCATCTAATTTGTTGTCATGCAAAGTATGCACTAGCCATTTTTGCATTGTTCTTACCTCTTCAATATCAACTCTCTCATCAACAAGTGCATCATGTAAATCTTCATCACAAATAGAATGATCTACATCATCAAATGAAACCTGTAAAGGCTGAGAAATTGCCTCATTAGGACCAGCACTAGATTGTCCATTTGTAAAAAGAGGCAGTAAAGTATCATAGATTTCTTTGGAGCTAATAAACATCTCCTTCATATATGAAAGTAAAGGCTGAATAGGATCTTCCACAAAAACAACATCACGGCTAACCAAAATGCATTTAGTCTGTGGATGATACAGATGATAGCGTTTGCTTTCAAAAGTGTCACGACAAAAATACATTTTATTGGTTTATCATCCAATTTCATGCGATGTTGTTAAAGCACTAATTCATATGCCAGGCAACCAAAAACATGCAGGTGAGCAACAAATGAATTAGGACCATGCCAAGCCTCATATGGAGTGATAGACTAGAGCACTTTAGTGGGGCACCTGTTAAGTACATATGTTGCACACATGACAGTCTCAAGCAAGAAACTACATGGTAAAGCCTGACCCTTGACCACCACATCACCATCTCCATCAATGACCTATTCTTCCATTCAACAACTCCATTCTATTGAGAAGTATATGGCACTATACACTAATGTTTAATCCCATGTTCAGCTAGAAATTCATTAAAGATCGAAAGACATATACCCCCTTGATAAGAATGGAGGGTGCCCATTGTACATGCTGACAGATTTTCAGCCAAAACCAAAAACTGTTTGAAGCACATAAACACTTTGGACTTTGCTTTCAATGGATATACCCATGCATGATTGGAAAAATCATGAACGAAAGTCAGGAAGTAAAGATAGTTCATGAAAGAGGGTGTCTACATAGAAGCACACACATCACTATGAACAAGCTGCAATTTTTTAGTAGCTCAAACTAAACCATCTTTTGGGAATGAGGAATGCTGCATTTTTCCAAAATACAGCCTTCATATACATGTTTCCCAGGTTCCTCAAGTTTGGGCAGAGAGGACACCATTTGAGATTTCTGCATGTGTAGCAAACTAGCAAAATTCACATGACCAAAGCGTGCATGTTAAGTTTTGCATCTGACATAGCCTAGGAATCATGTACTACATATGCCAAATAATTCACCAAATTTCCATAGCCTATGAGCTTATATAGCCCATGACATAAAATGCTAGAAGTAATAATGACATTGCCATTTGACATATCATGGACTATACATCTCTCATCAACAAATTTCACAACCAAGCCAATCTTGGCTAAAGTTGAAAGTGATAACAAATTTTTCTTGATCCTTGGCACAAATAAAGCATCCAACAAAGTGAAAGAACTACTATCAAGAGTGGTCAAAATGATCTTACCAACTCCCATGATAGGATAAGAGGACTTGTTGGTGCATGTGATAGAATCCCCTATAGGGGCATGCTCAAGTGAAGTGAAGAAACTACACAGCGAGGTATTATGTTTGGTTGCCCCACTATCAAAAAACCAAAAATCTGAGTATAATACAGACATACACTACCCATTCTTCATTCTGCATAAGATTTCCAGACTCTCTTTTTGGTGTAGAAGACTCTACAATTACCATTCATGCCTCTTTTTTCTTTGCCTCCTTTGCAGCCAGTTTAGGATAGCTCTTTATGATATGATCATTTCTTTTAGAGTACTTACAAAAGAATTTCTATTTTTCTGATTTCTTCTCATCTTTGTCTTCCTTGTTCAAATGTGTAGCATTTGGAGATTTTTGCTTACTAGTAGACGAGCTCCATTTACCTTTGCCCTTTTGACTAGCTAGGAAAGCTTGATCAACAGGATGCATAATGGACCTCTTCTACCTAGATTGATCTTCCTACAACAGAACAGAGGCTAACTCCTCAAATGTCAAGGCATTTGGGTTGCCTCTCATCATCAAACAAAGAGTAGAAGCAAAACTCTGATATGAATGAGGAAAACCATTCAAAATGCTCTGCACAAGTGAGCTATCTGATATAACTTCATCAACAGAAATCAATTGTTCCTTCAAGCCTTTTATCTTTGTCGAAAAACTGTCCATAGAATCATCTTCAGTCATATGCTCACTCTGCAACTGTTTTGGAAGTAAGCCACACAAGCCTCATTCCTAGGCTGATACAATATGGTAAGTTTATCCCAAGCATCATTAGCTATTCTACAAGAGAAAAAATGAGGAATAATTGCACATTTGACAAACAAGGCAATATCACCATCTTTGATGCCATATGCATTAGCCTCAGTACTAATATTTGGAGGTGAAATAGGATGTTTTATCAACACCCTACACTATGTTCCACATCCTTTTGTGACCAATACATGGCACATCATATAAGCCCATAATGGATAATTCATACCATCCAACTTATCCTCAACAGGAAACATACGGAATACATCACTGCTTTTAGCCATGGCCAGTGACTAAAATACCCTCATGCAGAAAAATGATTGTATCTCAAAAAGTTGAATAGAACTATCCTATCGATTTTCGCTAAACCTATAGCAGGCACTAGTATGTTGGCTGTTGAACCCCCAAATTGTCAGGATGGTCTTATGATTTGCTAAGCATCTTTCTCTACATGTATTCCATCATTTTCTATGAAATCACTCATGTTTGATAGCTTACTAATCTAATTAGAGTTTCCCAAAAGGAATTAAGCCAATTGATGTTGTGCTCAGAGAACTGTTCAAAACATTGAATAGGTATAGGAACAAAAATAGCAAGTTTTTTGTTCTTGGATCAACTCCTACCTATCTGTCTTGATCCATTGATTAATGGATCATGTTACAAGCAACATATATGATTATTTGTGATTATTAGCTAGCTAAAGAGGCCCACTACACTCTCTAATAATTATTCTTAGCAGGTGTCAAGTAGGATCTAACAAAACCACTTCATCTCTTGAAGTTTATCCACCATCTCCTCCAACAGTGGTATAAGAGCAACAACAAGCAAGATGGGAGACTGATTTCCATCCTTCATTGACAAAGTGGATAGAAACAACTACTCAACATGGTCACTAAGGATGCAAGCCTAGCTCTGAGAGAGAAGTCTATATGGATACATCTCGTGAGATGAAGAAATTCCAATCTCTACAAGGGAAGAGAAAGAAAGGTTGACCACATGGTTTGCAAATGATGTTCTTGCCAAGTCTTATCTACTAAACTCAATCTCTAATTTCTTATTACCACACATTGGGAGTTGCAAGACCTTCCAAGAGACTTGGGAAGTACTCTTATCATATTTCTCCTCAAATACAAGAGCTAAGAAGAATCAGTTATGGATGGAATTTACAATTCTAAACAAACAATCAAAGCAAGGAGTGGTTGATTATGTAACCAAGATGAAAGATGTGGCTGACCAACTTTCAAGCATTGGAGAGGAGATGGAGGAAGAACACACAATAAGGCAGATCATTAATGGTATCAAAGCTGATGAAAAGTGGGAGTCCTTCACCACATTAATTGACCTCTACATGGATATCCAAATACCTGACCTCAACACCTTGATGGGGCAACTCTTTGACCATGAGACAAAGCTGAACAAAAATGGTGACAACTCTAAAGGTAATCAATCTTCTACCCTTTACACACATAAGAATAAAGCTAAGGATAAAGGTAAAAGCAAGAAGAATGAAGAAGAGGCTAGTACCTCTCAAGCTAATTATGCAGGAAGAGGTGCTAGAGGAAGGGGCAAAGGAGGAAAGCAAGGTAGGGGGACATCCTACAACAATCCACCTTGCAACATTTGTGGTCTTACCAACCACACCACAGAAAATGCTTCAAGAATACAAGGAATCAAAGAGGAAGAGGCTTCCATAGAGGTAACTATGGACAATTCAAAGGCACTTACAACAAGGGAGGAGGCAACTACAACCATAACTACAATCAAGGCTACAACAAGAACAATTATTAAGGAGGTTTCAAAGAAAGAAGGAACTACAAAAACTATACTCAATACCAAGAATATTCACTACTCATCATGAACATGACATCCAAGCAAGGTAAAGATGATGAGCATCTTTTCTATATTGATTTAGGTTGTTCCAATCATGTGGCTGGAAATGTAGCGCTATTATGTGAGCTTGAAGGACCCAAAGGGAAGCATGAAGTACAAACAGGTGATGAAACTAAACACTTAGTCAAGAAAATTAGAAATGTCAAAACCTTTGATGGTAGCATGAAACTTTTGAGTAAAGTTCTGTATGTGCCAATAACCAAAAACCTAATTTTTGTTGGACAGATTGCTGGGAAAAGCTTACAGGTCAGATTCACTAAGCACAGAGCATATGTGGAAGACCCTAAAAAAGGCTTCAAAAGGACTGCTAAAGGTGAGAAGTCTGGTAGATTATTCACATCTGAGATTGAAGTCACAAAGAACATAGCACTATTCAATTATAGAGATCAAACCTTATTTGAGTTAGAAATATGGCATAAAAGGCTAGGACACATAGGAGAAAGAACTCTGAATCAAATATGTAGGGATCAAAGTGTGCTTGGCATTCCCAATGTGACCAAGCAACATATGATATACAAATGTGGAGCATGCCAATTTGGGAAAGCTCACAAGTAACCATTCAATAGGAAGGGATACATTCATGAAGACTATTTGGAGCTTGTACATACTGATGTCTGGGGTCCTAGCAAAGATCCATCAATGTCAAGTTCAAGGTATAGACATTCACCGATGGTACTTCCTATTTTTCTCCAATACGTAGAGATTGATCCCGAGATAGAAAAACTTCGATTCCTCCCAATATACTAAATAAAATGTTATGAAACATTTTAGACATTCACTAAGCACTAATACCTTTCCAATGAGCCATCTTGCACTCAATTTGGAGCTTGGTAGAGAGAGCTACACCCTCTACAAGATTACCATTGGTGAAGAAGATGATGCAAAAAATTGAAGGAGCAAGACAATGATGGTCACAAGTGTATGTATATTGCTTCCATGTATTGTAAAAGTGATTCGAAGTCTTTATGTAGATTCTAGAAGTGCTCCACGACTTGTACAAGTGGAATTTGCATTCAAATGAAGGTGGAAATGGTTGTTGGAGGGAATCAATTCACTTTCCTACAATCTAGGAAAAGTGAAGATCTAGTTTGATCTACTTTTAGGTGATTGATTGCTTGATTGAATGCAACTCAACCAACAAAAATTCGTGGGATTTGACCTCTAACTTTCTACTTTTACATGTGTAAAGCTGAAGGATTTTATAGTGGTCAAAAATCCATGAAAGTTCTTTCTTAAAGAAGTACAATAAATGACTATAAATAAAAGAACTCTCCAACGGATATTCTTTCAACGTGATAGCCCTTGATGTAGATCAAATCCACCTCAATCATAGTGTAAGCTTGATGTTCTAATAGCTCCCCCTCGAGCTAAAGTACGCTTGATTCTTCATTCTCTGATAGGTTGAATACCTACCATAGCTTTGAATCTACAAAGCTTTATTCCATCAAGTGCCTTCGTCATCATATTTGCTACTTGCTTTTCAATAGGAACAAAAGAAATGTCAATCTGCTTTGCCATTAAATTCTCCGTGATGAAGTGGTAATGAACCTCTATGTCTTTGGTTCTTGCATGGAAAATAGGGTTTGCCGCTAGATGCATGGAGCTTACATTATCTCCAAATATGTGAGTTTTGGAACTTAGAAGTCACAAATCTGTTATACAATGCCTTTAACAATATTTCCTCTTGAGTTGTTGTGCTCAATACTCTGTACTCTGCTTCAGTTGAGAATAAAGCAATTGTTGGTTGCTTC
Organism: Ceratopteris richardii; assembly: GCA_020310875.1. Lineage (NCBI taxonomy): Eukaryota > Viridiplantae > Streptophyta > Polypodiopsida > Polypodiales > Pteridaceae > Ceratopteris > Ceratopteris richardii. The sequence continues at coordinate 75,229,155 of CM035443.1, forward strand.
TTGGAACTCCATGACACTAGCTTTGAACCTACAAATGCTAAGTAACCAGAAGTACTTCTTCTATCATTCTTAGGTCCTTCCCAATCTGCATCTGAATAGATTTCGATATCCTTCTGCCCATAGATAATGTGGAAGCTTCTTCTTTTCAAGCATTGTTTCGGCCGATCCAACCCCAATGTCTTGTTTCTCCTGTTTGAATTCCATTTAGTTGAGGAGAGTACTTGGTAGTCACTTCCCTTTTGATACCTTTATCCTACAAGAACTCATCAAACTCTTTGGAGAAGTATTCTCCCCCTCCATCAGATCTGAGCTTCTTGAGTGATCTACCTATATGATTCTCCAAATGTGCTAGATACTGTTTGAAGAAATCAAACACTTCATTCTTACTCTTGATAAAGTCAAGAATAGTCCATCTACTATGGTCAGCAATAAATGAGACGTAATACCTTGATCTTGCCAATGAAGGTTCTTGACTTGGTCCCCATACATCTATATGTACTAAGTCCAATACGTTGTTGTGGATATAGCCTTTGTGGCTAAATGGTTATCTTTGTGCCTTCCCAATCTGACATGCATCACACCTATTGATCATGTGTGGCTTTGATATGTTCGGTAGTCCTAGAACACTTTGATCTCTACACATATCCTTCAAGGTTCTTTCATTCACATGAGCAAGTATCTTATGCGACACTTCAAGCTCACTTAGAGTTTGAGACCCAAAGTTGAATAGAGCTATGTTCCTGATTTCTCCTAATTCAAAAGTAAAGAGCTTACCATGCTTCTCACCTCTCGTTATCTTCTTGAAGCCTTGACATGGATCTTCCACAAAGGCTCCATGTTGGCTAAACCTAACTTGCAAGCCTTTTTCAACTATTTCGCCCACACTTATTAGGTTTTTAGTGATAGTGGGTACATAACCTTACTCGAAATCTTTGTCCTCCCATTAGAAGCTTTGACCTTACCAATCTTCTCCACATTGTGCTTTGTGTCATCCCCTGTTTGCACTTCATGTCTATGCTTTGGACTTTCCAAATAGATAGAAGAGCAATATTGCTTGCAACATCATTCGAACATCCTAAATCTATGTATAACAAATGATCATCTTCTTTAACTTCTTTGTGGCTTAGATTCATGAGAAGCAATGAGTCTTCATGTGGTTGATCTTCTGAATAATTATTGTAGTCCCTTATAGTATAGCCTCTATTATTATTGTTGTTCTTGCTTTGTTACTAGCAGAAAAGAAAGTCTTGAGGGCATCCCAAGTCTCTTGAGATGTCTTGCATCCTCTAATAGGTGGTAATAGAAAGTCAGAGATAGAGTTTAGTATGTACGATCTTGCTTGAGCATCCCTTGCGCACAAAAGTGTGAGCTTATCTATCTCCTCTTGTGTAGGTCCTCCTTTGGATCTTGGAATAGGCATAGCTTCATCACCTACTACAATTACATAAAGATTTCTACCTTGGAAATAAGCCTCCATTATGATTTTCCAAGCCGCACTGTTATGTCAATCAATCTTCTCAATCTTTCAAGAAAAGCCGTCACCCATCTTGATCTAGCTCTCATACCACCGAAAGAACTTGGAGAAGCTTGTAGGAGGTAGAAAAGTGCATTTCAAGGCGACGATGTTTGGTCTATCAAACCAGCACAAGACTAGCCGTTGAGCTTATAAAGGCTCAAATAGACCTTATATGCATGTGATAAGTGCAAAAAAATGCACTATGTACTTTGGAGCATCAAGGAAAATGAGTCGATACAAAACAGATAGGTTCACATGTGGAGTAGCTAAAAAAATGTGGAGTGCTAAAAAAACTTAGTATCTATGGAAAAGACAATGAACTTCAAATGCCCATAGCAACAAGCATGATTACAACTAGAAAAAATCCTTTTATGGGCGTGATACATATATGGTTGAGTGTGTATAATGTACAAAAGTATAAGGAATAAGCAAAATATGCTATAGGAAAGAATCAGACATTCATCGATGGTACTTCCTATTTTTCAGGAATATGTAGAGATTGACCCCAAGATAAAAAACCTAAGATTTCTCCCAATCTCCGAAAGCAAATGTTATGCAAATTTATAGGCATAAAGTAGACAATAATACCTTCCCATTGAGCCATGTTTCACTCAATTTGGAGCTCTCTAGAGAGAGAAACTACCTCTACAAGATTACTTTTGGTGAAGAAGATGATGCATAAAATTGAAGGAGCAAGACAATGATGGTCACAAGTGTATGTGTATTGCTTCCATGTATTTTACAAGTGATTTCAAGTCTTTATGTAGATTTTAGAAGTGCACCATGACTTATACAAGTGGAATTTGAGTTCAAATGAAGGTGTAAATGGTTGTTGGAGGGAATCAATTCACTTTCCTACAATCTAGGAAAAATGAAGATCTAGTTTGATCTACTTTGAAGTGAATGATTGCTTGATTGAGTGCAACTCAACCACCACAAATTCGTGGGATTTGAGCTCTATCTTTCTAGTTTTACATGTGTGAAGCTCAAGGCTTTTAGAATGGTAAAAGATCCATGAAAAATCTTTTTTAAAAAAGTACAAGTGAGCATAAATAAAAGAAATCTCCAACAGATATTCTTTCGACGCGATAGCCTTTGATGTAGATCAAATCCACCTCAAGCATAGTATAATCTTGATGTTCAAACAGGTCCCCATCAAGCTAAAGTATGTTTGAGTCTTCATTCTCTGATATGTTGAATACCTACCATAGCTTTGAATCTACAAAGCTTTATGCCATCAAGTCCCTTTGTCATCATATCTGCTACTTGCTTTTCAGTAGGAACAAAAGAAATTTCAATCTCCTTTTCCATGAGCTTCTCCCTGATGAAGTGGTAATGAACCTCTATGTGTTTGGTTCTTGCATGGAAAATAGGGTTTGCCGCTAGATGCATGGAACTTACATTATCTACAAATATGTGAGGTTTGAGACTTACAAGTCCCAAATCTGTATACAATGCCTTTAACTATATTGCCTCTTGAGTTGCTATGTTCAAGCCTCTATACTCTGCTTCAGTCAAGGATAAAGCAACCGTTGGTTTCTTCTTGGAACTCCATGACACTAGCTTTGAACCAGCAAATGCTAAGTAACCGGAAGTACTTCTTCTATCATCCTTAGCTCTTGCCCAATCTGCATCTGAATAGATTTTGATATCCAAATATGAAGAGTAAGGATAGAATATACCTTCATTGATTGTATGTTTGAGATACTTAAGTACTCTCTTAGCTCAATCCATGTATGTTCTTCTTAGTGAGTGCATGAACTAACTAAGCACTCCCACACTATATGAGATGAATGCCCTTATATGAGTAGCATATATCAAGCTACCTACCAAGCTTTGATACTCTTTAATGTCTTCAATTTTCTCACCTTCATAAACACTAAGTTTATGATTTATCTCCAAAGGTGTGACTACACGTTTTGTGTTCTCCATTTTGAACTTGAGAAGTAGATCCTGAATGTATCTTCCCTGAGTCAAATACATTCCTTCGTCTGTGTATATCACCTGCACACCTAGGAAATATGTGAGCTCACCTAGGTCACTGATTTTGAACTCCTCTTGCATGTGTTTCTTGATCCTTTGAATGCCATTTAGATCATCACCTATCACAATAATATCATCTACATATACACATAGATAGATAACCTCATCGTGATCCATTTTGATGAATAGAGAACGACTTGAGTTGCTAGCTTTGAACCCTTGATCTTGAAGATATGTAACCAACCTGAAATTCCAAGCTCTAGGAGCTTGTTTCAATCCATACAATGCTTTCTTAAGTCTGCAAACATAAGATGGATGATTAGGGTTTTCAAAACCTGGTGGTTGTGACATGTATACCTCTTTCACTACAACATATCGGGCGTATACCGAGGCTTCTACCGAGGAAAATGAACGGGTGCAATTTTTCCTTGATGTCGGTGTAAGGGTCAGTGTAGGTGTCAGAACCAAAGCGCTGGTATAAGCATCGGTATAAGCATCAGTATAAGCATCAGTATAAGCGTTGGTATAAGCATTGGTATAAGTGACGGTATAAGCCATGGTATGCCCCTAGGCAAAATAGTCAGTATAAGCATCAGTATGTGCTTGGGGATACTAACACTTATACCGTTGCCTATACCAACGATCATATCTGCAAAATTTTTTTGGGCAGAGTATGTTGTCTCTTGCTACAACAATTCCCATGCTGTTGTGTAGCAAAAGTCAATACACTCTACCTAAGAAAAACCCGAGTACATGTGACATGTATGACAGACAACGAAATCATGATTTGATAATGAAAAAGATATTGTCAAATACAAAAGACATGAGAGTATTTTTGTGTATATATATGTGTATGTGTGTGTATGCAAATGTGTATCTATGTAAAAAACCTAAAATGCTAATCGTGAAAGCCTAGATGTAAAACATGTATATGTGTATGCATGTATTTATATATGTAAAAGCCAAAAACCCTAATCTTAAAACCCTAACCCTAAAACATGCATATGTGTGTATGTATATGTCACATGTGTGTATGTGTGTATGCATGTGTGTATATATCTATGTGTGTGTATGTATGTATGTATGGGTGTATGTGTGTATGGATGTGTATATATATGTGTGTGTGTATTTGTATTATGTGTTTATATGTGTATATGTGTATATGTGTGTATGCATGTGTGTATATATGTAAAAGCCAAAAACCCTAATCCTAAATTGTGTGTATATATGTATATATATATATATATATATATATATATATATATATATATATATATATATATACATACATACATATATATATATATATATATATATATATATATATATATATATATATATATATATATATATATATATATATATATATATATATATATATATATATATATATGTGTGTGTGTGTGTGTGTGTGTGTGTGTGTGTATGTATGTATGTATGTATGTATGTGTGTGTGTGTCTATGTGTGTGTATGTGTATATGTATTATGTGTTTATATGTGTATATGTGTATATGTGTGTATGCGTGTGTGTATATATGTAAAAGCCAAAAACCCTAATCCTAAAATCCTAACCCTAAAACATGCATATGTGTGTATGTATATATGATGTGTGTGTATGTGTATGTATGTATGCATGTGTATATGTGTGCATGTGTGTATGTATTATGTGTGTATATGTGTAAACATCAAAAACCCTAATCCTAAAACCTTCACCCTAAAACATGTATATGTGTGTGTGTATGTATGCATATGCATATGTGTATGTAATATGTATGCATGTGTGTCTATGTATCTCTATGTCTCTCTCTTTCTGTCTATCTGTATCTCTCTCTTTATGTCTTTCTATCTCTTTCATCTCTCTCCCTTTCTCTCTCTCTCTTTCATCTCTCTCTCTCTGTCCCTCTCTCTCTCTATCTTTCTTTCTCTCTCTATATTTATAAAAAAGAACAAAACAATCACTTACATCGATGTAATTCTTTTGATCGCTCACATCAAAGCCCTATCAACGTCCTCTCTTATCAAATTCCAAAGAATCGATCCAAAAAGCTCTTGCAAAACAAAACAAAAGAGAAATTAAAAAAGAGAAGACATAGAGAAAGAGAGACAGTGAAAGAGTACACACATCACTTACCAAGATGTGAGAGAGAGAGATGTGTGTGTAGGGGAGAAGGAGGGAAAGAGAGAGATGTGTGTACACAATATGCTTAGAATGTAGTTCGCATACGCAAACTCGATAGTAGCAGACTTTGGTTCAAAATGCGAGCAAAAGTCGAATTTTTGCTCTCGGGTCTAGTTAAAAGGTTGCCTTGGTATAAGCATCGGTATGAGCGTCCGTATAAGCGTCGGTAATTTCCAGTAAATTATCGACGCTCATACCATTGGTATTCCATCCGTGATTTTTCAAGCACTTTCAATGATCATACCGATGTCGAGGCATGACCGTCGGTATGGACAATGTCGGTATGCCCCTCATATGTTGTAGTGTTTGCTTATCCAACCATTTAAGAATGCATTTTTTACATCAAGTTGGAGGAGTCTCCAATTCTTTGCGATAGCTACACTTATCAATGTCTTGATTGTAGTCATCTTTGCAACTTGTGAGAATGTTTCCTCATAGTCTATACCATGAGTTTGAGAGCATCCTTTGGCAACTAATCTTGCCTTGTACCTGCAAATTCATCCGTGTGAATTTCTTTTAGCTTTATACACCTATTTGCAATCAATGACCTTTTGATTCGACAACATTGGAACCAAATACCAAGTGTCCATCTCCTTCAATGCATCTATTTCTTCTTTCATGGTCTTTTCCCAATTAGGGTTTCCCTTTGCCTCTTCATAGGTTGAGGGTTCCACTGAACTAAAGTCTTTTGGCAAGTAGATTGAATGCTTTGTAACATATGTGGAATCATATCCATACCTTTCTAGTTGTTTCTTCTCTCTTGTTGATCTTTTCAGTGCCTGTTTGGAGCATTCTCCAACCTCTTGCATCTTTGCTTTGCCTCTTGAGTTCCATAGCTTGTAATCCTTTTCCCTTTCATCTTGGAAATTGTCTCTATCACTTCTTGGATCATGGACCTATGTATCATGCTTGCTTCCTAATTGATGAGAGTCAGAATCAAGATCATATGGTAGAGTTACCTTTTGTTTGTCTTCATCGTACCAAGACCTGTGTTCTTCAAACACAACATCTCTACTCGTAGTGAATTTCTTGGTTCAAGGGTTATAGAACATGTAACATATTTGAGTTGAATCGTATCCAATAAACACTGCCTTTGTTGCCCTTTCATCTAGCTTACCCCTTATTTGTGATAGTACATGAACATAAGCTAAACAACCAAACACCTTGCAATGTCCAAGAATAGGTTTTCTTCCATATCATGCTTCATAAGGAGTCATACCTTGAAGTGATTTGAATGGTAGTATATTGATAAGGTACAGAGAAGTTGAAATAGCTTTTGCCCATAGATAATGTGGCAACTTCTTCTTTTCAAGCATTGTTTTGGCTTATTTCTCTTCTCTGCAATTCCATTTAGTTGAGGAGAGTACTTGGTAGTCACTTCCCTTTTGATACCTTTATCCTGCAAGAACTCATCAAAATCTTTGGAGAAGTATTGTACACCTCCATGAGATCTGAGCTTTGAACATCCTGAATCTACATAGAACAAATGATCATCCGAATCTATGTAGAAAAAATGATCATCCTGAATCTATGTAGAACAAATGATCATCTTCTTTACCTTCTTTGTGTCTTAGATTCACGAGAAGCATTGAGTCTTCATGTGGTTGATCTTCTGAATTATTGTTGTAGTCCCTTCTATTATACCCTCTATTGTTATTGTTGAAGTTGTGTCCACCTCTATGTCTATTACTACCATATCCACCTCTTCCACTGCCTTTTTGGGTCTTCCCATTGAACCAGCAACTCAGAGGGGTGTGGTTGGTCTTATCGCAAATGGCACAAGGTTGAACATTCTGACCTCTGGCTTTGTCTTGCTTTGGTCCTTTCTTCTTCCCTTTCCACTTGCTTTTTTTGCTTACAAAGTGGGCTTGGGAAGTCTCTTCTTCATCTTCTTCCTTCTTCTTGCCTTTCTACTTATTAGCCTTCTTATCTGCATATAGAGCACTATTTTAATTACCATGATAGGAGTTACCTTCCTTTATTCTATTGTTGGCTTCTTGATTGAAGAATTGTCCAAGAAAATTCTTGAAGTCTGGAATCTGCACATCTATGATGAGATCATAAGCTGTCGTGAAGGATTGCCATTGCTTATCACTTCGAATGCCATTGAGAATTTACTTCATGATAGCCTCATCTTCAATTAGCTCTCCAATGGATGCTGATTGATCCGCCACCTCCTTGCCTTCCTAACAAAATCTGTGATGGTTTGTTTAGGTGTCTTCTTCATTTGTTGAACTCGTTCCAAAGATGATTCTTTCTTGCTTTGGTACTAGCAAAAAAGAAAGTCTTGAGGGCATCCCAAGTCCCTTTAGATGTCTTGCATCCTCTAATATATGGTAATAGAAAGTCAAAGATAGATTTTAGTATGTACGACCTTGCTTGAGCATCCCTTGCATGCCAAAGTGTGAGTTTATCTATCTCCTCTTCTGTAGGTCCTCCTTTAGATCTTGGAATAGGCATAGCCTCATCACCTGCTATAATTCCATAAAGATTTTGACCTTGCAAATAAGCCTCCATTCTGATTTTCCAAGCCGTTTAGTTGTGTCGATCAAGCTTCTAAATCATTGAGGAAAAGCTGTCACCCATCTTGATCTAGCTCTCATACCACTGAAAGAACTTGGAGCAGATTGTAGGAGATAGAAAAGTGCATTTTGAGGCGACGAAGTTTGGTCCAGCCAACTGGCACAAGACCAACCCTTGACCTTACGGAGACTCAACTAGACCTTATAGGCATGCGATAAGTGCAAAGAAATCTCTATGTACTTTGGATCATCAAGGAGAATAAGTCGATACAAAACAAATAGGTTCGCATGTCGACTAGCTCAAAAAACTTACTATCAATGGAAAAGACAATGAACTTCAAATGCCCATAGCGACCAACATGATTACAATTAGAAAGTAGCCTTTTATGGGAGTGATACACATAGGGTTGAGTGTATTTAATGCACAAAAGTATAAGGAATAAGAAAAATATGCTATATGAATGAATCTGACATTCGCCGGTGGTACTTCCTATTTTTCAGGAATACATATAGATTGACCCTGAGATAGAAAATTGTGATTTCTCCAAATCTACAAAACCAAATGTTATGCACATTTATAGGCATAAATAGGACACTAATATCTTTCCAATGAGCTATCTTGCACTTAATTTGGAGCTCTGTAGAGAGAGCATCCACCTCTCCAACATTACTATTGGCGAAGAAGATGATGTAGAAAATTTAAGGAGCAAGACAATGATGGTCACAAGTGTATGTATATTGCTTCCATGTATTCTACAAGTGATTTCAAGTTTTTATATAGAGTTTAGAAGTGCTCCATAACTTCTACAAGTGGAATTTGAATTCAAATGAAGGTGGGCATGGTTGTTGGAGGGCATCAATTCACTTTCCTACAATCTAGGAAAAATGAAGATCTAGTTTGATCTACTTTTAGGTGATTGATTGCTTGATTGAATGAAACTAAACCACCACAAACTCGTGGAATTTGATCTCTATCTTTCTACTTTTGCATGTGTAAAGCTCAAGGCTTTTACAATGGTAAAAGATTCATGAAAACTCTTTCCTAAAAAAGTACAATAAGTGAGCATAAATAAAAAAACTCTCCAACAGATATTCTTTCTATGTAATAGCCTTGATGTAGATCAAATCCATGTCAAGCATACTGTAAGCTGGATGTTCCAATAGACCATAGGCTCCCATCAAAAGCATTGGATGGTATGACACCCTATGAAGCATGGAATGGTAGGAGACCCTCATTGCAGCATTGCAAAATATTTGGATGCATTGGTTATGCACACATTGCTTCACAAATTAGAGGGAAGCTTGACCCTAAAGCTGTGAAATGTATATTCTTTGGGTATGATCATAACCAAAAGGGCTATAGGCTGTACAAGCCCACTAACAAAACATTTATAGTTAGTAGGAATGTATGTTTGATGAAAATAATTCATGGTTTGAAGATGATTGCAAGAAAGTCAAGTTACCATATGATTTGGAAAATGATTTTCTAGCCCTAAATCAAGAAGATCAACAATTCGCAGAAGATATTAACTCAAAGGATGAAGAGCAAATTAATATCAAGGCTTGGAATTCAAGAGGCAAGATCGAAGTCAAGCAATTAGAGAACATACCAAATTCTTCAAAACAAGCACTCATGAGATATCAAAGGGAGAGTAAAAACCCATAAGGTATGGCTATGATACATCATTACTCACCAAGCATTCTGTGTATATCACTAAAGACTCTTTAACAGAAGAGCCTTCTTCATTTGAAGAGGCTAGGAAGAAGAAAGAATGGAGAGAACCCATGTAAGAAGAAGTAGAAGCACTCTAGGAAAACCATACACTACAACATACCAAGGGTATACTGACGTTCGGGATACCGATGGTCTACATTGGCGTCGGTAAGACCCCCGGAAGATTTGGGAAACCCGCTTAGCCTCGAAAGAACTGCATCAGTATGAGCGTCCGTATAAGCATCGATAACTTACTGAGAGTACCGACGCACATACTGACACTTATACCGATGCTCGATTTTTAATCGGGCCCGCGAGCAAACATTCGATATTTCGGGCGTCTTGAACTTAGATCTTCGACTATCGATGTTGCACGCATGAAGAACATATCTCTGTTTGTCACTGTTTCTCTCTTTCTCTCTCTCTATCTCTCTCTCTCTCTCTCTCCTTCCCTCTCTCTCTCTCTCCTTCCCTGTCTCTCTCTCTTTCTTTCCTTCCCCCCCTCTCTCTCTCTCCCTCCCTCTCTCTCTCTCTCTCTCCCTCCCTCCCTCTCTCTCTCTGTCTAGATCTAAGCACACCTCTATCTTTCGAGATCTGAAGTGTTGGTAAGTATATCACAGATATTGTAGCACTCTTCTTTCTCTCTTTATGTTTTTGATTTTCTAATATCTTCTCTCTTTAATTCTGCAAGAGATTCTGGATCAAGTCTTCGGAAATTCGATGAAAGACAACTTCAAGTGGACTTCGACGACCACGATTCCAACAATTACATCGATGTAAGTGATTGTTTTGTTTTCGATTGACATAGAGAGAGAGAGAGAGATACATATACATACACACTCACATATTTATAAACACCACACATGCATATCCATACACACATACACACAGGCATATGCATACACACATGCATATGCATACACACATGCAAATGCATACACACATGCATATGCATACACACAATGCATATGCATACACACAATGCATATGCATACACACAATGCATATGTATAGACAAATGCATATGCATACACACATACACAATGCATATGCATACACACATACACAATGCATATGCATACACACATACACAATGCATATGCATAAACACATTCATATGCATACAAATATGCATATGCATACACACATGCATATAATGCATACACCTGCATATGCATAGACATCCATATGCATCTGCATACACACATGCATATGCATACACACATGCATATGCATACACATGCACATGCATATGCATACACACATGCATATGCATACACACATGCATATGCATAAAAACATGCATATGCATACACACATGCATATGCATACACACATACACACATGTACACATGCACACATACACATATACACATGCATATGCATACAAACGTACACACATGCAAATATACACATACACACATGCATATGCATATGCATACACACATGCACACATGCACACATGCATATGCATACACACATGCACACATGCATATGCATACACAAATGCATATGCATACACAAATGCATATGCATACACAAATGCATATGCATACACAAATGCATATGCATACACACATGCATATGCATACACACATGCATATGCATAAACACATACACACATGCACACATGCACACATACACATCTACACATGCATATGCATATGCATATACACATGCATATGCATATGCATATACACATGCATATGCATACACACATGCACACATACACATATGCACACATACACACAAATGCACATGCATACACAAATGCATAATATGCATACACACAAATGCATATGCATACACAAATGCATATGCATACACATAAAGGCATATGCATACACAAATGCATATACATACACACAATGCATATGCATACACACAATGCATATGCATGCACACATGCATATGCATACACACATGGATATGCATACATACATGCACACATACACACATACACATGCATATGCATACACACATGCATATGCATACACACATGCATATGCATACACAAATGCATATGCATACACAAATGCATATGCATACACAAATGCATATGCATACACACAATGCATATGCATACACACAAATGCATATGCATACACATGAAATGCATATCCATACACATGAAATGCATATGCCTACACATGAAATACATATGCATACACACAAATGCATATGCATAAACAAATGCATATGCATACACAAAAATGCATATGCATACACACAAATGCATATGCATACACACAAATGAATATGCATACACACAATGCATATGCATGCACACATGCATATGCATACAAACATGAAAATGCATACACACATGCATATGCATACACACATACACACATGCACACATGCACACATACACACATACACATGCATATGCATATACACATGCATATGCATACACAAATGCATATGCATACACACAATGCATATGCATACACACAATGCATATGCATACACACAAATGCATATGCATATGGATACACACAAATGCATATGCATACACACAAATGCATATGCATACACATATGCATATGCATACACATATGCATATGCATACACATATGCATATGCATACACATATGCATATGTATACACAAATGTATATGCATACACACATGCAAACATACACGCATGCAAACATACACATATACACATGCATATGCATATGCATATACACATACACACATACATACATACACAGATGCATACATGCACACATACACACAAATGCATATGCATACACACAAATGCATATGCATACATACAAATGCATATGCATACACACAAATGCATATGCAGACACATATGCATATGCATACACAAATGCATATGCATACACAAATCCATATGCCTACACAAATGCGTATGCATACACACAATGCATATGCATGCACACATGCATATGCATACAAACATGCATATGCATACACACATGCATATGCATACACACAATGCATATGCATGCACACATGCATATGCATGCACACATGCATATGCATGCACACATGCATATGCATGCACACATGCATATGCATGCACACATGCATATGCATGCACACATGCATATGCATGCACACATGCATATGCATACAAACATGCATATGCATACACACATGCATATGCATACACACAATCCATATGCATGCACACATGCATATGCATACAAACATGCACACATGCATACATGCACACATGCATACATGCACACATACACACAATGCATATGCATACACAAATGCATATGCATACACAAATGCATATGCATACACACATACATACATGCACACATGCACACATGCACACATACACACATACACACATACACACATACACACATAGACATGCATATGCATACACACATGCACACATGCACACATACACACAAATGCATATGCATACACAAATGCATATGCATACACAAATGCATATGCATACACAAATGCATATGCATACACAAATGCATATGCATACACAAATGCATATGCATACACACAAATGAATATGCATACACATATGCATATGCATACACATATGCATATGCATACATACAATGCATATGCATACACACAATGCATATGCATACACACAATGCATGTGCATGCACACATGAATATGCATAAAAACATGCAAATGCATACACACATGCATATGCATACACACATGCATATGCATACACACATGCATATGCATACACACATGCATATGCATACACACATGCATATGCATACACACATGCATATGCATACACACAATGTATATGCATACACACAATGCATATGCATGCACACATGCATGTGCATACAAACATGCATATGCATACACACCTGCATATGCATAAACACATACACACATGCACACATGCACACATGCACACATGCACACATACACACATACACATGCATATGCATACACAAATGCATATGCATACACACAATACATATGCATACACACAATGCATATGCATACACACAAATGCATATGCATACACATGAAATGCATATGCATACACACAAATGCATATGCATACAAAAATGTATATGCATACACACAAATGCATATGCATGCACATATGCATATGCATACACATATGCATATGCATACACAAATGCATATGCATACACACATGCATATGCATACACACATACACACATGCACACATTGACACATACACATATAAACATGCATATGCATATGCATATAGACATGCATATGCATACACACATACACACATACAGTGGCATACACACATGGACACATACACACAAATGCATATGCATACACACAAATGCATATGCATACACACAAATGCATATGCATACACACAAATGCATATGCATACACACAAATGCATATGCATACACATATGCATATGCATACACATATGCATATGCATACACATATGCATATGCATACACAAATGCATATGCATACACAAATGCATATGCATACACAAATGCATATGCATACACAAAATGCATATGCATACACACAATGCATATGCATGCACACATGCATATGCATACAAACATGCATATGCATATACACATGCACATGCATATACACATGCATATGCATACACACAATGCATATGCATACACACAATGCATATGCATACCCACATACACACATACACACATGCATATGCATACAAACATGCATATGCATAGACACATGCATATGCATACACACATTGGATCAGATGGGATCTTCATATTGGATCAGATGGGATCTTCACATTGGATCAGATGGGATCTCCACGTACAGCTTGGGGAAGGCATGACCATGACGACTCCAAAATATATCACATATGTAATGGAGCTCCAGTCATGGATGCAGTCGGGAAGTCAATGCGTCAGTGCATTCTGCAACTTTGCTCCATAGAGTTTTGACATTCTGTAATGCTAAAATGGAGGGAACAGGATAGAGATTCTAAAAACAATATCACAGAATTGATATATGAAGAGTACCGGCCAGAACTTGGGAATCCTATTGTGAGTTCAGAATGGATTGAGCATACGGTACGCGAGGTGATGTCTCATCGACGGTCGGAAGCTCGCAATGCTTTTAGAGCAGGCTTAGTGAAGTCTGTGTGGTTAGATTTTGAAGAGTGGGAATCGATTCAGGATGAGTAGCAACATATTCTTGATCGATATCCTCAACAGAGAGATGCGGTTGCCACATGTTTGGATACGATTTGAACATCGCATTTAGGTAGCAGTGGATACGACATTATGCGCTACCAATTTGTAAGTATCATGTTAATTATTGAATTTCTTTGTGATCAGCACATCATGTATGTTCATCTAACATTTTGTATATTTATTATAGAAGTTTGCAGTGGGTCGTCCTCTAACGCGAACCGAAGAATCTTACGGATATCATCATGGATTGGTTGCATTGTTGCAAGACTTAGAGGGACGCGGTGCATTCATTTCATGGGAGAATATTCTATGATTAGGTAAACTTATAGCTTGGTTTCGTATTTTTAGTTGTTGTTTATAAATGTCATGTCAATTTGTCTCATTTTACACATGCATTGTTGCAGGATTGTAGGTGTAAATGTTTCGATCCCCTTACGTATATGCTTTCCCACAATTTTGTATTACACTCCTATGTGGCAATGATGTACTATAATTTTGTATTCGATTCCTATATGGAAGTGCTTTTTCACATTGCCACAATTTTGTATTACACTCCTATGTGGCAATGATGTACCATAATTTTGTATTCCATTCCTATATGGAAGTGATTTATCACACTCTTGTACATCTTTCATTTATGGAATACACAACTTTTTGCACATGGTTCATGGTTCATTTTTGATCATATAAAATAATGTTTTGGTTGCCATTAGAGTACATAACACATGTACTCGGTTTAGAGTTGGGTAGAGTGTATTGTCTTTTGCTAAACAACATCATGCTATAGCAATAGACAACACACTCTACCCAAAACAATTTGTGCAGATATGATCCTCGGTACGCCCAGTAGAGTCGTCGGTAAGGGCATCGGTACACCCGGCAAAACCATTGGTATGGGTGTCGGTATGAGCGTCGGTAATACCGATGATTATACGGATGCTCATACCGACGCGCATACACGCGCCCATAGTGGCGTTATGTCTTCAATGTGCATACCGACCATAACACCGACTTCGCGAAAAATTTGTCCCCGTTCATTTTCCGCGGTAGCAGCCTCGGTATACCCTCGATATGTTGTAGTGATACTTGGGATCTAGTTGCCAAGAAGCCAAGCATGAAGGTAATTGGATCTAGGTGGATATACAAAATAAAAAAGAACTCAGATGGTTCTATAAACAAGTACAAGGCAAGGTTAGTGGCAAAGGGATTTCTCCAAACTCATGGAGTGGATTATGAAAAAACCTTTTCACGTGTGGCAAAGATGCCAACAATTAGGGTTTTAGTAAATGTTGCTGCCTCTAAAAATTGGAATCTATATCAGTTAGATGTCAAGAATGCATTCTTAAATGGATGGATATCAAAAGAAGTGTATATAGCACAACCACCAAGTTTTGAAGATAAAGACAAAACAAGTTATGTATGCAAGCTAATGAAGGCACTCTATGGTCTCAAGCAAGCTCCTAGAGCTTGGAACCATAGGCTTGTTACTTATTTGCACGACCAAGGCTTTGTGGCTAGCAAGGGAGATTCTTCTTTATTTGTTAAGAAGAACAAATAAGAAGTTATCTACTTATCTGTCTATGTAGATGACATCATCATTACAAGGAATGATGCTAATGGCATCAAGCATGTTAAGTCTCAACTAATGGAAGAGTTTAAAATCAGTGATCTTGGTTTGTTAACATACTTTCTTGGCTTAGAGCTTGTGTACACAGATTCTTCTATATTTGTTACTCAAAGGAAGTATATACATGATATGTTGGTAAAGTTCAAGATGGAGGACACTAAAATTGTAAGTACTCCTATGGAACTCAATCATAAGCTGAGTTCTCATGAAGGAGAACTACTTGATGATGTTATAGGTTATCAACAACTTGTGGGAAGTCTCAATTATGCTACTCTAACAAAAGTAGACATTGCTTATGGAGTAAGTACATTGAGTCAATTTACGCATGCACAAAGGAATCCTCATATGGAAGCTATAGAAAGAGTTCTTAAGTATCTAAAGGGTATACTATAATGTGGAAAATTCTTCTCTTCAAGCATTGTTCCGGCTGATCCAACCAATGTCTTGTTTCTCCTCTATGCAATTTCATTTAGTTGAGGAGAGTACCTAGTAATCACTTCGCTTTTGATTACTTTTTCCTGCAAGAACTCATTAAACTCTTTGGAGAAGTATTCTTGTGCTCCATCAGATTAGAGCTTCTTGAGTGATCTATGTGTATGATTCTCCACATGTGCTAGATACTTTTTGAAGCAATCAAACACTTCATTCTTACTCTTGATAAAGTATACAATACTACATCTACTATGGTCATCAACAAATGAGACATAATACCTTGATCCTGCCAATGAAAGTTCATGACTTGGTCCCCATACATCTGTATGTATTAAGTCCAATAAGTTGTTGTAGATGTAGCTTTTGTGCGGTATCAATATCACCAAGCTATAGTAGAAAACGTTTTTCATTAATGCAATACTATTTCTTTCCAAAATTTGATGCTTTGGAGTAAGAGCTTCACCTAAACATTCATTTTCTTTTATACCATATTATTGAACCATGTATGTTTGAGGTCTTCAAAAATTGACCTATAATCATTGTATAAGTGAAATTCACAGTTTTTTTGCTACTTTCTCAATCATGTTTTTGGAATATGTTTAGAATATCCAAATATAGAATGGATTCTTTCATCACCTTAGAAAGAAAACTCTATAATTTATTATATGATGAGGTGTAGGCAACCCAAAGCTTATTATTTAATTCTATTTTAGAAACTAGAACCATACTTTCAAATCAATATATAGCCCTTTGTACTCACTTATATATGATCATTAATCTCCTCAGTTTTAGATGGGTGTAAAAATTTTCACATTCTTCACTAGTTTTTCAAAAGATGAGATTTTTTTGAGCATGCATTCTCTTCTACTTCTAGCACTTAAGAATTGAAGATTTCATAACAAAAATATACTCACGCAAAACTAACCAACATGCATGTTAAAAACTTAGTAGGTCCATTACATGACCTCTACCAATCGTCATTCTCCTTTTCTTCTAGCAAGATCTTTCATTCACATCCAAAAATGGATAAGTTTGTTTTGAATGCATTCTCAATCCTATAGGAGTTTCTTTCATCTGTTTTAATGTTACCACCAAATAGTTTTCCTAGTTCTTAGATATGTAAATCCTTTTTTTGTAATATGTTCTCTACATAGCTAATATATTGTAGGTAGTTGTTTGATAAAATATAGTGCTTTGAATGATATTTATCGTAAGGATATGCACCATCCTAGAGATTTAGCACCATCATCTAGTGTAAAAAAAGGTGAATACCTTCCGTTTTCAAGATCAATTTGATAAACAACTCCATTTTTCAATATGTCGATATGTTTTTTTTCTTTTGTTCTTAATACTTTGAATTTTAAAGGTCAAAACTTTCTTTCACATACAAGAAACGCTACATACTCCTTACTTAGCACAATATTGATATGGAATTTTTCATAAATGATATTATTCCTTGAGAATTTAATGAACATGTTTGGATTGAGGTTGTGCATATATAAGAACATCATGAATGAGAGAAAAAGAGAATTTTAAAGAGATGACTCAAGGATTACAATAAAAACATGCAACAAATCTTTGAACCACTTTATATAGATTGGAGAACAAGAAGGATTAATTGAATTTTGTCAAACCTTGAATGAAGGCAAATTGTGAGGCACATCACTTTTTAAGATTTTCATACAGACTTTCTCTCACTTTCAAATCTAATGATTCATGAAAGATCAAGTATTCCAAGTTCTATTCAATCAAAATCTCAATCAACATCCTTAATCTTTTGATTGCGTTTATTCAATTGAGTAACATAATTTTACCAATTGCTGAATAAGAAAGTTCACTTTGGATATGGAGTGGTGACAATCAAACTTTCTTGAAGATAAGTGTGGATGGTAATAACCATAGCACTTACTTGTGCCAGCTAGGAATAGAATTGTATATCAACTATGAAGACATATCCTTCCATGAAGAGGTATTCATTCACTCATTAATTACCAAGTATTTATTGCTTTGATGCACACAAAAGCATCATTGCCATGAATTCCCATGAATTCTGTAGAGGGGGTAAGCGAGTCTATACTTCCAGTATTCCTTCTACTCAAGGGAGGTTCTCCTTAGGGAAGTATACCCTGTAACATCATTGTGTGAGGTAATACTTGAGACGATAAACCAAGAAAAGATCAGAGTGTTACAAAGATGCTGAAAAGGCCAATTCGACCAAGATTGAAAAAAAAATTATGCTAGTACACAAAAGGTAAAATTGTTAACAGTACAAAAGGTCTGATCACTCGAAAGATGAACTAGGACATCTCAACATAGAGAAAGTAATACATACGTAGAGAAGGTATACAAGTGTGGTATACAATGCTATGAACTCCAGCTTACAAGTGACTATCCCAGTATATCCAATCTCACTGTCATGTCGACTACCCCCAACACTGAAGCTCTCACTATATATATTCTCCAACAAAGAAGCTTCTTCTAAAGTGGGAAAAATCACATGAGTGAGCAGAGAATAATCAAGGAGAAGCCTAATTAGAACACTCTCAAAATACCACAGTAACACAAGTAGACCCAAATTGACAAAAGCTAGAATCGCAGAGAGACGACACTGAGTGTATCCCTCAGCTTCCTAAATCTTTGTATATTTTTCCGAATGGACCCTTTACTAACATATAACTCTAAGTGTCTGTCCATGTATATGTGTACTATATCCCAAACGAGTGCAAACTGCTTCTTATATAGATCTCGAGGCCCACAGAGTGACTTCGGTTGGATTCCATCATTTAAGACACCTTCACTATTCACAGCACACGCACGGCCAAGAGAGTGGCTTCCATCGGATCCCATCATGTACTACACCATCACTATTCGCGCTGATCTAACAAAAATAGTAGCCAACGCCAAATCCTTCCAGCTACTCTAGGCTTACTACTTAAGTATTTGAGGGGTTGATGGTCAAATATGACAATGAAATGCACACCTATAAGGTAGTGCCTAAACTTTTGGAGTGCGAAAAAAATAGCCAAACCTTCCCTTTCCGTAGTGTTGTAATTTCTTTCTGCTCTGGTAAGTAGTCTGCTAGCATAAGCTATAGGTTGATCCACCTTGGGCACCTTGGGCATGGAGGGTTGAGCCAAAACTGCTCCTACTGCATGAAGACTAGCATCTGTATGCACATTAAACTCTATTGACCAGTTAGGAACTGTTAAGAGTGGAGCAGTACATAGCCTCAATTTTAGTTCAAAAAATGCCTTTTTCAGCCTTAGGACGCCATGAGAAAGGAATCTTCTTACTCATAAGCCTTGACAGAGGCTTAGCTATTTCTGAATACATCCATATAAATCTCCTATGGTAGCCTGCATGGGCTAAAAAGCTTTGTACTTGCTTAGGAGTCCGTGGAATGGGCATGGAAAGGATAGTAGTGACCTTTGCTGGATCTACACTTATCCCAATTGCAGATACGATATGACCAAGGAGAGTGCCTTTAGTGACCAAAAATTGACATTTAGCACGATTCAACTTCAAACCTATTTTGAGACACAGTTCAAAGATTTCCTTCAGATTTTCCAAGTGATCATGAAAATCTTGGACTACTGCTCTTCTATCTGTGCCTGAGAACACTGAAAAGTCATCCATAAAAATGTGCAGAAAAGTTGTCAACCATTTCCCGAGTATCAAATACATTGTTCTATTAAATGAAGCAGGTGCATTTTGCAGCCCAAAAGCCATGCGTGTATACACATAAGTGCCCCATGGAGTGACAAAAGCAGTTTTGTCTCTATCATCAAGATGAATTAATATTTGGTTGTAGCCACTAAAACCATCAAGAAAACTGTACAAAGTGTGACCAGCTACTTCTTCTAATACTGGTTCTGTGAAAGGTTGAGGGAATCCATCTTGAACAGTTACCTTATTTAAAGCACGAAAATCGATGCATATTCTTATTTTTTTGCTATTTTTCTTGGGTACAATAACCATAGATAAAAGCCACCTTGAATGTTCTACTGGAACAATAATACCTGCTTCCTCAAGTTTTGTGACTTTGAGTTTTATTGCCTCTGCATATTTTGGATTGAGTCGATATGGCCTACTTCTTGCAGGTGCAACTCCCTCTACGAACCATGCAAAGACATTTTTATAGTAGAAAAGGAGAGAAGTTACCTTCTGTTGTAAAAAGGGATAGTGCCACAACCAGGAGGCTAAGTGGACTATTTGAGGATTTCCTTCATCTCCAAGGTTCACTTCTCGAACTAGCATTTCAGGACTGGTCTCTCTTGAAAAAGCATTTGCACTGTGAGTAGGGGTGGAATTCACCTTATGTTCCACAATATGTTGCTTGATCCTTCCTTGAGGAATTTCTGAAAACGGGTCTTCTCTGCTCTTAGGCTCCAAATTAGCCTCCTCCAAGGCTTCTTCAATTTTGTCATTTTCAGGCTTTTCTGCCCTTTTGTAGAACTCTGTAGTGGTGCATCCTCGCAAAATTGGCCCATTTTGATCCAATGGACCAATTTGGTCCGATGGCCCAATTCGACTATTTGGGCCCCTTGGAGAGACTAACTCACTTCTTAATACTTTTTTCTCACTTCCTGCTAATTTTTTACCACCCAGACCATTTTCAGGAAAATGCCCAAATTTGATCTCCAAAGGCTCTTTAATTTGGTCCGATGGCCCAATTTGACTCTTTGGGCCTCCCGAAGATACTAACTCCCTTTTTGTTACTTTTTGACCACCAAGACCATTTTGTGAAAAATGGCCAAATTTGATCTCCAAAGGCTCTTTCTTGACCTCGGTCTCTGTTTTCCTACAAGGACTTATTTTTTCTCCTTTGTGAGTGATTGAGCCTAAATTCTCATTTTTGGACTCTTTTTCCCTTCCTTGGGCTTCTTTTGCAAGTTATTCATTTATTTCAGTAATCTCAACAGTGCAACACTCTGCACCACCCATCATCCAATTTAACAAATTTTCTTCTTCTTGGGGTACAGAAGGCATTACCTGAGTATCTACATATCCAGTTGTCTTGTTGGAGTCACATCCTTCTTCAAAGTGTACCTATAAGTGGTTATTAGTCGTTGAGGAGATCCACATCTAGTTTCTTCCCCAATCTTGTAGTGCTTTTGCTTGCCTTAACCAAGGCCTTCCCAAAAGCAGAGGATAAGAGCTTTCCTCTAGCAGGGCAATCAGAACAAACGCCAGGAGGAATTGACAACCTTGTATAGACATATGTACCTTCTCAATGATGCCGAGGGGCATAACACGATGCTGATCTGCTAATGTGATAGTGTAGGGTGCCGCCTTCGTTAGGTTCAGTTTGAGTTTCTTCATTGTAAAATCAGGCATCAGATTGATGTCAGAGCCTCCATCTATAATGACGCCAGTCAGACCTTCATCATTTATGAACACAGATAGACTTGAGCTTTGATAGTCTACCAAGGGTGCGGGTGGAAAGTCAACCATGAAACCATCTACACTCGGTGGTGGGCTTAAGTAGGCCGAGTGTATAACTTTCAATAAATCACTTCTTACTTTCGAATCCATTTTTCTGAGTTGGTACAAACTAACTTTGTGATGAATACCTTTCAAGATTTCCTCAATCTTAACCTCTTGTGTGTCTTCCTGAGAGCTTGCCGGTTGGTCCTTAAGGGAAGTAGTCACCATATCATAAGCTCCTTCAATGTTTGCTTGGCCCTTCCAACCAGCCTTCTTTTCCTCATCTCTATGTTTGAGTCCCTCTTGTTCCTCTCTATAGGTTGCCACTTGCCTGGCTTTAGTCATCATGGTCATTGAACAAGATGAAACAACATAAGACTGAGTGGTCATACCTTCTACTTGTGGGGAGACTACAATCATGTGAATTGGAGTAGGGCGGTTTCTTGGGCAATCTCTGGTATACCGATCCTTAACATCTGGACAATGCTGACAGGGAGAGCACCTTCTGGTAGAGAACACCTGTTCTGCATATGGCCATACTCACCACAGCGATACACATCAGTGGCGTATTATATCTAGGCCGAGTTAGATGGGCCTCTTCTCTATTAGGTGCATTCTAAGTACTAGCATAATACGAATTAAGAACAGGAGGGTTACCATGCTGTTGTACTCCCTTGAGGTAGTAGCAGTCTCTTGCTTCATGACCATCCTTGCCACAAAATTGACAGCTCACCTTGTTATGACAATTAACATTTGAATGTCCATTTTTGTTACATATTGTACACCAAACTTTCCTTCGTATGTCTTGTGTAGTGCGCAAATGTTCTAACTCACGATGAAGTTGAGCTACTTCATCAACATTGTGGCGCGGTGGTGGTGGTATGACCTTCTCTTCTTGTTGACTCTGCTGCATTCTTAAGGCTTCCAACTCCTTCCTGAGTTGCTCAATAGGATCTAAGTGTGATGCATAATTTGGTTGAGTATCTCCTTCGAAATGTAGCCTAGCTTCCTCAATGCGTGATGCAGCTGCAACAAAATCATCCAGTGTTGCATCCAATCTAAGAGATTCGCGAAGCTTCTGCTGAGATGACTTAGGCAAAGATTTCTCTATCCATTTTTTAACCAAGAAATCACCTGGAGCATGTGGCAGACGTGAAAGAAGTGCTTTTGTCCTAGTGTGAAGTTCATGAAAGGATTCACCTGGTCTCTGCTTTAAATTCTCTAGCTGATCTAGAGCTCTTTCCGAGGAGTCACTTGGTCTGAATGTCTGTGAGAATGTCGTCTTCAGTACCTCCCACGTAGTGAAGTGGCCATCTGCATATTGACTATACCATTTGTCGACAAGACCTTCCAATGTAGATGGGAAGAGTACCAGCACTGCATCCTCTCGATTCTGCAGACCTCGTCTGCAGCATAAGGAAATGAAAATTCTCACATGATCATCTGCATCCTCATAAGCCAACCCCTTAAAAGTAGGAAACTTGATATTCAACCTAGAGAGTAAATAAGAAAGATCATCCATTGGCACTGGTGCTTCTTCTGAAGTATCTAAGGAAAAAATCTAATGTCCTCCTCAGCTTCTCTTTTGAGAGTGGGGTTGAAGCCAATTCAATGGAAAAATTTAAGGATAGTGGGGTACTCGTCGAAGGTAGAGCTGACTTCTTGATGCTCCTTTCCACACGAAGAGGTTCTCTGTCTACTCGAGTGTGGATCATGTACCCACTCAGAGGATGCAAAAAAAACATGAAATAGTGTGACACACTCTATACTACACTAATTACCTCACACAAAAATGCAAGTGTCCCACCGGGCGTGCCAAACTGTAGAAGGGGTAACCGGGTCTTTACTTCCAGTATTCCTTCTACTCAAGGGAGGTTCTCCTTAGGGAAGTATACCCTATAACATCATTGTGCGAGGTACTACTTGAGACGATAAACCAAGAAATGGTCAGAGTGTTACAAAGATGCTGAAAAGGCCAATCCGACGAAGATTGAAAAACAAATTGCGCTAGTACACAAAAGATAAAATTGTTAACAATACAAAAGGTCTGATCACTCGAAAGATGAACTAGGACATCTCAACACAAAGAAAGTAATAAATACGCAGGGAAGGTATACAAGTGTGGTATACAATGCTATGAACTCCAACTTACAAGTGACTTTCCCAGTATATCCAATCTCACTCTCATGCCAACTACCCCCAACACTTAAGCTCTCACTCTGTATATTCTCCAATAGAGAAGCTTCTTCTACATTCGGCAAAATTACATGTGTGAGCAGAGAATAATCAAGGAGAAGCCTGATTAGAACACTCTCAAAATACCACAGTAACACAAGTAGATCCAAATTGACAAAAGCTAGAATCACAGAGAGATGACAGTGAGTGTATCCCTCAGCTTCCTAAATCTCTGTATATCCTTCCGAATGGACCCTTCACTAACATATAACTCTGAGTGTCTGTCCGTGTATATGTATACTGTATCCCAAACGAGTGCAAACTACTTCTTATATAGATCTCGAGGCCCAAAGAGTGACTTCGGTTGGATTCCATCATTTAAGGCACCATCACTGTTCACCGCACACACGCGGCCAAGAGAGTGGCTTCCACTGGATCCCATCATTTACTGCACCATCACTGTTCGCGTCAATCTGACAAAAGTGGAGGGAGAGCTGCCTAATTTTGGGTAGGTGGTCTAATTCTGGTATTGACAGCCAACTGCCTCAAAAACGTTTAAAGACTTCGGAATATGGCCTTGAATGTGAGACTCTTCCATGAATCAACACTTCATCGCAAATCTGATAGCCGACTTGATTCTGGCACCGAGGACAAATTTTGAAGGAAAAATTTTGAGGGACAAATTTTGAGGGACAAATTTTGAGGGACAAATTTTGAAGGACAAATTTTGAGGGACAAATTTTGAAGGACAAATTTTGAAGGACAAATTTTGACGGATGAGGGACAAATTTTGAGGGACAAATTTTGAGGGATGAATTTTGAGGGCTAAAATTTGAGGGATGAAATTTGAGGGATGAATTTTGAGGGACAAATTTTGAGGGATGAATTTTGAGGGCTCAAAAATGATTGGATGAATTTTGAGGGACAAATTTTGAGGGCTGAATTTTGAGGGATGAATTTTGAGGGCTGAATTTTGAGGGATGAAAAATGATGCCGAGGATGAATTTTGAGGGATGAATTTTGAGGGATGAAAAATGATACCGAGGATGAAATTTGAGGGACAAATTTTGAGGGATGAATTTTGAGGGACAAATTTTGAGGGCTGAATTTTGAGGGATGAAAAATGATGCCGAGGATGAATTTTGAGGGATGAATTTTGAGGGATGAAAAATGATGCCGAGGATGAATTTTGGATCAATTTTGAGGGAAAAATTTTGAGGGATGAATTTTGAGGGATGAATTTTGAGGGACAAATTTTGAGGGCTGATTTTTGAGGGATGAAAAATGATGCCGAGGATGAATTTTGAGGGACAAATTTTGAGGGATGAATTTTGAGGGACAAATTTTGAGGGCTGAATTTTGAGGGATGAATTTCGAGGACTGAATTTTGAGGGATGAATTTTGAAGATGCAATTTGGAGAATGATTTTTTTCCGATCGACAAGGATGAAATGAGGGCGAATCTGGAGCGGTGAACTCTCAAGGACGAAAAGAAGTGGTGCTAAGACCAACTTTTTTTTTTTGGAGCTGGCATACAATCAGATGAAATCTTGCCCCGATTACAAATTCCCATGATTCCAAGTATCCACTTCATCCATGTGACAAAAGTTTTATACATAAATATATATGACAAAGTTCACTTATCTTCGTCCCACATTTTCCACGTACAATGCAATACATTGTGTTACATTCAAAATTATTCATGTCTGGCCAATTTCTTACTCATCGTAATGATTACAAAATAAGGAAAGCCCCTCTTCAAAGATAATGTAAGTACGTAGGTAGTGTGCATCATATTAGGTACTAAAATTAGATCACAAGCATCTACTTTTACTACTACTTTAAAAACACACATAATACCTCCTCCTTGAGCGACTATATCTCTCTAGTCTTTCCATGGCATGAAATTCCATGTGATAACAAAACGTTGGGTGGAATTTCCGTAGGAAAATGGAAAAAACGAACGAAAATACATAATCAACAAGAGGCATTATGCTTAGTGGTGGGCAAGCCACATTCTCTTCACTCCATAGCCTACGAAAAATAAACATGTGCAAAATACAATGTTGGTGACTACACCTCCTCACGATGGTATGTTTAAAGTTTTGGCATTATTTTCTTCGTGCTTGAATAATTGCAAGACATTTACTAAAAACAGACGATCAAACCTGCACATGCTTTTATTAAAGGACATAATTAGATGAAATTCTACTTGCAAAGATGAAATAATGAATGCATTCAGTTCCCAAGTGATGCTAAATGTGACTAAGAAGCGTCAAGCATCACAATTAATCTTTTCAAAAGCACCCCTTGCTAGTCAACAACCAAATAAACCTTATTTAGCGATAGGTTTTAGTGGTTCAAACAATATCTCTTGAATTTTGGAATCTAGCCCAAGTTAAATTTATTAATTTGGATGTCATATGAAAACCATATGGCCAAAATAGTAAACCTAGGTACATGCGTAGCACCTCCTTCTCTCCATAGAGTCACCAAACTAAATGCCCAAAATGAATTTTGAATGAAATCCAAATATGATTTCCAAACATCCATTGAGAAGATCTTGAAGTCTGGAGTATATGGCAAGTTAAATATCATAAATGAGAGCTTAGAATGTGATTGCATAACTTATCATGTTTGAATATATATACATACATACACACACACACACACACACACACATATATATATATATATATATATATATATATATATATATATATATATATATATATATATATATATATATATATATATATATATATATATATATATATATTTCATATCAACAAGCGTGCAAATCTATGTATAAACATGAAAATGCATTTTACATATGTACATGCATAAATGCATATTTAATTGCTTGTATACTAGAGTACATATGCATCTCTCTATCTCTCTTTCTCTTGCATTTTATTCCAAAGGCATGTGTGAGTGTGCTTATCTCTGTCATACCCTCTCCCTATATTGTTTCTTCTCTTTCTCCCTATCCTATGTTTCTCTTTCTTTCTAATCCTTTCTTTCTCTTTCTCTACTCTTCTTTTTTCATCTCTCTTTCTATCTTATCCTTCTCTTTTTCCACTCTTCTCCTATATCTCACTCTTCATTTCCATATTTCTCTTCTCTCTTCCTCTTCTTCAATTCCTTTATCTTTCTCCTCTCATTCAGCCTTTCGTGATTTCTTTCTCTCTATCTCTTTGTCTTCCATTTCTCTATCATTTTGTCATCTCCCATTTCTTCGTTCTTCTACCTCTATGTTTCTCTATTTTTCTCTCTTTCTTTCTACGATTCCTTATCTTTATCTAATCTTTTCCTTATCTTTATATGTCTCCTTCTTTATCTCTCTTTCTCTATGTTCTTTTCCTTAAACTACTTATACGTATGTGGCGCAAAGTCAAGTGAGGAGAATGAAGTCTTTTCTTCTATCTCGGATTTGTTCTCAAAGCTGGAGGAGAGGAAGATAAATAGTATAGATTTTCCCTCACTTTGTTTAATATGCCCATGCCTAGACAAGGTTGTCCAATCCGCCATCGGGGTGATCATATGTAGCTAAAGACTGAGTTAAAGAAAATAATTACTTACCTTTGAAGCATGCTCTTGTTGCTATGTGTTGCCTCCTATCATAGCAACACATGTATTCTGCATAAAATTGGTCATCCAACACGTAGGGAAAGGTGGCTAGGACCTCCCTCTATGAGGTTGAAGGTTCAAAACTACCTTTGTACAACCCATGCATATAGAATATACATGGGATTATCAACTTTATTCCCTTGAGCTTCCGACCTTCTATTTCTTGGATTAAAGACTTCATTTTGCTATTGTTTGGAGAGATGCATGCGTCCCTAGAAGATACGGATCATGGGAAAGCTCCTTCCAAGTTCTCCATGCACTTCCCCAAATAGATTAAAATGGTTCCCATAAATGTACCAAGAAGAAAATTGGTCTCTATCTCCATTAAGTTCTTGCAATAATGTTTATCCAAAAAGATTTAATAAAACAAACTGAGAAGTGGAGGATAAAATACCTAGGAGCCACCTTCCAACCTATTTATAGCCCTTGCCTAGTTACCATCTAGAGTTCTCTCTAAGGCTTCTGTACTGATCATCACATCACGTGTAGGTACGTCCTCTAAACTCTCTAGATATTCATCTTGGCTGTCCCAATAGCAAGGAACTTGTCATTCCTCGAGGCACGTACATCTCTGGATATAAAAAGTGTGGCTATCTATAATAGGATAGAAGTACAATGAACCACATAAAGATGGGTTGGGCATGGCACCACAAAGGTCCATACGGACAATGACTAGAGGTTAAGTAGCTCAAGTACGTGCCCTTCTTGGAACAAGGGGCCTATATACATTCGTGGAAAACATCCTTAACTTGAGTGATTTCACGCAATCCTTTGACAATTTGAAATGAGGAAATCTTCATTTGATATGAGGTCTGTAAATATCTTTCATGCATAGTTCGAAAATTAATTCTTTTATGACGAAAAAGAAATCATATAAATTTTGTTGTATTCAACTCTTGTATAGAGTGATCAATCACCCTCACATAGATTTTGTCCAATAGATTTTATTTGTGAAGATTCATTGTAGCTTTTAATCATATTAAATTAATGCAAAGATTGGATATAAAAATGTTTTTCTTTCTCTCTTGTAATCGGTAATGCTAACCTTTCGTCTGCCTCTATGTATTGAATCTTTTTACTTCCTAAGTAAACTTCTCCTTAGGTGTTCTTTTTTGAGTTCTTGAAATGAATCTCTATCCTTCCACTATCAAAGAACATTCTTGGGAAGAACTTGAGTGCCTAAAGCATTGGCTACAATGAATAAAAACAAGACTTCACTTGAGCAATGAAAACTATGAGTTGAATAATTTTCTTCCTTCTCTGATGTACATGCTTTGGATGAGCTTTTCTTATTTTTATAGGAAAAATCTCTCCACATGAATTTGTTTTCCACAGAAACCACATGTAAGTTTTTCCTTCGAACAATTTGTTGAAATATGCTTCTTTATATTACGAGAGTGATTATGGTGATGTTTTGACTTATTGAAGGGTCATTTGGCCTTCGTTTTGGTCTCTTGTGAAGAAGAATCCTTGGTTCTCGATCATGGACAAGAAATAACCTTTTAACTTCCACCCAGCCTAAGCCTAAACCTCAACTATAGAGGATATTGACAAATGTTATGTAGGCTTTTGGGAGTTTGCTAAGCAACATAATGTTCTCATGTTCACTAGATATTTTGCAACCACATAAGACAAGCTTGGGTTGGTAATCTTGAAATGTAGAAAATATCGTAATCATTAGGTCTTTTGAGAAGATTCAAGGGTTTTCAATCTCTTCTTCTAATGTGTAAATCTTTGAATGATTTTGATCTCAAAAAATAATTTGAAGACTTTTCCATCCTTCATGGGAGATTTTACATGATGTTATGTGGTCTTTAGTGAGTTCATCACAAGGGAAAAACATTTTACCTAAAGCTCCCGTATCCTTCACATTCCACATGCGCTAGGCATCTGTATCACTATTCCTATCACGAGCAGAGTCACTTCCTTCTACGAATTTGTAAAGTAAATTGGTGTATAAATAACCCTTGATTATGTCCCGTGAAGGGTTTTAATTTTTACAATCTAATCTTTCGTATTTTGGCATAAACATAGGGGTGAATGAAAGGGGATGCAATGAATTCGATGGTGAGGTTGTCAAGATAAAAGAAACTACCTAAAGCCCACGAGAGAAAGTAAAATTGAAACTCTCACCACACGTGCAAAAGGTACAATTGGAGTCCAGAGAGGAGCCAAGAGACACTTGGGGTTAGCCTAGCCCTTTTGCATAATTCAGACACCCTTTGGTGGCATAGAGTAACCGACCCAATCACACAAGTTCACGTACTTTCCTTCTTTTATTGCATGCAACAAGAGATTGATGGAGCTCAATGCCTTTTTTTGTGCCAAATGAATGGTTGCACTTACGATCATAGACTTAATACAAATAGATTTGCTTTAGGGAAGTACATAAAGAATGTGAAAGAATAGAGTAGATACACCCTTCAAAGCTATGTGACTCTTACTTGGAACTGGATCTTCACCTTGAAGTACAAAAGATGCTATGTCCAAGTTAAAAAAAATGGATTGTTACAATTTATATTCGCTTTCAAGTCCTTTTAATTTGCGATGAGCTATAAGGCCATTTTTTACAAAACAATTTCTTCTTAGTTAGATACCCGCAAAAAATTTCTAAAAACACAAGAGAAAAAATGTACATGATTTTATTAAAGAACATAAGTAAATGAAATCCTATGTACAAAGATGCAATAATTAATGCATTGAATTCCCAAGTGATGCTAAATATGACGAACAAAGGCCAAGCATCAAAACTGATCAAAAAATCATTTTCGAAAGCAGTCAACAACCAAATAAGACCTTTTTTAACAATAGGTTTGAGGTGTTCAAACAATAGCTCTTTCAGTTTGGAATCTAGCCCAAGTTGGACTTATTGAATGTCATATGAAAAAATTATGGCCAAAATAGTAAACCTAGGTACATGGGCAGCACCTCCCTCTCTCCATAAAATCAGCAAAATAAATTCAAAAAAGGAATTCTTAATGTAATCCAAATATGATTTCGAAACATGCATTGAGAAGCTCTTTCAGTGTGGATAACATACAAAGTCGAACATCACAAATAAGAGGATAGAATAGGAATTTACGTTCAGAATAAAACATCTTTGTAACTACCCATACACCTAATTGCATACATAAATGCATATATGCAGAAATATGCAATTCTATGTATAAACATGAAAATGCATCTACATATGTATTTATGCAAGTGTGTGTATGTAGGTGCAATGCATATGTACATGCATAGATGCATCTATGAATTCTTGTATACTAGAGTGCATATGCATCTCTCTATCTCTCTTGGTCTTCCTTTTTTTGCAAAGGTATGTGTGAGTGTGCTTCTCTCTTTCATAACATCTCTCTATATTTCTTCTTCTCTTTCTTCCTATACTTCTTTATCTTTTTTTGTACTCTAGTCCTTATCTCTATATCTCTCTATCTTATCCTTATCTATTTCTACTCTTCTCCTTTATCTCACTCTTGATTTCCATCTTTCTCTTCTCTCTTCCTCTTCTTCAATTCTTTTATCTTTCTCCTTTTCATTCTTACTTTCTCTATTTCTTTCTCTTTGCCTCTTTACCTTCTTTTTCTCTCTCTCATTTCCTCTTCTCCCATTTCTTCTTTCCTCTAGCTCTATGTTTGTCTCTTCTTCTCTTTCCTTCTACACTTCCTTCTCTTTATGTACTCTTTTCTTTATCTTTCTATTTCTTGTTCAATCCACCACCGGGCTGATCATATGTAGCTAATGACTCAGTTAAAACCAATAATTACTTACCTTTGAAGGATGCTCATGTGGATTTGTGCCTCCCCCCATCATAGTCACAAATGTATTGTGCATAGAATCATTCATGCATGTATATGACCTCTCTATGTGAGGTTCAAGGTTCAAAACCACTAGCCTATAGCCCGTGCATATAGAATATGCATGCAATTATCACTTTATTCGCCCGAGCTTCTGACCTTGTATCTCTTGAATAAAACTTTTTTTGTTACCGTTTGGAGAGCTTCATGCCTTCCTAGAATATGTGGATCATGGGGAAGTTCCTTCCAATTTCACCATGGTTTCTCACTTTTTCTCCTAGAGGAAGATCATGATCTACAAATATAATAAAATGGTTTCCGTAAATATACCAAGAAGAAGATTGTTCTCCATCTCCATCAAGATCTTCCAACAATATTCATCTAAGAAGATCTAATAAAAAATGTGAGAAGTAGAGGATGACCTACCTAAGAGCCACCTCTCAAACTATTTATAGCCCTTGCCTAGTCACCATCTAGAGCTCTCTTGAAGGCTACTCTACTCATCAAGGCATCACATGTAGGTACATTGTTTGAACTCTCTTGATATTCGTCTTGGCTATCCTAGGAGCAAGGAACTTCTTATTCCTCCAGGAATGTACATCTTTGGAATATAATAGGTGTGGCCATCTATAATAAGATATAAGTACACTGAAACACTTAATGACAGAATATTCATGGCACCAAAAAGGTCCATATGGACAATGGCTGGAGGCTTCACAATTAGACCTATATACATTCTTAGAAAACATTTTTAACTTGGGTGATTTCAAGAAATCCTTTGACAAATTGAGATGATGAAATCTTCATTTAATATGAGGTCTACCTATTCTTTCATGCATAGCTTGAAATGTTATTCTTTGGTGAAGAAAAGAAATCATATAAAGCTCTTTCTCTTCAAATCTTTAGGCTATGGTGTCATTTATAGAATGATCAATGACCGTTAGACAGCTCTTCGCAAATAGATTTTCTTTGTGACCATTCACTATAGCATTTACTCATATTAAATAAATGCACATATTCGGTATAAAAAGTAAATTTTTCAATGTTTTCCCTTTTCTATTGTGACTGGTGATGGTAACCTTTCCTTTCACTCTATGTGTTGAATCTTGCTTTACTTAGTAAACGTCTCCTTACGTGTTTTTTGAGTTGCTAAAATGAATCTCTATCCTTGCACATGAGGAAGGTGAATCCACTATGAAAGAACATTCTTGGGAAGAACTTGAATGCCTAAAGCATTGTCTATAGCTGATAAAACCAAGCCTTCACTTGAGCAATGAAATCTATGAGTTGAAGAATTAGCTTCATTCTTGGATGTAGATGTTTTGCAGGATCTTTTCTTGTTTGTTAGGAAAAATGCCTCCACATGAATTTGTTTTCCTCTATAATTTCTGGTAACTTTTTTGTTCAAACAATTTGTTGAACTATGCTTCTTTATATTACTAGAGTGATTATGATGATGTTTTAACTTATTGAAGGGTGATTTGG
Source organism: Ceratopteris richardii (assembly GCA_020310875.1). NCBI lineage: Eukaryota > Viridiplantae > Streptophyta > Polypodiopsida > Polypodiales > Pteridaceae > Ceratopteris > Ceratopteris richardii. The sequence continues at coordinate 75,262,798 of CM035443.1, forward strand.
CCTTCATTTCGGTTTCTTGTGAAGAATAAACCTTGGTTCTTGACTCATGGAGGAGGAATAGCCCTCGAACGTCCTCTATTTAAGGCTTGACCTCAACTATAGCGGATAGTGACAAATGTTATGTAACCTTTCGGGAGTTTTTTAAGTAATCTAATGTCATCTTCATTAGAAATTTTCCAACCACATAAGACAAGCTTGGGTTGGTAATCTTCAAATGAGGTAAATATCTTAATCATTAGGTCTTGTGAGAAAATCACTATTCCTTTGAGGAGTAGAGTCACTTCCTTCTACAACTTTGTAATGTACATTTGTGTATAAATAAACCTTGAATATACATTTCCAAGGGTTATAATTGTCAGAATCCAATCTTTCATCTTTTGGCATAAACATAGGTGTGAATGAAGGGGGGATGCAATGTGAATCTTATGAGAAATTATATCTTTACCTTGAAGTACAAAAGATTCTATTTCCAAGTAAGAACAATGGTCGGTTACAAATTATAGTTCCCCTTGAAGTTCTTTACATTTGTTATGAGTTTTAAGGCCAATGTGTAAGTAAAATGGATTAAGTTCTATAATTCAAAGGTGATTTCCTATATGTGAGTTTAGAAGATGCAAATCTTCAATCATGTGAAAAACACTTGAAGCAAGAATATCACTCAGCTTCAAACCACTTGGATCAAACACATCATTGATGATGTCATGATGGTTATCTAAAAGGACCATAATGATCAGTATTGTAGGTGTTATTTGGTTATTCTTGAAATATTCGAGAAATACAAATGTATTTAGCATGCACAAAAAGGAAGTCCATGAGGCTAATCTCTGAGAGATATTATCTCTCTCTCTCTCTCTCTCACACATACACACACTCTACACGATCACCAAGTACAACTCTCAAGATACATGTATTTATGTACCTTCTTTCTTTTCATCTGATCTCTCTAGCCTCTTCCACTTTTCTTGCCTTATTTTCATCTTATTACATCCCTTGATATGGTATGTATCTAGATGAGCAAGACATACATACCTCCATAGAGTCATGAGGAGTGGCTTTTGTGGTATCCATTTAAAGTTAAATGGGCTCCAATATGTCAAAGTCATTGATATATCAAAGCTCACAATAGAATCCAATTACTCTTACTTGTACCGAGAGATGTCCGAGCTGATCATGGTCATGCAGTTATGTAAACATCTTCAAGTTTTTGTATGTTCAAGTGTAGATGAGAGACATCATTCTGTCTCTCCATTAGCCTTGAAAAGCAAACTTGAGTCCCGCTCAATCTTAAAGGAGAGGCGATTTGTTCTTCTCTCTTTCTCTCTCTCTCTGTGTCTCTATTCCTCCCTCCTTTTGAAAGAGTTGATGCCCACTAGAATGCAGATAGACATCTTTGTGAATTGCATAGTTTCTCGATTCAATGGTAGAGTTCGAGAGACATACAAATCAAGTGCACACTCTTTATCTATGCATTTATGGATTGATAAGTTCACACATATCATATGATTTTGCTCCCCACTCCACATAAAGAGGATGACAACTATCTCTTTATCTTGTGGATGTATATTTAAGCACAACTCCAGGTTGATGGAACTGTTCCACACTAGCAGCTAATGGTTTTGGTAGCAAATGTCTGGGAAGATGTAGGTTAAAGGATGAGTTATGAATGAGTACCTAAAACTACACATAGTCAAAAACTAACTAGATGGAACTAATCGATAGGAACTCATTGTGGTTTTTATGGAAAATCTCCATTAAGATGCACCTTAAAGGAGGGGTTATAAACGAGTATCTAATACTACACAGATACAAGGAACATTTCTCTCTCATTCTCTCTCTCAACTTTTTGGTGCAACTCGATTGCTTGTCTAGGCGAGTGGAGCACTGCATCTAGAAGCATCTAATGAACATGAATACACTACAAATGTGTTTACCATGGAATCTAACACTATGATAATGAGTATACAGATTGAGCAACATATCTCTCTTTATCTCCCAAAGAGAGGTCTTTGTCTTTCTCTCTCTTCAATATAAAGAATAAAGTGATATGGGGTAGAGATAAATACCTAGATGTTGAAGAAACACAGAAAGAAAGTATGTGCTAAGACTCAAACCCCCTATCTCATGATCATGAATGAAATAAGCTATATAGGATGAAGGATTGTGTTAGTAAAAACATATGTGAAGAAACTTAAAAAGTGAAGCAATGGACCACTCATAACCAATTACATCTCCATCATAGGTGCAATACAACTTGCAACCCCAGAAGTAGATGTTCTACCTAATTATCTTAGTTGGTTTAGAGTGGAACTATATCAAGAATCTATGTCTAAAGATATCGTTGCAACAATATTCAAAGAAAAGAACAGGAACCAAAAGGAGCAAAAAACATTAGAGGAGAGTCTCAGCCCCAAGTAGTAGAACAAATCAAAGGATGCAACCTATGGAAACAAAACATCCAAAATCAGGAAGAATTTTCAAGGTATACTAATGAAAACAACAGAAACATATCATATTCTCCATGGACATTTGTACATATGTCATTTTCATCTCCAAGATAAGATATGGTTAAGAACGTATTTACAACGTTTAGATTAAAAAAAACAAAACTTTAATGTCATTAATTGCAAAATCATAGGTATATGAGGTATGCTTACACAATGCATTGGTAAAACCAAACTACCTCTATAAATTATAATGACAAGCATGTTGACCTCTTTCTTAGTTTCTCCACTCAATACCTCATCAATTTAATAATGTTATTAAACTTATAATAACTTCAATATTTTATCACTAAAACTATAAGAAAAAAATTTACTATAACACTCTATGCTAAAGATATTGTTCACTTCCTAAATTGATGTGCTGATTTAGTATCATAAACCTATCTTGCCAATGTCATGAGCACACTCACAATACACTAGTGCATGAATCTATATCTAATTGCAATATTTTGCATGATCATAATAACTCATCTATAATGAATATAGTGCCTCTTTTCATCATTAATGAAACTAAAAAAGTTAAGGCAAAAGCATGGATATGGTAAGGCAGACTCAAGGGTTCCAGAAGTGTCCCTAGAGCTGGTTCTAAAAATTTTCATTAATGTACAATGAGGAAAATGCTAAAATGTGGAATCGTAAAAAAAATTAAGCCTGAAAAAATGAGACGCACCAAAAGCCCTTGCCTTATTCCTTTGCGGAGATAGAACAAAAAGAACAATGAATGCTCTAATTCTTAAAAGAGGAACATTAAGAAATCCCTAGAGGTATTTTAGGGTTCAAAAATAAGCAATGGAATTACAAAAATCCATAAGTAAAAATTCCCATATTTTCAAGGCCTTGGCAAAAAATGAATGAGTGATATTAAAACACTTAGTGACCTCAGAAATTGATAAGAGAGAAATCTCACATCCAAAATTTTAGTTAGAATGCATCGCTCCCTAAAATTCGAGGATTCAATTGAAGTTATTTTCATAAGTGCCTCTTGCACCATTCATGTCCAAAGAATACATAAAGATAAGACCACATTGCATTTATCCATGATTGATTTTTTTTTAACTATCTTTAGTTTGATTTATCATCGTCGAATGTATACATGTCCTTTAATAGATACATGCAATTCCATGAGCTTTTTGGAAAAAAGAAACAGAAAACGGAAGAAGAATAATACGAATAAAAAGTGGTGAACATGGAAAGTAATTGAAATATGCATTTTGAACATTTTTTGCACTTCTTTATGAATGATTACTAAAGTCTTACTTTATGTTTGATTTTTCTATTACAATAGCTTTGCACACATGGTCTAACCTTCAATGTTCATAATAGAACTATCCACAATCTTGGATTCACGTTTTCATGGTATAGACGACTATAATGTCCCTCCCAAACTAGTACTCAACCCAATAAGACTTCCTAGTGGCCATACGCTTAGAGCAGCTAATCCCTCTCTAGATGCAAGCATTTCTTTTAATGTAGCTTTTAATATTCCATACACCATCCTATATAGATCTTACTAAATCTCTTGAGTATTTGAGGCTATCTAAAGAGGTAAAGGAATATTTATTGTATAGGAAGTATTCTAGTGTCATAAATATGTGTACCAAGATATGTGTCCAAGCAAGTACCGTACCTAATCTAAAATGAATAAGTATTACATATCACCAGAATGAAAACTTCCAAAAGGGGGGTGCCAATATGTCAGTGCCAATATGTCACTCTCACTCACCCCTTGGTTAGATTAGCTCACATTTCACAAAAAAGCTCCCTATTCATTATGTTGATTCCTAGATAGATGTGGAGAACCTATTGTAAATACTTTTTAACCTTAAGTAAAAGTACCGAATTTCAAAGGATATGGAACCAACTCTTTGCCTTCTGCCAAAAAAACATTCCTTCAGTTTTCATGAATGGCTCACTATTGCAAAAAAAAAAACTTTACTTTTGCACAAAATATAGTTATACATGTCCATGAAACCTCTAAGAAAGCACGGATTGCTTAAAATTACTCTACTCGGCATCTACCAAATTCAAGAGAATACAACATAAGAATGAATATAATATTATTATAGATCTACCAAATCAAAAAATAAATGAATGCATAGTTAAGGTAAACCAATTATTATTTGCACTGGAATCCATGTGAGATGTCGCAGATGGTGATGATGTAGTTTTCCATACACTTAGTGGACATACAAAAGATGAAAGTTGGATAGTCTTCTCAAAAGTTAGACACTTGGTGGGCATACAAGAAATGAAAAATATACATAGGTAAAGATACTCTTCCTAAATTTGAGCAGCTCAAAAGTCTAGTCACAAGTGTGTGCAAGGAATCAATTTTTAGGGAAGCTATAATGAACTCGTGTGTGCAAGTAAAAAGGAAAGAGAAGGATGAAACAAAAAAGGATCTAGGAAAAAGGTAGAGAAAAAACTTAAGATATAAGTAGAGAAACCAAATCCAGGAAAAACAAGAAGAGGGTAGGCGAAAAGTAAGAGGTAGAGGAGGCAAATATGGTAAAAACGAAATGCTTCAAATACTCACTACATATGTAACTTTAGAGGTAATGGTAACTATATAAATCTTCAAACAAATTAGATAATGAAACATTACTTACTATGAAGCACTCTAAGGTTGCTAAGAAATATAGATATCAAGTATTTATAGAGTCCACATATGAGGAAGAGAGGATTTATTTATCAAGCTTGATGCATCCAAGATCTAAAGATATGTGGAAAATAAAGATGCTAAACATGAATTCCATCAAATAGGAGAATTCAAGTTGGAATGTAGCGGTAAAGAAAGGGCATTCGGATTATCAAAGAACATGGTGATGATAGAAGGCGAACCAACACCCAAGTCCTCCATAAGGCATTTGACTCTTACACACTTAAAAATAGCTATGAAAGCTTCCTTATTAGGACTCAGAACTCAAAGTGGCTAGAGTAGGTTGATTATCGTTCAAATGTGAATTGCATGAGCTATCAAGGATGGATTAAAAACCACTCATGAACACATGGGTGTCGTAATAGCCAACCTAATTGAAGTCAAACAAAGCATGTAAATCTGGAAATAGTGATCCCCACTTAGGATAAAACAACCAAAACTCATGGGTATCAAATACGTGGAGAAAGATATGCTTAACGGCTTCCCGATGTTTAACTCCTTGACTATGCATAGATATGCTCATGTGAGAAATACAAACCTGAATATAAGGGTTAGTGATGCATACATAAATGAGGCATCCAATAGCTCGTTGATAGAGGAAAGCATCAATTGCAACTCGAGTAGCATGAGTCATCAATCTAAACCTATTTCCATGGGACTAGCTATTTAGTAGATTTTCAATCCTCAAGGCTAAAACAATACAATAAATTGCTAATATATTTAGCTTGACATATGACAATCGACCATCAACTGGCATAAAGAAAACATCGAATCAGTGATGTGGATCCCCAAAATGTAGCATTTCAAAATAGGCGTACAAGTCAACCTTAAAATTTCAAATATGCATTTCATTAGGACCAATAAGAAGCATATCATCTAAATAAACAATAAAGATACAAAGTAGATCATTGGCAAGCTATAGATACAGAGTGATTATAGTTGGACTATTCTAAAACCCATGTGCTAATAAGTAGGCAGTTTTGTCACTCGTCTACGGCCTTATTTAGTTTGTGTGTTCATCAATGGACCAATGATACAAATTAATCAAAACAATGGTCGATACAACTTAGTCAAAACAATGGTAAGTCCATAGCTACGTCCCTATACTATTCCACAAGTCAATGGGTACCGCACCTTGCGAAACACAATTAGTAGCATAGTTAAAATTAGAAGAGAAAAATAAAAACATTACAAGTTGCCTATGTTGGTTTTGCACGTATCCAAATTGTGAACTACATAAGAATATTGATGAAGTTTGAGATCAAGTTAAACTATACTTTTTTTATAAATGTAACACACGCACATTGAAAGAGAAATACACACACATAACTATTGAATTGATTCACACATAAACAGAAACAGAGCTATTGAATTGAATCAATTAGCATCTCTCATAAAAATCTACACACACGCGCACGCGCGCACACACACAAACACACAACTATTGAATTCATTCACACATATAGACACACATAGCTACAGATTTGAATCAATCAACACGCCTTATAATAATCTATATAATATGCATGCACGTGCATAACTACTTCCCTACACACATACAACTTATACAGTATCATGACATACATATACACCAACAAAAACAATTCAGATAAGTCAACAAAAACATTAGAGACAATTATTTTAATAATCAAATCACTACACACATACAACTTGCACACTAGCATGACATACATATACACTAACAAAAACAAGTCAGATAAGTCATCAAAAACATTAGAGACAATTATTTTAATAATCAAATCAATAAAACTTATCTCTATAATAATACATGTGTAAAAAATACATATTTGAAAGAAAAAAATCTAGAATGAAGACTATCCATATCCTACAAGATTTTCAAGGTGAACAATCATGCCTTGCTCTTGTTACTCCAAATGTTACGTATTTAGATGCTTTTGATAGCCTTCAAACTCCTTTACATAGACGAGGTAAATGTCATATGGAAAGCTACTTCATTTAAAGATAAAAATAACTTATATATGAGCAATACATTTTCTATGAATTATGATTGAGAAAAATCAAAATATATAATACTTAGGAACTTGTGGAAAAATCTCCGCATGCCTCCACTACATAGATGTGATGTCTTTATGCCTCATAGTTAAGCTTTGGAGCTTTCCTCTATTAATCAAATCTTGATTAATCTTCACTTCCAAGTTCATCCCACTCTTCCTATGATATGTATAGAGGTTCTAATCTACCTACTCAATGTGCATCTTGAGTTTATAGCATGATGATATCTTTGTACATCTTTTACTTTGTTTTTATTCCATATTTGAAAACCCCTCAATTGATCCCAATGCGGGTTAATACTCAGCTGTTATGATTTCCTTCATGTAGTTGAATTTTCCTTCATCTTGGACTTCTCAACACGAAAATGTTGTGTTGTTATACATTACTTTAACAAGTGATATATGTGAAAAGGCATTGTTATTCTTGTTGAAGACCAAGGTGCACGAGGTGTACTAACTAGACCATCATGTGCATATATGGCTCATGGCATGGACTTAGATGAAACAACATCATCTATCACAACCACCACCACCACTAAACCACTTGTTGTGTATGGGATGGTGTTTGGATGAAGATGAAGATTCCTATGTGGAAATGCATATATGTGGTCTAATTTTCGCAAATCTGGATGTGTTTCTATGAACATCAAGATCAATCCCTCAAGTAAAAGGCTTTGTCGATTCATCCAATTTATGTGTCACATATGGCGGGAAGGAAATTTCATATGGAGTACTATGTAATCTTGTAGCTGATGTCGATAGAGTGGTATTGATCTCATGAAAATATGATGTTCCAACTAATGATGAACTTGATTGGTTGTCCCAATGTTCATAGAAACAAATTACACAGAAACATTTGCATACTACTAAGGTTTCAAACGAGTGAGAAGCTCTTGGAATTTGGCATTTGAAATACTGAGTACTTCTTCACAATCCATCTTTAAAAAACCAAAATGAAAAACAAAACAAATAAAAAATAACATAAGATAAAAAAAAAAAAAGAGACATAACGTAAATTAATTTTAGATTAATGGTTGCTCTCTCTATGCTTTGAATGCTCAATCTAAAAATGGACAACTTTAAAAACTCTAGTTTTGAATGGGTATCTCTCTATCTGTATGTCTATTTATAAATCAAATGGAATTATTGAAAATAGATCAGCCTTCTTCACTGAAGCAAACTACACTAAAAATATGTATCTTATTGGTTACCATGTTAGGTCTGCATGGATTTCTATCATTGGTATTATTTATGCTAGAACAAATGAGATCAGGTCTATGGCTCCTTTTTTGAGGAACTAATTAATATTCTCTAGGTTGTTGTTCGTAGACTATGTTGACATGAGGCCCAAAGGAAGGTAAGTCTTGCTGATCCCATATAGTTACATAAGCAAGATGGTTCTTCCCTTGTGACATAAGAGAACATTGAATCTATTTGTTTCTCCTCATCATTATACCTTTCAGTCAATGAAATAAAAAATGTTTATTTCCAGTATCAAAAATATACTTTGATATATGTGTGCATACACTTTCAAGAACAATCTATCTTTGAAAAAGGAGCTACATAGATGGTCTCATTTCTTGTAGCATAATGAATAAAAAAATTAAACAACAATGAACACCCACCATGGCCTCAATTAATGTAATTTTAATTGTGAATTATCTATTCTGTTGATTGAAGAAGGCTCATTTTTATTCATCCTATTTGAAAGTTAGATCTTACATTTTATTCCATTTCATTCCATTTTATTCATTAAATATAGATAGCCATTAAATAATATATTTATGTAACACTCTCTCTCTCTCTCTCTGTCTCTCTCTCTCTCTCTCTCTCTCTCTCTCTCTCTATATATATATATATATATATATATATATATATATATATATATATATATATATATATATATATATATATATATATATATATATATATATATATATATATATATGTATGTGTGTGTGTGTGTGTGTGTGTACACATACATACATACATACATACATACATACATATATATATATATATATATATATATATATATATATATATATATATATATATATATATATATATATATATATATATATTATATATATATATATATATATATATATGTATGTGTACACACACACACACACACATATATATATATATATATATATATATATATATATATATATATATATATATATATATATATATATATATATATATATATATATATATATATATATATATATATATATATCACATAGGTAAGTATGTACCTATCTAGACGTGCTGTTATAATGCTCAAGCTATCATCCTAGGGTTTTAACATTACTTCATAGTCATCAGTACATTAGTTCTCATCCCATTCTTCTCGTTCTAGTTGGTTCAAAATGAGTGGTGATGAGAAGTGATATACACACAAAAGACTACAAAATAAAAGTTAACCCCAAGTTGAAATCTTTTTCACTCTAAAGAAGCTTTATTTATATGTATGTATGTATGTATATGTAGGTAAGTATGTACATATGTACCTATGTAAGTATGTATGTATGCAAGCATGTATGTATGTATGTACGTATGTATGTAAGTATTTATGTATGTATCTATGTATGTATGAAAGTATGTATGTATTAAAGTATGTATGTATAGAAGTATGTATGTATGCATACATCTATGTATGTATGTTATTATGCATGTATGTATGTATATATGTATGTATGCATGTACGTATGCATGTATGTATGCATGTATCCATATACATATATTTGTAATTGTGTATGTGTGATTGTATGTGATTGTGTACGTATGCCTATACGAATATGTGTATGTCAATGTCTTTTGGGGGTGTGTCTGTGTGTATGTATTATTATTTGTTTCTGAAAGTGTATCTCAGTGTGTGGATGCATATCTACGTGTGTGCATATATGTGTGTATGAATGTGTGTGTACGTATGTGTGTATGTATTTTTGTATGCATATATGTATGTTTCTATGTGTATATGTAGGTGTGTATGTAGGTGTGTATGTATGCATGTATTTATGCTTGTGTGTGTGTGTATGTATAAATGTATGTATTTATGTATGTATGTATGTATGTATGTATTCATGAATCTATGTGTTTTCTTACAGTTCACAATCCTTTTTTGCCAGGGAGGAACAATGATTTCTCAATTGACCACTCTTTGGGGGAGTCACCGAAGTTGAAAGCGCATCTTTCCCGCCAGATTTTCCATAGGACCTCCCCTCTGATGGCGTTCCAGAGAGTCGTGGAGCAGCCGATTGCCTCTCCCAGAAGGGCCTGCTACCAACTGAGATGTTTCTCAAGTCTAATTTTCTTTCCAACTGTCTGCTAGAGTCTGTTGGAGTTGGGGCAGGTAAAGAAGATGTGTGAAACATCTTTGCTAGCCTTAAGGTTGGTCCAGATTCCATGATAAGGAATTTGCCATAAGAGGATAGACTTTTTTATTTCTATGAGGGGGTGCCAGATAGCCATGAACTTCATGTCCCACCGAAGCCGCGTCCATGACAGGCACCACTTCTTGTTGAGGTTAACCTGATAGTCAATCATTTCTTTGATGTTCGGGATTTTTGATAGGCTATTCCCATTGTGCCATTTGACACCAAGCGAGCTCGGCGTGTCGTGTCCCATGAGAAGGCGAACTTTGTGTCGGTCCCAAGCGAGACATCTGCTTTGCAAAGTGTTCCATTCTTCGTACGAAATGTTGGCGCAAGGGTCAATATCCTCCAAGCTGATCCAGCAGTTGGTGTCTTGTTTCTAGAGATGTTTCCATTTTTTGAAGCCTTTGTTCCATAACTTCTTGGCATTTTGAATGTTTCAAGATTCCACACTCTGGATGCCATGGATCGGAAACCAGATAGAGTAATTCGAATCCTCACGAGATTGCTTGTTGAAGATGATTGGAATCTCTTCCTACATTATGGAAAAAGTGGAAGTTGAAGTTATATCAACTTGTTGGTTGATTCATTGAGCGAATCTCAAATACTTTGAAACTTATGAAGTTTGTGCCTTCTACTTTTTTCTTTTACAAAGGTAAATACCTTGAACCTTACAAAATAACAAATCAGAAGTGATCATACAATCAATACAAAGAAAAGTGTGCACATAAGTGTTACTCCCAAAGTACACGTATAACACTATCCATATGATGATTGAAGTGAGAGTGAAAGCATAGTGAAGGCTTCTTGAACCAACAACTCACCCTCGAGCTAAAGTATGTTTGAGTCTTCATTCTCTTATAGGTTGAATACCTAATGTAGATTTGAATTTGCATAGCTTTATCTGATCAAGTGCCTTTGTCATCATGTCGTCTATTTTTTTCTATTTCAAAAAAATGATAAGTCAATTCCTTTGCGATAAGCTTCTCTCTAACAAAGTGGTAATGGAATTCTATGTGCTTTGTCCTTGTGTGCAAAATTGTATTTGTAGCTAGATACATGAAACTTACCTTATCTCCTAGTATGTGAGGCTTGGAACTTACAATTCCCGAATCTGAGTATAGCTCTTTCACCCATATTGCTTCTTAAGTTGGAATAGTTACACCTCTATATTTTGCTTGAGTTAAAGATAAAGTAGTTATGGGTTTCTTCTTGGAACTCTAAGAAACCAATTTTGAACTACATATGCTAAGTATTGAGAGTGACTTCTTCTATCATGCTTCCGTCCTACCCAATCTGCATCTAAATAGTTTTTGATATCTAGATATGAAAAGTAAGGATAGAAGATACGTTCATTAAGTGTCCCTTTAAGGTACTTGAGTAATCTCTTTGAGTACATATATCAAGCTACCATCTAAGCTTTGATACTCTTTAGGATCATCTATTTGCTGACCTTCATAAATACTTAGTTTTATATTCATTTCCAAAGGCGTAAGCGTAAGCTTGGTGTTCTCCAGTTTGAGCTTGAGAAGTAGGTCTTGAGTGTATCTTCTTTCAGTTAGATACATCCTTTCATCTATATAAATCACTTGCATACCTAAGAAATATGTGAGCTCACCTAAGTCACTCATTTTGAACTGCTTTTGTATATGTCTTCTGATCCTTTGAATGCCGTTCCAGTCATCACTTGTCATAATTATGTCATCGTCATATGCACATAATAAAAAACCTCATTGTGATCCTTTTTGTTGAACAAAGAAGGATCTTAGTTGCTTGGTCTAAACCCTTGATCTTCAAGGTATATAACCAACCTATCATTCCAACAAAGTATTACTAAATGAATATACAAAAGAGTAGTAGTCCATTAGGGATACAAAAAAATAGGCACAACACGTGACAAGATCCTCCTAAAGAGCAAAAAAAATACCGGGCGAGTCTTAAGTATCTTCACATGCATCATAAAAAAAATATACTAACAATTCCCACCTTGTAGTGATGGGTGAACAAGGAGTTTACATTCATGTATAAGGAAGAATCAACCAATATGGACTAACGTCAATTGTTTTTGTGAAACGTTGTGAACTTTGTAGAGGCACAACCTTTGTAAAAAGGTCTGCAACATTATCATGTGTGGGCACACATGCCAGACTATCCTCTCTAGTGGATAATCCGTTTTTGAAATAATGATAGTGCACCTCAATGTGCTTAGTGAGAGCATAAACAATTGAGTTCCTCCGAACTTCTATCGCACTCTCACTATTAGTAAATATGGTGGTGATAGAAGTCTAACCAACGCCCAAGTCATCCATAAGGCATTTGAGCCTTACACACTTGAAGATAGCTATGAAAGCTTCATTATTAGGTCTTACAACTAATAGCGGCTAGTGTTGGTTGATTCTAATTTAATGAAGAATTGCATCAGCCACCAAGCACATGGTAAAAACAACTTATGGACACACGAGTGTCATAATAGCTAGCCTAATTTAAGTTAAAGAAAGCATGTAAATTTGGCAACAGTAATCCCCCTTAGGATAAAACAACCCAAGCTCATGGGTATAAAATAAATGCAGAAAGATCTGCTTTACAGCTTGTCAATGCTTTATTTTTTATTATGTATAGATGTTCTCATGTGAGAAATTAAATAAAAACCTGAATATAATGGTAAGTGATGCATTCAGAAACGAGGCATCGAGTAGCTTGTTCATAGTGAAAAGCATCAAATGCAACTCCAATAGCATGATTAATAAATCTAAAACTATTTCCTTGGGAGTAGCTATTTAGACGATTGTCAATTCTCACGACTAAAACAAAACAGTAAACTGCAAACATATTTAGTTTGACATACGACAATACTGCCATCAACCTGCATAAATAAAACATGGGATTAGCGATCGAGATGCGCGAAATCCAGCATTTCAAAATAGGCATACAAATCACCCTTCAAAACTAAAATATGCAAATTAAAATATTGCATTTCATTAGGACCACTAACGACCATATCATCTAGATAAACAATAAACATACAAAGTAGAGCATTAGGAAGCTCTACATACAAAGTTCTTTTAGTTGGACTGTTCTAAAATCGATCTGCGTATTAGGCTATTTTGTTAGTCGTCTATGGACTCATTTAGTTTGTGCCTTCAGCAATAGACCTATTGGTACAAATTATCCAAAATAGAGGCTAGGATTCTAATAAGGTTAAGTGGTTAACTGAGTGGCTAGACCGGGCGACAACTCACTTGATAGGCCACTTTGCAACACAATTAGAAGCACACTAGACATTAGGAGAAAAAGTATAAAAATTACAAGTTTCCTATGCAAGTTTTGCACATATTCAAGTTGTAAAGTACATAGAAATATTAACGAAACTTGAAATCAAGTTACATTATAATTAATTTATAAATGTAAGACACACATTAACACACACATAGCCATCGAATTGATTCACACATAGACACAAAGATAGCTATTCAATTGAATCAAATAACATCTCTCATAAAAATCTCTATAAGCATACACATTACTATTGAATTGATTCATACATATAGACACACATACCGAGAGAATTGAATCAACCAACATGTCTCATCAAAATATGTATAATATGGATGCACTTATATATCTTCTTCCCTACACACATACATACCTGCACAATATCATGACATACATAACACCAACAAAAACAAGACAGATAAATCATCAAAACCATTAAAGCTAATCATCCTAATAAAGAAATCATTAAGGCTAATTGTGATCCAACCACGTTACATGTCTGAAATGCAATACATGCGAGAAATAAAACTCGTATGTACAATAATACATCTCTAAAAATTACATGTTTGAAATAAAATTCTAGAATGAAAACGATCCCCATTCTACGAGTCTATCCCAATGAACACTCATGTCTTGCTCTTGTAACTCCAAAATCTATGTGTTAAGACACATTTGATAGCCTTCAACCTCCTCTACATGAACTAGGAGGATGTCCTATAGCAGGCTACTTCATTTAAATATAAAAAGAAGTTACATCTGAGCAGTATAATTTCTATAAATTATGATTGATCAAAATCAAAACATATAATACTTGAGCAATTATGGAAAAATGTCAGCATGCCTCCACTACGTAGATGCGGTGTCCTTATGCCTCGTAGTGAAGCTTTTGATATCTCCACTTTTCCTTCCTTTGTGGCATAAGAGAACATAGACTCTAAGTTTTTCTTCTCAAATTTATACTTCATCGTATTAAATCAGAAATATCTATTTCCACTATCAAAAACATACATTGATGTATCTACGCACACACTCCAAAGAATACACTATTACTTTGAACAAGGAGCTACACTCTAACTTTGAAAAAGACCTATTTAAAAGCCTCAAATAATATATATTTTATTGAGAATAATTTACTCTATTGATTGGAGTAGGCTCATTTTTATCCATTCCATTTCAAACAAAGATTTATCGAAAAATATATAGATAGCCATTCAATAGTAGATTTATGTGACTATACACACACACACACACACATATATATATATATATATATATATATATATATATATATATATATATATATATATATATATATATATATATATATATATATATATATATATATATATATATATATATGTGTGTGTGTGTGTGTGTGTGTGTGTGTGTGCACATAATATACATGCACACAAAGACAACAATATATATATACACACACGTGTATATATATATATATATATATATATATATATATATATATATATATATATATATATATATATATATATATATATACACATACATACACGCTTGTCTGGGCGTGCTCTTATTGAGGTCAACCTTTCAACCTAGGGTTTTAATTGCTATAAACTCATTCTTAAAAAGATAAATATGCCAAGGCACTACTTTGAGGGTGTGATTATGCCAAGTGAGTTCTCCTAAACTGAGAGTGTGTACAACCTTCTGGTGCTCGCGCGAATCTATGCGTGTAAATATGTTTACTTAAATATGTAGATTTCAACCGTTATGAATTGCAAGTGTAGAAGTGCTACAAATGGATGTCACGAACCACATAGGGGAAAAGTTCTCATTAAAATGAGTGCCCTTGTCTGGAGATTGCTTTTAAATTATAGACCCTTTTAGTGGCAATTGAATTGTTTCCAGCGCAGATTTACATAAAGAGAAAATGGCATTCTTCATAAGAGCATTATATTCTCATTGCGTAGCAGCCATCCTATTATTATAACTATCTGCTTCATCAAAAGAGATAGGCTAAATCGCATTACAAAGACTAGAAACAATCAGCATGAGAGCTTAAACATGACCAATATGTAAAAGTTGCATCTAACTTGCTATCTCTCAGAGTATTTTGGTATAGTGTTCACATCTTCAATGTGAAATCTCTCGTCAACATGTGCACGATGTATTTCAATATGAGAGATATAATGCTTTTTATGCTCAATTGAAACTTCTGTAGGCTGATAAATTGCCTCACCAAAAGATGTACTTCACTCTCCACCACTGACCAAAACGATAAGGTTTAATATACATTTTTGAACTACGTGATGGCTCCATTGTACATGAAACTAGGGTTTGAGCTACATTCTTAACAAACAATTAAAAACATGCTGATGATAAGTAGATTCCTTGTGACCCTTCAAAGACTCATGCATTCATAGACTACAAACCTATTAAGTACGTATGATTTTAGAGCTCACTCGACTACGACAATATTCTTGTATCATATATTCAGGTATTGTTGTATCATATATATATATATATATATATATATATATATATATATATATATATATATATATATATATATATATATATATAGATAGATAGATAGATACTTGTCTGAACATGCTCTTATTCAGGTCAACCTATCAACCTACCATTTTAGCATTACTTCATATATATATATATACTTGTCTGAACATGCTCTCATTCAGCTCAACCTAGCAACCTGACATTTTAACATTACTTCATATTCATGCGTACATCAGTTCTCATTCCCACTGTTCTTGTTCTAGCTGGAACACAATGAGTGGTGATAAGAACTCATATACAATTGAAAGAATACAAAATAAAGCTAAGACCCAAGTTGAAAGATATTTCATTCAAAAGAAGTTTATTATGTATATATGTATATATGTATCTATGTATGCATGTATATATTTTGGGAAGTAAGTACGTATGTATGTATGTTATTTTGGTAAGTAAGTATGTATGTAACAATGTATGTATGTTATTTTGGTAAGTAAGTATTTATGTATCTAAGTATGTTTGTATATAAGAATGTATGTATGCATGTATGTAAGTATGTTTGTATTTATGTATCTGAGTATGTTTGTATGTAAGAATGTATGTATGTATGTTTGTACGTTGTCGCGATTATCGTGGAAAGGAGAGACAATGCATAGTTATTTCCTAGCAAACGATAAATTATCTCTTCTCATTTCCCTAGGTAATGCACTTGTTGAGCAAGTCAACACTCAAGCTTCCGGTTCCTGTTGCTTAAGTCTCTCACCATCTCATGGTCGTCTCAAGATAATTCCAAACGTGAATTTCATAGGATTAAGTTTAGACATGTCGTCCGCGTGCAAGTATTACTTCAGTTTGTGAAAGAAAATCACTCATTTCGATGGTAATCATGAAGAGTAGATGATCTACAATCATGAAGAGTAGATGGTAATCATGAAGAGTAGATGGTAATCATGATCTACAATTTAAAATTGATTATTCCATATGTTCTGATATTACTTCCAATAAATAAAGTGATTATTCCATAAGTTCTAATATTACTTCCAATAAATAAAGTAGTGAACTAAAGGGAAGCCCAAGGAGAGACTTAATACGTGCAGCTTTCAAAATTTAACTAGTGTTTACTCATAGCACCCCTTTCAGTCAACTTTTTAAGACAGCATAGAATTATGCAATGTGAATTAATAGTTTGCAAGTGCAACAGGATAGATGTCGACTATCAGTGCAAAGCACATACTGTTGGGGTACGTATTTTTGCAATAGCATTTTCTAAATCCCTATTTGTTTTATCCTCATGCCATCCATAAAAATAAGAAATTAGAGTTCGTAAAGAACAAAGGATGGATGGCTTTGGACACTACAACATATGAGGGGCATACCGACACTGCCTATACCGATAGTCACTCCCGGCATCGGTATAAATGTTGGAAAAGTCCACTTAAAGATACCGACGGTTAAGTGACCGTCGGTATGACTGTTTAAAACAGATCATCGGGGTTTCTCGCGACCGCCGGTATGAGCGTTGTTATGGGCATCGCTATAAGTGTCTGTACTTTACTGAAAGTTACTGATGCCCATACCAAGGCCCTGTTTTAAGCATACCACGAAGTTGAGAGAAAAACAGAACATTTGGGCATTTTTTAGTATTGTTTGTCTTCTGTTGAACTTGCGCGCGTGAACTGAATTACGACCTGCATTGTCTTGTGCACACACACACACACATATCTCTCTCTCTACACACACACACACACTCTCTCTCTATTTAGATCTCACATCTTGGTAAGTGGTGCATATACTCTTAGCCTTTGTCTTTCTCTATGCTTTAGGTCTTATAATTTCTCTTCTGTTTGATTTTGCAGAAGTTCTTTGGCATCCATTCTTTGGAATTCGACGATAGACGACATAAATTATGCTTTGATGACAACGATCCAAAAAAAGAACATACTTGTAAGTGATTGTTTTATTCTTTATTGATAAAGAGAGAAAGAGAGAGAGAAAGAGAGAGAGAAAGAGAGAGAGAAAGAGAGAGAGAGAGAGAGAGAGAGAGAGAGAGCGAGAGAGAGAGAGAGAGAGATGAGAGAGAAAGAGAGATAGAGAGAAAGAGAGATAAAAAGAGAGAGAGAGAGTGAGAGATAAAGAGAGATGAAAGAGAGGAAGATAAATAGGAAGATAGAGCATACATACACACACACATACACACACATGCATCTACACATCTACACATGCATACATACACACATACATGTAGACACATGCATGCTTACATACACACAAATATACACACATGCATGCTTACATACACACACATATACAAACATGCATGCATACACACACATACGAATATACACACATGCATATATAGACACACACATATATACACATATGCATACATACACATACACACACACATGCATACACACATACATACACATACACATATACACACATACATACACACACACATACATATACACACATACACACATGCATGCATACATACACACACATATACACACATGCATGCATACACACATATACACGTATACACACATGCATACATACACACACATGCATACACACATACTTACACACACATATATACACATATACATACACACATATACACACATGGATGCATAAATACACACATACACGTATACACACATGCATGCATACATACACACACATACACATATACACACATGCATACATACACACACACACATGTACACACAAGTACACACATGCATACATACACGCACATATGTACACACATACATACATACACACACATATACACACATGCATGCATACACTCACACACACACATACATACACACATGCATGCACACACACACATGAATGCATACAAGCACATGCATACATACACACACATGCATACATAGACACACATACACATATACACACATGCATACATTCATACACACACACATACATACACACATGCACACATATACACACACACATAAGCTAGTGTTTTAATTAAATATATATAATTAAATATATAAAATTTCAATTTTAAAGGTTTTTTTTACATCAAATATATAAAAATAGGATTAGGGGTTTTAGGCTATTTACACATACAAAAATATACTTATACACATATATATACACATGCATACACATACACACATGTTTTAGGTCTAGGTCTTTCTGATTAAGGTTTTTGGGTTTTTACACATGCATAACATATATGCACACATACACATACACATATAATAAATATATACATGTATAAACACATGCATACAGAAATATACATATTTTATGTCTATATCTTTAAGATTAGGGTTTTAGGGTTTAGGCATACATATAATTCAATTACATTTATATTAAGAGAAAATATAGAAAAAGATATGAATATATAAATAAATAAATATATATATATATATATATATATATATATATATATATATATATATATATATATAATAGGATAATTATAAAGATAAATAAATATGGAAACAACTAGTGTTGTGAATAAATAAATTAAGTATATATATAATTAAATATATATACACATACACATATATATACAAATGCATACACATATACACATGCTTTAGTTTTAGGTCTTTCTGATTAGGGTTCTAGGGCTTTAACACCTACATAACATATATACACACATACACATACACATATAATACATATATACATTTATATACACATGCATATAGAAATATACATATTTTAAGTTTAGATCTTTAAGATAAGGGTTTTAGGGTTTGGGCAGACATATAACTCAATTAAATTTATATAAAGATAAAATATAGAAAAAAGTAAAGGAAAAAATCTGAATATATAAATAAAAATATAAATAGAATAGGATAATAATATGGATAAATAAATATAAAAAGAATTAGTGTTTTAAATAATTTAATTAAATATATAAAAATAGGATTAATTAAGAAAAAAATTGAATATATATATATATATATATATATATATATATATATATATATATATATATATATATATATATATATATAGGATTATAATATAGATAAATAAACATGAAAATAAATAGTGTTTTGAATAAATAAATTAAATATATATGATTAAATATATAGAAATAGGTTTGATTTTAAGGATTTTAATCATAGTAAATATATATACACATACCCATACACACATATACTTATACACATATCTATATACACATATATATACACATGCATACACATATATACATGTTTTAGGTCTAGGTCTTTCTGACTAGGGTTTGAGGGTTTTAACACCTACATAACATATATACACACATACACATACACATATAATACATAGATACATGTATATACACATGCGTACAGAAATATACATATTCTACGTCTAGATCTTTAAGATTAGGGTTTTAGGGTTTTAGGCATACATATAACTCAATTAAGTTTATATAAAGAGAAAATATAAAAAAAATTAAGAAAAAAATCTGAATATATATATATATATATATATATATATATATATATATATATATATATATATATATATATATATATATATATATATATATATATATATATATATATATATATATATATATATATATATATATATATATATATATATATATATATATATAATAGGAGAATTATATAGATAAATAAATATAAAAAGAACTAGTGTTTTAAATAATTTAATTAAATATATATAATTAAATATATAAAAATAAGATAAATTAAGAAAAAGATCTGAATATAAAAATAAATATATGTATAAAATAGGAGAACTATATAGATAAATAAATATAAAAAGAACTAGTGTTTAAAATATTTTAATTAAATATATATAATTAAATATATAAAATTAGGATTAATTAATAGGAAAATCTGAATATATAAATACATAAATATATAAAATAGGATAATTAGATAGATAAATAAATATAAAAAGAACTAGTGTTTTAAATAATTTAATTAATTATATTTAATTAAAAATATAAAAATAGGATTTTTATATATATAAGCAATAGACATATATATAATACATATAACACATATACACATATATAGGTCTTGAGTATTAGGCTTTTGGATTAGGGTTTTAGGTTTTTTAAGGTGTTTAAGTATTTAGGTTTTAGTATTTTAGGTTTAAGTCTTTAGGAGTATGATTTTTAGGTTTAATAAAAAAATCAAATGTTCTAAAATGTCGATATTGTATCAGATGGCTAGTTTGGATCCGAAGGAGAGAATGGCATGTCCTTGCACTCAGTGGAAGTATCAAATTTATCAGAAACGATGGATTTGTAATGCACATGTTAGAGAGTATGGATCCTTTGATAAAAGTCGACTAGAAAATCTATGCTACCATTCGCATGGTCCCCCAGGTGAGCACATGGATCCAAACGACATTGCACCGGTAACCCCTCGTGGACAAAAGAGAACAAAAAAGGAGTTAGACGTACAAGCAAGTACTCTTCGCCACTTTCCTATCATTCCACGAATTAAGAACATGTTTAGATGCAAATCTATAGTTGAGTTAATGTCATGGCATACGAAGAGCAGGTCTACAAATGGTGTAATGCGAGTGCATGCTGGCTCTGATGCTTGGAAGCACATAGATAGTAAGTGGCCAGAGTTTGCTAGTAAGCCTTGATCCATACATCTAGCCCTAGCTATGGATGGAGTGAATCCATTTGGTTTACATAGCTCTTCATGGCGAGTGAGTGCAAGAGCGAGTGCAAGAGCGAGTGCAAGAGATGATAATGCTCAAGAAGGCTAGCTAGATTATTGTGGTGTGATTCAAGATATCTTGAAGCTATCTTTTAGGAAGTTTGATTATTTTGTTTTTGTGAAATGGTTCAAAGTAGTCACCTCTAGAAGAAACGCAACAATGAGGCAAGATAAAAGCGGTTTGCTTCAAGTCGACTCCACAAAATTATGGACGGATGAAAGAGATACACTTATACTTCCCAAACACCGTGAGCAAGTTGTTTTTATACGAGATTCAAAAGAGCGAGAGTAGCTATTTTTTTTAAAAGTCACCCCATGTAGTAGAAAAATTTGTGAGAATATAGATGTAGAAGAAAGTCCATCTATAGTAGACTCAGAGATTCATTCGATAGTCGAGGAGGAAGAAATCATTGTTCGAGAAGAAGAGGTCATTGAAGAAGACGAAATACAGGATGAAGCAATAGATGATGATCAAGAAGAAAACAACATAGCAAGTGATTTAGAAGTCATCAATATAGAGATAGATATTGTCAATGCATCGAATCTCCAAGAGGATGCTAGACTAGAGGATTTTTTAATCAAACACTTGTACATACTAATTTTTGTTTATTATTTTCCTAGGTTTTTTGTAAACTACCAATTCTCTATATTACCTTTATTATCACATGCTAATTGTTTGAGTTCTTTTGTTACAAAGCATGATTGGAGATAGTCCTCTAGTCACTCCACATTCCATGATAGAGGAGGAGTTCTTAGAGCTCATCTCTTAGGTGCTTCCCACATATATTGCCACTGCATCACAGTATTGGATCGCTCGTGGTAGCACTCCTCCCGGCCTCACTCTTGGTGGCCTCACTCCTGTCGGCCTCACTCTTGCCGGCCTCACTCCCGCCGGTGTCACTTCAGCCGGTGTCACTCCTACTGGTGTCACTCCTACGGGTGGTGCTACTCCCAACGAAGATATGTCTCCTAGATTTATGACTCCACCACGAACATCTTTTCCGCCATCCCCTACTGGCTCTAGTAGTAGACATGTGCATTTGACACCTTAGTGCGATACAAGTTCTGGCCCATCTCGTAGGTCGAGGTCATGCTCTGGAGCAGGAGGTTCTAGGAGTGGATCTATAGGTAGGTCTGGAGGAGGAGGTTGTTATGGAGGTAGTTGGACTGACGTTGTGTCGCCCGCTTCTACTCTTAGGACGAGTACCTCAAATGTAGGTTCGCCACACGATACACCGTGTGGAACACCCCCTACACCTTCGGGTGCTCATGATCATGATGACTCCAAGGTGTATAGTATCCAAGATGGAGCTCCGGTGATGGATGTGGCTGGCAAAGCAATGCATGCATGTATACAACAGCTTTGCTCCATCGAGTTTGGACACTCTATCATGTTGAAATGGAGCAAGATAAAGAACGGAAGAATTGTATCACACAGACCATTTATCAGGAGTTCTGATCAGCCGATGGACAGCCTCTTGTCAGTTTAGAATGGATTCTCCACAACCCACGTGAAGTTATGTCCCATTGACGATCCGAGGCTCCTGATGCTTTCAGAGAAAGCTTACCAAAGCCTGTATCGTTAGATGCTGAGGAGTGGGATATGATTCGCAACGAGCAGTAGCAGACTCCTGACCAATATCGCCAGCAGCGAGATGCGACAGCCACACATTTAGATATGGTTGGACCGTCACATTTGGGAAGCGGCGGATATGACACGATGCGTCACGAGTTTGTAAGTACCATTTGATTTATTGAATTTGTTTGTGTCAAGCTTCTCATGTATGTTCCTCTAATAGTCATTTCCTAGCAAAAAATAAATTAGCTCTTCTCATTTCCCTAGGTAATGCACTTGTTGAGCAAGTCAACACACAAGCTTCAAGTTCCTTTGCTTAAGTCTCTCATCATCTCATGGTCATCTCAGGATAATTCCAAACGTGAATTTCATGGGTTTAACTTTAGACATGTAGACCGCATACAAGTATTACTTCAGTTTATGAAAGAAAATTCACTCATTTCGATAATAATCATGAAGAGTAAATGATCTACAAATTAAAAGTGATTATTCCATAAGTTTTGATATTACTTCCAACAAAGAAAGTAGTGAACTAAAGGGAAGCACAAGGAGAGACTCAATACGAGCAACTTTGAAAATTTAACAAGTGTTTACTCATAGGACCTTCAACTTTCTAATATAGCATAGAATTATGCAATCTGAATTAATAGTTTGCAAAAGCGACAGAATAGATGAGGAATATAAGCGCAATGCACATACTGTTGGGTTATTTTGCAAAAGCATTTTCTAAATTCCTATTTGCTTTATCCCCATCACAACAGAATCCACAGTTTTTAATGTCAGCGATCATTCTTTTTAAACAAGCAGTATTATTCAACTTTAGCCAGCATTATTAACATAGATTCAAAAACATCCTTGTTTAAAAAGCTTCCGTCCTTTGTTCTTTACGAACTCTACTTTCTTATTGTCATGGACGGCTTTGAAAAAAAAAAACATATAGTCATCACACACTGCATTTTTTTGTTCTTGAGGTTCAGGCGTAAGGCATGATTATTTTTATATTTACAAGTGCATCAGAGCAATATCATTACAAGAAAAGCAATGCTCTGAATGTATCATAGGTCATAGATGTAGATATGGGAACATCCAAATGCATGAGAGAATATTTTTAGCTATTACACAGAATCGCCTATAGTCTATCAACAATCAACCACTACACATGTAATCGGTAGATATGGCCCGTACGAAGGAAGAAGTTGAAGAGAATAAAGAAAGCGATGAGAAGATAAATAATATTCCGCATAATCTTAGGAAATATGAATTGACTTTGAAGCAAAAATACAAAAGAAAACATCAATATCCTTTTGATAGAGCTCCGACTTTAACAACAGCAGAAGAAGAAAGAAACGTGAAATGAAAAAAAAAAACCTAAAGATTGCAATCCTCCATGCTTTCGACTACATCAGATAGCCTCCCTTGCAGAATTTATTCCTCTTCATGATCATTTTAATAGTTTATCCATTGACTTGAACTTTTCTTTTCAACACCAAGTACCACTTTCAATAGCATCGATCACTTCTGAATCATTGAGCACCCTTAATCAATTTCGCGGCTCGTCTTAGGCCATAGCTGTGGATATGGGAACGTCAGGTCAGAAAGCCTGTTTCTTGCAAGTCTTCATGCACAAGTTTCAACAATTTATAATGGTGGGATTCTTCAGATCCTTGGGAAGGGCAAGGTTCACCTCATGCTCATTGTGTGTAGTCTTCCCATCAGAGAAAAAAATCATGCATCCAGCCTTCGCATGATCTACGCATCTCCCTTTTCTTTTGCACAGTAGTCAAGCCTTCCTACCATTTCATTGTTGAATCTGAACATGAACATTGTCTTTTACTGTAGCAGTAGACCGACCCTTCTCCACTTGCTTCTCCAAAAGATCGACATAACCAGAGAGTTCCACATCTATTTTCCTTCCTCTTCAATGTTTCGAGAAATTTTGCTTCAGCCCTTACTTCTGCATGCCTTTCTTTGTGCATCTTCTCTTTCTGAAAATTAGCTCCTCTCTGGTTTTCTGGGGAACCTCAATTATGCTCGGTGATTCCCGGCTGAGGACAATGTTAAGCTCCAAAATGCAACATAGGTCTCCTTCTCTCCCTAAAATGATTCAACAACATCGAACGCTAGTGGATGAGCATTTGTCCATTCTCATATGCATATATCTTTGTCAATTTCTATACTGCTCCAATGAAATTAGCATATTCCTTTTTATCATCTCCTCCCTTCGATGAATAAAACGTTATTCTTGCAGGCAGTGCACTGATTTTTCCCTTCTTCCTCTCACCCTTTCTTTTTTAGTCCTGATCCTTTGAGATGGCTTTTGTAGAATAACCTTCTGCTCCTAAGGCCCTGGTCTAGCCTTCCATATCATGAACAGTGTCTTCTGCCAATGCGATTCACCCGTCGCCCCTAAAAGAGCGCTCCATAATAGCAAACCTAGTCCGTTTTTAGCATCGCATTCCCTAGGCTCCTCCACCCTGATTTTGTTCCAATCTTGTGCCTTCCTAAAGCTCCCTCTTTCCAAAAACGCCTCTTGCCGCCTACGAGAGATCGTTTTTCCTTTCTTTGAATTCTTCTCTTTCCTTGTGCATGCCCCTTTATTCTCCCTTCAGCACACAGGGAAAGAAGAAAAAAAATTCTCTGCTCATCAATCCTCAAACCCGTAGCGAACGGCTTCTTCCTACTTTTTAACTTAGAAACCCTTCGATTCTTTTCTTGCTTCCGTAGAGCTATATCCTTCCCCCCTTTCCACACATGAAACCTGTAGCTTTCCTTCCATTTAGTATTTTTCCCTCCGTTTCCCTTCAAAACACGTAGCCCATATCTAAAGTTTTGGATCATTCACCTAAACTTCGAAAATTAGAAGGGACTCATTTAACTTATTTGATACCGATGGTAGGTATAGCTTGAATCAGAAAATTTTTGGTCAGTATGGCCTTCATATTTGTGGAACTAGTTTGAGCTGGGAATTACATTACTGCTGGCAACAGATCCACAAGCTGTGACATATTATGCCCTATTCTTGAGGCTTCCCACATTTTCCATACACACTCACAAGGGTGTTTGAGATAAGCATATTCAACACCTCTTCATAGAGATTCCTCATATAATGCCTCTCTTATTGCAAGTGAAAACCCAACTATAGCATCCTCTTTAGGTGTTTCAAAAGAATTGCAAGCTTGGATTTCAGATCATGACCACAACGTATGTATATATGTATATAATTATGCATGTATGTATGTATGTATGTATGTATGTATGTATGTATTTATGTATGTATGTATGCAAGTGTTTATGTATGTATGGAACTCTATATGTATGTATGAATGCATGTATGTATCTATGTATATATATATATATATATATATATATATATGTATATATATATATATATATATATATATATATATATATATATATATATATATATATATATATATATATGTGTGTGTGTGTGTGTGTGTGTATCTGTGTGTGTGTATGCTTGTCTGTATTTATGTATGTATGGAATGTTAGGGGATGATTTATATGTACGTATAGTATGTTATGATATGGTATGTATTTATGTATGTATGTATATATGTTTGTTTGTTTGTTTGTATGTATGTACGTATGTATGTGAGTATTTTTGTAAGTATGTTTGTATGCTAAAACGTTTTCTGACGTGTATAATGCCATATGGTGAAACATGTTTCGGCGGCATTGCCCGTAAATGTGGAACTCAAAAAGAATTACCGTAAGGGCTGCAACCTATAAAAGAAAAAGGCCACGAGGCCATAATGAAAGACACTTATGTTATATTGAAAGTAACTTGTAAAATTTTTCATACCACCTGCAAAGAGATGTAAAATTGCAAGAAGACATACACAATGTGCGAAACGATATACAACTACAAAAAGTAATTGTGTATGTTTTCTTTGGTTTTATGTATTTTGTATGTGAATGTGGATGTTTTTGTGTGTGTATGTATGTCTGTATGAATGTGTGTGTCATTATCTGTGTATGTGTGCATACGAGTGTGCATGTATGTGTATATTAATGTGTGTATTTGAATTTGCATGTTTGTTTGTGTGTATGAATGCATGTGTATGTGTGTCTCTATTCATGTGTGTATGTGTGTTTATGTATGTATATATGTATGTATGTATGTATTTATGTATGTGTATGTGTACGTATGTCTATGTATGTGTATTTATGTGTGTATTAATGTGTTTATGGGAATTTTATAATTGTATGTGTGTGTATCTTTGAGAATGTATGTCTCAATGTATGTGTACATGTATGTGTATGTGTGTGCATGTTTATGTGAATGTGTATGTTGGTGTTGTTGGAGATACACGTCTGCGGAAGCACGCGAACAACACAAGGAAGAAGAAGAAGCTTGGAGCACAAACACACAATACTGAATGTATTACTAGAGAATGTACAAAGATAAGTAGCCCATTAGGGCAGTAGGCGTATATACAAGCCGGGCGAAAAAAACCTCCTACAGAGGGAAAAAAGTCCCCCGGCAGTCCTAGAGTGTTCACACACATCACTACCTAAATATATCAACAAATCCCCCCTAGGAGTGATGCGCTGAACAAGGAGCTGGCACTCATGTATAAGGAAGTGCCAAGCTATGTGGAAATCACTCCACAAAAGGAAGTAAGCCCAAAGCTTTGCGGAAAGCTTCAAACTTCTCCCTAGGCAGAGCCTTCGTGAAAAGGTCTGCAATGTTCTCTTGTGTGGGCACATATGCCAAGCTGATCTCCCCAGCGGAGAACCTCTCCCTGACATAGTGATAATGCACCTCAATGTGCTTAGTGCGAGCATGGAACACAGGGTTCCTCGCAACTGCCAATGCGCTCTGTTTGTCAGTGAAGATGGTGGTGGCAGAAGACTGGCCAATACCCAAATCAGCCATAAGGCGTCTGAGCCACACACACTCAACAGTCGCTGTGAAAGCTGCCCTATACTTAGCCTCACAACTGGAGTGGCCATAGTAGGCTGCTTCTTGCTCAACCAAGATATACATGAGCTACCAAGCATGAAGCAAAAACCACTGGTGGACACACGAGTGTCATAGCAACCAGCCCAATCTGAGTCAGAAAAAGCATGCAAATCTGGCGGTAGTGATCCCCCCTTGGGATAAAACAACCCAAGTAACCGAGTACCACTCAAGTAGCAAAAGATGCGCTTAACCGCTTTCCAATGCGTGACTCCTGGGCAATGCATAAACCTACTCATCTGTGAAACAACAAACTGAATATCTGGCCGAGTAATGCATAAGTAAATCAAACATCCAACAGCCTGCTAATAGAGAACAACATCAAATGCATCTCTAGCATCATGAAGACTCAATCGTAAACCTGTCTCCATAGGAGTGGCAATAGGCTTACAGTCTTCAAGGCCAAAACGCTGCAATAATGTGTCAATATATTTCGTTTGACACAAAGCCATTCCACCATCAACGTGCATAAACTGAATGCCCAAATAGTGATGCAAATGCCCCAAATCAGACATCTCAAATGAGGCATGCAAATCAGCCTTAAAATCAGCAATATGTGTCTCAATAGGACCAGTGAGCAGCATGTCGTCAACATAGACAACAATGATCAGAAGCACATCATTAGCACGCTTAACATATAAGGTGCTTTCAGTTGGACTATTCTCAAAACCATGTGCAATCAGATAGGCATGTATCTTCTTATACCAAGCACGTGGTGCTTGCTTTAAACCATATAATGCCTTCTCTAACCTGCACACCTGGTTTTCATGCCCTTTATGCACAAAGCCACATGGCTGAAAAACATACACTTCTTCATGCAAGTCACCATTCAGAAATGTTGTTTTAATGTCCAACTGATGTACATTCTAACCATGATGGGCTGCAAGTGCACAAATGCTCCGAACAGTAGTCATACGGCATGTAGGTGCAAAGGTCTCATCAAAATCAATGCCTCTTTCGTGTGCATAACCCTTTGCAACAAGCATAGCCTTATACCTGTCAACTGTACCATCAGGTTTATGCTTCAGCTTGTATACCCACTTAGTGCCAATGGCCTTCTTGCCAGGAGGCAAGTCACATAAAGACCATGTACCATTCTTCATTATAGCATCATATTCAGAATGCATAGCAACCATCCAATTTTCTGAATTTTGTGCTTCATCAAAAGAAACAGGCTCATTCTCATCATAGAGACTAGATGCAGCCATAGCATATCAATCTGATGCAAAGGAGTTACTATGAGAGCCTGAACGAGTACGATATGACAAAGGTGCATCTAATTTGCTGTCACGCAAAGTCTGCACCAGCCATTTTGGCATAGTTTTTGCCTGCTCAATATCAGCTCTCTCATCAACAAGTGCATCATGTAAATCTGCATCAAAAATGGAATGATCTGCATCATCATATGAAACCTGCAAAGGCTGAGAAGTTGCCTCATTAGGACCAGCACTAGACTGTCCACCTGTAAAAAGACGCATCAAAGTATCATACATGTCTTTGGAGCCAACAGATGTCTCCTTAGTACATGAAAGCAATGGCTGAATAGCATCTTCCACAAAGACAACATCACGGCTAACCAGAATGCGTTTAGTCTGTGGATGATACAGACGATAGCCTTTACTTTTAGAAGTGTACCCAACAAAAATACATTTTACTTCCTTATCATCTAATTTTCTGCGATGTTGTTCAGGCACTAATGCATATGCCAAACAACCAAAAACACGCAGATGAGCAACAGATGGCTTGCGGTCATGCCAAGCCTCATATGGAGTGATAGACTGCAACGCTTTAGTGGGACACCTGTTTAGTACATATGCTGCACACATGACAGCCTCAAGCCAGAAACTATGTGGTAAAGCCTGACTTTTGACCATGCACCTCGCCATCTCCATGAGTGACCTGTTCTTTCTTTCAGCAACTCCATTCTGTTGAGGTGTATACGGCACTGTACACTGGTGTTTTATCCCATGTTCAGCCAGAAATGCATTAAAATCTGAAGACATATATTCCCCCCCTCAATCAGAACGGAGGGTGCCCATTTTACATGCTGACAGATTTTCAGCTAAAACCAAAAACTGTTTGAAGCACATGAACACTTCGGACTTTGCTTTGAGTGGATATACCCATGCATGCCTGGAAAAATCATCAATGAAAGTCACGAAGTAAAGGTAATTTCCAAAAGAGGGTGTCTGCATAGGACCATAGACATCACTATGTACAAGCTGCAATTTCTGCGTAGCCCAAACTGAACCATCTTTTGGAAAGGAAGAACACTGCATTTTGCCCAAAATACAGCCTTCACAAACATGTTTTCCAGGTGCCTCAAGTTTGGGCAAAGAGGACACCATTTTAGATTTCTGCAGGCATAACAAACTAGCAAAATTCAGATGACCAAAGCGTGCATGCCAAAGCTTTGCATCTGACATAGCCTGAGAATCATGAACTGCACATGCCGAATCATTCATAGATCTTTCATAGTCTATGAGCTTATACAGCCCACGACATAAAATGCCAGAAGCAATAATCACATCGCCATTTGAGAGATCATGGACTATACACCTGTCATCAACGAATTTCACAACCAAGCCAATCTTGGCTAATGCAGAAACTGATAACAGGTTCTTTTTTATCCCTGGCACAAATAAAGCATCTGACAAAGTGAAAGAACTACCATGAGCAGTAGTCAGAATGATCTTACCAACTCCCATAACAGGATAAGAGGAGTTATTGGCGCATGTGACAGTATTCCCTGTAGGGGCAGGCTCGAGTGAAGAGAAGAAACTGCGCTGCGAGGTAATATGTTTGGTCGCCCCACTGTCAAAGTACCAAACATCTGAGTCTACTGCAGACATGCACTGATCATGAGAAGATGGGTCAAAACTGTAGATAGTAGTAAACGCCCATTCTTCTTCCTGCACAAGATTTGCAGACTCTGTTTTTGGTGTAGAG
Source organism: Ceratopteris richardii (assembly GCA_020310875.1). Classification (NCBI taxonomy): domain Eukaryota; kingdom Viridiplantae; phylum Streptophyta; class Polypodiopsida; order Polypodiales; family Pteridaceae; genus Ceratopteris; species Ceratopteris richardii. The sequence goes on from CM035443.1 coordinate 75,294,336, forward strand.
GCCTCTGCAACAACCATTCCAGCCTCTTTAGCAGCCAGTTTTGGACAGTTCTTTATAATATGATCATTTTCTTCACAGTACTTGCAGAACAATTTCTGCTTTTCTGATTTCTTCTCATCTTTATCCTGGTTCTTCGATTCTGCAGCATTTGTAGATTTCTGCTTACTAGTAGAAGAGCTCCATTTTCCTTTGCCCTTTTGACTAGCAAGGAAAGCTTGATCTGCAACACGCATAATGGACCTGTTCTGCCTAGACTGATCTTCCTGCAACATAACAGAGACTAATTCCTCAAATGACAAGGCATTCAGATTGCCTTTCATCATCAACCGAAGAGTAGAGGCAAAACTCTGATATGAATCAGGAAGACCATTCAGAACGGTCTACACAAGTGAGCTATCTGGTATAACCTCATCAGCAGAAATCAATTGTTCCTTTAGGTCTTTGATCTTTGTGAGAAAACTGTCCATAGAATCACCTTCATTCATGTGCTCACTCTCCAACTGTTTTCGGAGGTAAGCAACACGAGCCTCATTCCTAGCCTAGTACAAAGTGGTAAGTGTATCCCAAGCATCCTTTGCTGTTCTGCAAGAGCGAATGTGAGGAATAATGGCACGTTCGACAGACAAAGCTATCAATGCATGTGCCTGGGCATCTCTGCCATCCCAACAAATCTGCTCTGCAGTAGGTGCAACAGAAACAACAACACAAACAAGAATCTTCAGAATATCATCTTCCACACCATCTTCATCAGCTCCAACACCTCCAGCACCTGTATTTGTAGTACTTGTAGTCGCAGGTGTAACAGGACGTCTTTCAACACCCTGCACAATGTTCCACAGTCCTTTTGCAACCAGTACATGTCGCATCATATAAGCCCATAATGGGTAGTTGGTACCATCCAACTTATCCTCAACAGCCAACATACGGAATAAATCACTGCTTTCAGCCATGGCCGGTGACTAAAATACCTTGATGCAGAAAATTGACTATATCTCAAAAAGTTGAACGGAACTGCCTAGACGAGTTCTGCTAGACCTGTAGCAGACTTTGAGATGCTTAAACTGACGAACAGAAACTGGTATATACCTTTGGCACAAAAGGACGAACTAGCCTGCACAAGCGCTGCGATAGTGCGTTCAAAGGCCGAAACGAGCTTAGATCGTGGAAACACCCTGAGTATGCTCACCAAATTTCGGAATCTGAGATAGACGTCTGCGGAAGCACGCGAACAGCACAAGGAAGAAGAAGAAGCTTGGAGCACAAACACACAATACTGAATGTATTACTAGAGAATGTACAAAGATAAGTAGCCCATTAGGGCAATAGGCATATATACAAGCCGGGGGAAAAAAACCTCCTAAAGAGGGAAAAAAGTGCCCCGGCAGTCCTAGAGTGTTCACACACATCACTACCTAAATATATCAACAGGTGTGTGTATGTATGTGTATCTACTTGTGTAGGTGTGTATGTATGTGTACATTTGTGTATACATCTATGTATGTGTTTGTGCTTTGGTGTGTATGTATTGGCATTGTGTGTATATGTATGTTTATGTATGTATCTATGTGTGTGTGTATGTATGTGTATGTGTATGTTTCTCGATATCTACGTATGTGTGTATGTGTGTATTTACATGTCTATGTATGTATTATTATCTATATGTCAAAGTGAGTCTTTGTGTGTGTGTGTGCATGTGTGCATATACATATGTATGAATGTGTGTGTATTTATTTTTCTATGCATGTATGTATGTTTCTATGTGTGTATGTATGTGTGTATGTGCGCACATCTTTATGTTTGTACGTGTGTGTATGTATGTACAGATGTATTCATGTATGTATGTGTGTCTGCATCTTTGTGTATGTATGTTTCTATATGTCTATGAATGTGTACATGTGTGTGTGTTTGTGTGTATATGTATGCATGTGTATGTGTATGTATGTATGTATTTGCTTGAGCAAATGTGTCTGTGTGTTTGTGTATGTGTATGTGTTCTTTATTTGTATGTGTATGTATGTGTATGTGTATGTGTATGTATATGTGTATGTTTTTGTATGTGTGTATGAATTCGTGTGTGTACCTATGTCTATGTGTATTTTTGTATGTGTAGATGTAGTTGTATATGTGTCTATGTATATATGTAAATACGTGTGTGTGTTTATTTGTGTATGTGTGTGTTTTGGTGTGTATGTATATGTGCATGTGTATGTGTGTGTGCGGGAGTATATGTGTGTAACTCTCTCTCTCTCTGTACGAATCCCTATCTTCCTCTCAATATCTAATGGGGTAGAGAAAATGAGAGAATAGAAGAGAGAGGAACAAAGAGAAAATACAAAAAAGAAGATAAGGAAAATAGAGAGACTAACCTCAATGTATGTCTGTATGTATGTACACCGAGAGAGCCCTTTGAGGGTAGTTGAAGGGAGAGGGTACACCAAGAGAGTGCTTTGGTGATGCTTCAAGGGAGAGAGTATCCCAAGAGACTACTCAAAGGGAGACCATATGCCAAGAGAGTGCTACGACTTCATTCTTTAGAGGAGAAAGTATGCGAAGGTAGTACGTTGAGGGTGTGGGTTTGCCAAGAGAGTTATCCTAAAGTGAGATTGTGTCACAACCTGCTCATGGTGCTCTCGCTAGTCTGTTATTCAATTATATTTTCTTACAAGTCTCGTTACAGATGCTAAATGCAAAAAAATGTGTTTGGGAATACTTTTTCGAGTCCAAATTGATGGCACAATCATCAGACTGATTGATACCCGCAATGATACGCCAACTTATCCAAAATAAATAAAGCAATATTAAAATTTGTTAAACTAGGTTGAGCTGACCTTATAGGGTCCGTGTGCAAAGCCAGTTGGCCAAATCAACTAATAGCGTCATGGGTGCTCTACTTGGCATGCTTGTGGGTGGATCCATTGGTCGATGTATGGATGCCCTAATAAATCATGCATAAAAAGTTCAAGAAAAATAATACGAATTTGAAAAGTGAGCCCAAAAATATGTGTAGTACAAAGTCAAAATGTGCATCAATAGCTCCAAAAAAGGAAATGAACACAAATATGATAGATTTGTTGATATACTTAGCTAGTGATGTGTGTGAAACCACTAGGATTATTAGGGCACTTAGGGCACTTAGGGCATCTTTGGCACCCCTCCGGTCACAATCTCAGAATCGTACAAAAATTCATGAGCATACTAAGGGTGATTAGGAAAACAAAAGGACTTCACTCAGTGGTGTCAAAATCATTATCTAATATCATTTTGGCTTCAGAAACCACTATCATAGAACTTATGCAAGCAATTTTATCCTTTTGTGCCAAAGATATATACAGGTTTCGGTTCTCTAGTATAAGAATCTCGAAGTCTGCTAAAGGTGTAGCAGAACTCATCAGGGTAGTTCTGTTCAACGTTTTCACATACAATCATTTTTTTATTAGGATATTTTAGGTAGTGGCCATGGCTGAAAGGAGTGATGTATCTCATATGCTAGCTATTGAGGATACGTTGGATAGTACGAATTACCCATTGTGGTCTTATTTGATGCATCATGTACTGGTTGCAAAAGGATTGTGGAATATTGTGTAGGGTGTTTAAAAACATCCTATTTCACTTGCAGACACAATTGCTAAAGATGATGCAGATGGCATTGAAGATGGTAATATTCTTCATGTTCCTATTCATCTCCCATTCCTACTGCACCTGCTATAGAGGAAATTTGTTGGAATGGAAAAGATGCTCAAACACATGCATTGATAACATTCTTTGTCAAACATGTCATTATTCCTCACATTCGCTCTTGCAAAACAGTTAAGGATGCTTGGGATACACTTACCACTTTATACCAGGCAAGGAATGAGGCTTTCTCACTTACGTCCAAAAACAATTGGAGACTCAACACACGAATGAAGGAGATTCCCTGGAAAATTTTCTGACAAAGATCAAAGATTTGAAGGAACGAATGATTTTTGCTGATGAAGTCTTGCATTACACTTCACTTGTGCAGACTGTTCTGAATTGTCTTCCTGATTCATATTCACTCTTTGTTTATTAATGAAATGAAATCCAAATGCCTTAACATTTGAGGAGTTAGTTTCTGTTCTATTGCAAAAAGATCAATCTAGGGAGAATAGGTCCATTATGTGTGTTGTAGATCAAGCTTTCCTCATTAGTTAGAAGGACAAAGGAAAATGGAGCTCTTCTACTAGTAAGCTGAAATCTGCGAATTCAACACTATGAAAGAAAGAAGACAAAGATGAGAAGAAAACAAAAAAGCAGAAATTGCTTTGCAAATACTATAAAGGAAATGATCATGTAATGAAGAGCTATCCAAAATGGGTTGCTATAGAGGGAAGGAAGAAACAGTCTAGAATTGGTGTTCTAGAGGCCTCTACACCCAAAAGAGAGTCTGTTAATCTTGTTCAGAATGAAGAATGGGCATTTACCATTGTTTGTAGTTTTGACCCATCTTCTCATAAACAATGTATGTCTATAGTAGACTCTAATGTTTGGTACTTTGATAGCAAAGTGATCAAACATATTACCTTGCCGCATAGTTTCTTCACTTCACTCGAGCCTACCCCCATAGGGAACACTATCACATGCCCCAAAAAGTCCTCTCATCTTGTTATGAGAGTTGGTAAGAGCATTCTGACTATTGCTGATGGTAGTTCTTTTACATTGTTAGATGCTTTATTTGTGCCACAGATTAAGAAAAATATGTTTGCAGTTTTAGCATGAGCCAAGATCGGCTTGGTTGTCCAAAATTTGTTGATGACAGATGTAAATTTCATGATCTCTCAAATGGCGTTGTCATTATTGCTTCTAGAATTTTGTTTCATAAGCTATATAGCCTCATAAACTATGAAAAATCTATGAATGATTCAACATGTGTTATACATGATTCTCAGGCTTTGTTAGATGCAAAGCTTTGGCATGCACGCTTTGGTCATCTGAATTCTACTAATTTGCTATGTCTGCAAAAATCTGAAATGGTGTCCTTTCTTCCAAAATTGAGGAACCTGGTACACATCTATGTGAAGCCTATATTTTGGGCAAAACACAGTGTTCCTCCTTCCCAAAAGATGATTCAATTCGAGTTACTCAAAAATTGCACCCTATTTATAGTGACGTTTGTGGTCCTATGTAGGCACCTTCTTTGGGGAACTATTACGTGTAAATTATATTATTTTTATGCTTATCATAGGAAAACATGTCACATGGGAAGCAGGAAAAGATTAGGTGGCAATATTTGAACAAACATCCACATCCGGTAGAGAATCATGTCACATGGGAACCAGGAAAAGATTACTGAATAGGTGGCAATATTTGAACAAACATCCACATCCGGTAGAGAATCATGTCTCAACCACAATATTATTAGTGGAGTGCATACGTTTATAAGATGGTGGCTCCACGTGGGTCTTTTTCAATGGTTCTATAAGTTTTTTTTTTAATATAAAGGAAGTTCGGCGTTAGCCTACTCTCCCGGACTTGAATTAAATAAAGAAACAAAAGTACAATAGAAGGGAACTAGTGCCCACGGGACCCCCCGAGTCCCACAAAGCAGGGGAAGCTTGTATAGAGCCTAGGTTGCATTACAAAGAAGGTTAATCACCCTCTCATCACCCTCATGCGGGGCCCATTTGGGTTTGAGCTTGTTGTTGATCAAAAGGAGGACTTGATGGTGCCTGAAGGGGGGGGATTTCTTACTGTTAACAATCCTTTTGCCAAGGAGGAATAGTGATTTCTCAATCGACCACTCCCTGGGGGGATCACCGAAGTTGAGAGCACATCTTTCCCGCCATATTTTCCACAGGACTTCCCCTCTGATGGCATTCCAGAGTGCCGCGGAGCAGCCGATCGCTTCTCCCAAAAGGACTTGTTTCCAACTAAGCTGATTTTGAAGTCTGATTTTCATTCCAACCGTCTGCCAGATTCTGTTGGAGTTGGGGCAAGTAAAGAAGATGTGTGGGACATCTTCGATAGACCGGTGGCAGCGTTTGCACCAAGGAGGGATCCCACAAAGTTTGCTAGCCTTATGGTTGGTCCAAATTCCTTGATGAAGAATTTGCCATAAGAGGACAGACTTCTTAATTTCTATAAGGGGGTGCCAGATACCCATGAACTTCATGTCCCACCGAAGCCGCGTCCAAGACAGGCACCACTTCTTGTTGAGGTTGATCTGATGGTCAATCGTTTCTTTGATGTTCGGGATTTTGAATAGGCTATTCCCATTGTGCCATTTGAGACCAAGTGAGTTTGGTGTGTCGTGTCCCATGAGAAGGCGAGTCTTGTGACGATCCCATGCGAGACATCTGCTTTGCAAAGTGTTCCATTCTTCGTACGAGATGTTGATGCCAGGGTCAATATCCTCGAAGTTGATCCAGCTGTTGGTGTCATGTTTCTAGAGGTGTTTCCATTTTTTGAAGCCTTTGTTCCATAACTTCTTGGCATTTTGAATGTTCCAAGACTCCACACTCCGGATGCCGTGTATCGGAAACCAGATAGAGTCGTTTTGTCTGATACCTGCCGCCCACTTCCAGTCCTCACTAATTCTTGTGAAGCTTTTGACTTTATTCCAGCCCTTCCAAAGGGAGCACACAAGATTGGAGCCTTTCGGGAAGACGGGGATCGGGGAGAATAGCAGGGTCAAGATGTCAAGATTCTTCCAGTTTGGGAACCCCGTGAGAGCCAACTCATTCTTGTTTCTGAAGATCAGCTTGGCCCACGAGGCCTCCTTATTGCACCAAGCCTTAATCATCCATTTGGCTGCCAGTCTGTTAGCCATACACCCAATGTCCAAGATACCAAGCCCCCCGTTATCTCTAGGGCTAGTGCAGATGGCCCATTTGATTTTAGGCACCCCCCTTCTGTTATGATCACCCGTCCAAAGAAAGTTTCTACAAATACTATTCAGTTTGGACAGGCCTTGCTCATTCGGTCTCCAGCATGACAGGAAATAGATGGTAGAAGAGAGGAGGAACGTGTTGATAACCATCGCACGCCCAGCGAGATTGATTTGCATACCTCTCCAATAGTTAAGCTTGTTTTCGAGTTTGGCCAGCACCCAGTTCCATCGCTGTTCCATAGAGACGCCAAACCCCAAGGGGATTCCGAGAAGTCGAAAGATTTGGCCCTGCGGAATGATTTGACAGCCATGATCAATGAGAAGGCGGGGATGAGGTCCCACAATAGCTCTAAATGCGGTCTTGGAGTGGTTGATTCTAGATCCAGAGGCTTCACAAAAGGTAGCAAGACACCTCCAGAATGTCTCCAGGCTGGTATTATCATTGTGAACGAACGCGTTCATATCGTCGGCAAATAGTCTCATGGTGATTTGACTGTGGTCGTGAGGCAGCCGGAGGCCTTTGATATTGCCAGCCTCCACATGATGCGCCACAAGCCTGCTAAGCCCCTCAGTGGCGATGGCAAAAAGAAGGGGGGCCAGTGGGCACCCTTGTCTAATAGATCTTCTAAGTTTGATCGCCTTCGAAAGTTTGCCGTTGACGTTAATTTGGGTCGTTGCGTTTCCGAGAAGGGTCGCGATCATCTTGGTGAATTTCTGGCTACATCCGAGATCTTGGAGCGACTGCAGAATATAGTCCCATTCTAGCCTGTCGTAGGCTTTGTCAAAGTCGATCTTGAGGAAGCCCACATCTTGATTAGACTCATTTGCAAATTGAATACCTTCCCAAATGTCCATAATGGTTTCCAAGATAGACCTGCCTTTGATGAAACCTTTTTGGTCCTCACTTAGCCACGTTCTCAGGTGGCACGAGATTCTGTTGGCAATGACTTTGGCGATGATCTTGTATCCTGTTTGGAGCATCGTAATAGGCCGCCAGTTCTCGATTCTGTTCTTTTCCCCTTTCTTGTGTATTAACTTGATAATTCCATTATTGAGGCAAGAAGGAAGAGCACCAAACTTTAACGCTTCTTGCCAAACCATCCGAAGAGGGGTGGCAACCACCATCTTGAAGGATTTAAAGAACTCGTTAGTGAGTCCGTCAGGTCCCGGGCTTTTACCCAGAGGGAGGGCATCAATGACCTCAATAATTTCTGATTCGGAGATAGGGGCATGAAGCAAGGAGAGGAGGTTGGGTGGTATCCTACGGGGGGAAACCCTAGAAATGGCTGTCATACAGTCCCTTCTATGTTGGGAGAGGGGGTTCGAGGTTCCCAAGAGTCTCGTGAAGTGCCCTTCGATGATGCCAAAGTTATCTTTTTCCGAATTGCATACATTGCCATGTAGTTCTAGCAATGGGGGGATCGATTCTCTGTTATGTTTCCTTTTAAGGATACGACACATCTCTTTGGTGGGTTTGTCGGCTTTGCCAGCCCACCATTCCTTGAAGAAAATTTGCAAATTTTTCCTTTGTATTTCTTCCTCGTATCTCAACACCACTCTGATTTTTCGGAGACCTTTCTGGGCTTGATGTTTTCCTTTGTTCACTTCCTCCTCGAGCCTCCAGAGTCTGTGGTAAAGAGCTTCCCTACGAGCCCGCCGCACGGTCTCGAGCATTTTCTTAGTTCTGATCATGATCTTTCGAGACTTGTCGACCGCACTTCTCCAGCACTTGGCTGGGGACAAGCCGGAGGCGAACGCCACCTTCCACACATCGGCAATTTCTTGATGGACGGAGGGGAGAGAGAAGGTGGTTGCATTGGCGTGGAGCCACGGAGCCTTGCGAATCTTGTTGGAAGGTTGAAAGGTGATAACGATCGGGTAGTGATCAGAGATAGTGAGGTCGGTGCATTGCGTGATGGCTGGGTGGCCCCACTGATGAGTAAAACTCTGAGAGATGTAGCATCTGTCGAGTCTAGCTTTCCTCAGGTCCTCGCCCGCTTGGAGATTTGACCAAGAAAAGCCATTCGAGTCTTTGAATTCAACCAAATCCAGGTGAAGTTTGGTCCTGTCCCACGTTTCTTTCTCCCGACTGTCGATGACCCTGCCCTTGCCCATCCATCTGTCCATAGGGTCCTCCACCATGTTGAAGTCTCCACAGATAAGCACGTTGTGGGGAAGCGAGTCTAAGGAGGCCCATGTGTTCAGTCTCTCCAAATCCTCGTTAGGGGCGTACAAAGAAACCATAGTAACGCAAAGTGGAGCACCAAAAGAAGCAGCGATCCAACGGTGGCTTTCATCTTCAATGAAGTTCTCAAGCTTTTCAAACCAGAGTTGATTAACGCCGATAGATGTTCCACCAGATCCCCGCTGGTGCGTCGTTGAGATCCAAACATGGGTCGAGGAGACCTGCCTAAGCCGTTTTTGGAGGTCTTCTCCATTGATTTTAATCTCTTGAATACAAATAAAATCTGGGTTTATGCTAAGGTCGCGGAGCCATTGACCAATGATGGTCGCTCTTGAGGGGTCGGTTAGCCCCCTAGCATTTAACGAGATGATGATCATTTTCGTAGTGATCCCTCTTTGCGGGAGGGAGCTTTGTCCTTTCTTTTCTTGGATTCATCTTTCTTTTTCGTTGGAATCGGATCCCGAATTAGCAATAGGTTCTTGTGGGGGCTTTTCCAGGGTAACTCCATAGGTTGTTTTCCTTTGCGGGATGCCTCTTGCTGAGGAGATTTGGGCACCGTATTCGGCACCGTTTCCGGAATAGTCGATCCGATGATGGAACTTTCACTATCCATGTTGTCTTCGTTACTAGTGGTGAAGCCGTCTTCTTTGCTTGTAGCGTAGCCCTCCTGGAAGGTTTCTTTATTGTCAATAATCTCTAGGGCTTTGTCGTTGGTGTCAACCCCATGTGGGTTCCCACCTGGGTAGTCGAACTCATTGATCTCCTTTTCCAAATTGCAATACAGATTGCTAGAGGGGGTAGCTAGCAAGTTGTTTCGCTCGCGATTTGCCCTAGGGCTTCTTTTCCTTCTTCTTCTGACTTCGATGAACCCGTCATCATCAGCTTGTGGATTAGGGAGGTCCTTGCCTTCCCCTTCCCTTGTCGAGTGGGTCGAAGCGCCTTTGTTGTCTTGAGCATTTTTGGAGGCATCTTGAACACGCTTGCTTTTTTGTCTCAAAGGGCAGTCTTTAATCCTGTGGCCTTGTTGGCCACAACGAAAGCACGCGTTGGGAAGGTTTTTGTAGCTGATATCTTGCTCCCATACCTCCCCTTCGCCCAGGTCCACTTTAATCATCGATGGAAGCGGCATGCTGAGGTCGGCCTCGACACAGATTTGGGGGTGCCACCTAGCATTGAACGAGTGTCTTGCACCTTCATAGATGAGACCACCAATGTCTTCGCGTGAAGCAAGCGCCTTGCCGATTGGAGAGACAATGTCCCACACGAAGTTGTACAGGAAGTAAGGAAGGTTAGGGAGCTCAACCCAGAGAGGGTACCGAAGCGATTTCGATTTGTCGGGAGTAAAGTCCGGGGACCATCTGAATAGGCATAGGGTCGCCCTACCAAGCTGCCAGGTGCCAACGCTTAGGGCTCGGAATGCCATATCTTCATTTTCAAAGACTAGCAGCAAGTGGCTCGCCGGTAAGAACTGGCATTTGCTAACAGTTAGACCACCGGGAAACCACTCTTTTCGAAGCCATTGTCGCACAGTTTCGAGCGGGGGCCTAGGGCCAAACATTTGACCGACGAGGCAAACTTTCTTGAGCTCCTCCTGAGCAGACAGAACCGCAGGTCTACTGAGAGAAACCGTGGGGGATTCAGTGCAGTCGGGTGCTCCAGGGGCGACACACGACCCCCCCTCCAGCAGAGCAGCCAGGTTATCGGTCTCCCTTGGGGGAGGGGCCCGATTACTTTTCACGAGTGAGGAGGAAGCCACATCCATGGCCTCCTTTTTTTCTTTTGCCTTTCCTCTTAAACTGCTCCAAGCATGAAAATTGAAGGGCCAGAAATGCAAATAAAGGATTGATGATTGGATAACGTGACTTTACATCTCATAATAAGTCTCGAAAAGAAAGCCTCCTTAGAACCAACTTAAAACCAAAACAGTCAACGGCCTGCTGGTGCGCGCAATTCTAGAGATGAGGTCTGCAGTCCGGGCCGACGCGATGGCCACTAAAAAGGCCACGATGGCCCCAAGAATAAAGTCGAATTTTTTTAAAAAACCCCCGGTGCCATGTCACCTCAACCAAATGACGGCCACGCAAGGAAGAATGAAGCGAAAAAAGTCCCGCAGTGTGTCACGATAACGGCCTCGGGAATTGTGGTGAATGGCCTCCAGAACTGCGATAAACCGGCCCTCCGAGTGTCGTGATACACTGGACACGGAGTGTCGCGATAGGCGCCTCCAGAATTGCCCCCCGAGTGTCGCGATACACGGACACTCAGAGTGTCGCGATACCCAGGACACGGACACTCCGAGTGTCGCGATACACCAGATAGCAGGCGCGGCAGAAGTCTACTGCTCCAATTGATGATGATGAAAGAAAGTTATGGGAGTGTTGTCATTTGTGTCCCTCACAGATTGCTTCCGATGCATCTTCTCTGAACCACAGCAGCGTCGTCAGCAGAAGCCGCCTCCTTTTTTGTTGTTTAGTTCCGACAATAAATTCCATCAATGCTCTGACTGCAACTGAGCATTCCGGTTGGACGATGACACAATGCTCTGATGTGTTTCGTGCTCTACCTCTGATTAATCATTCTTGGATGGATCACCGTGTGACTATTTGGCTAAAGCTCAAATATCCGCCATAGTGTTGTTGCTATGACGACGCGCCATCTCCATGAACAACTCTATTTGAAGGTTTCCATTAAAGCTGCAGTGTCAAGCAATTACTTCCACTTTCGTACATTCACATGACCTTACTTCCACTTCTCTTTTGTTTTAGAGAGTGACATCAAAACTGTACTTATGGCTTTTCAAAAAGTTCGACAGAAAGGTCAAATGCGTGGCCCGTAAGAGCTGAAAAGTAGATTCGAGCTCCTAAAGCAGATGTATACCCAAAAGAAGTTCGACAAAAATCTCAAAACGGATACCCATGGTTCTATAAGTTGAAAAGCGCTATCGTGATAGTATTTATTGTTATATGCATATGTTCATATCCAATGGTTATGCTCGGTACAAGGGAATTGATTTTCATGAGGAGTTTTGCACTTGCAACTCCTAATGGTTGAAATCCACATCACTTGGATATTAAAAAATCATTTTTGAATGGTGATTTGCACGAAGAATTGCATGCCTTTCAAACCTACGGTTTTGTGTAGAAGTGGCATGAAAATGAAGTGTGCAGGTTATAACGCATTGTATGGATTAAAGCAAAAACTAGCATTAATAAATTGGGATCTATCGACATTAAAAAATCAAGAACAAATCATGCATCAATGGACTTGTCCAAAAGCCATCAAAATCTATCATAGTTGTGTTCATTTATTTTTTGGATCTATTGATGCAACTTTTCACTCTGTTCTAGAGGTATTTGTGGGCTCTCAATTTCGCTTCACTTTTCAAAATTGTACTCTTTCTCTTCAACTGTTTATGCATTATTTACCAGTTCATGCATGCATCGACCAACTGATCCACCCACATGTCTGCCAAATTGGCCACCCACGGGGCAACCAATGGATCTAGCGAAATGGCTCTGCACACGGACCATGTAGGTTTTGCAAACTTTTTAGAATTGCTTTAGTTTTTTTAATAAATTGGCCTACTAGTGTGGCTATGAATTGCGCTGCTGTTTGTTCCACCAATGGATCTGGAATCAAAAAACGTATTCCCAAACATGCCTCTTTGCATTTAGCATCTGCAAAGAGACCCACAAGAAAACATCCTTAAACACACACATTTGTGCGACCACCATGAGACGGTTTTGACACACTCTCACTTTAGGATATCTGTCTTGGGATACTCACACCCTCAAAGTAGTGCCTTGGCCTAGTTTCTCCATTAAATAATGAATCTGTATCACTCTCTTGGCATATGGTCTCCCTTTGCATAGTCTCTTGGGATACTCTCTCCTCTGAAGCACCACCGGAGCACTCTCCTGGTGTACTCTCTCCCTCGAACTACCCTCAAAGGACTCTGGTGTTCATACACCTACACGTGCATTGATGTGAGTCTCTCCATTTTCCTTCTCTTCTTTTTTGTATTTTTCTTTGTTTCTCTCTTTTATTCTCTCTCTCATTCTCTCTACCCCATTTGATATTGAGGGGGAGATAGGAGGTTAGATAGAGAAAGAGAGACAGAGTTACACACATACACATGCACATATACATATACACATAAACACACACACATACACAAATAAACACACACACACACATATTTACATACATACATATAAACCTAGATCTGCACTCACGAAAATACATACATACATAGGTACACACACAAATTTTTCATACACATACATATACATATACAAAAATATACATATTCACATAGACATGCACACACATGCACATAGATACGCAAAATACATACACATAAACATACACAAACATATAGACATACACTCAAACTAATATATATATGCATACACATACGCATACACATACATACATATGCTCACATAAGCACACACACATACGCACATGCATTGGCATATACACATACATACATATATACATACATACGCACACATACAAGCATAAAGACCTGCACACATACACACCTACATACACACATAGAAACATACATAAACACATAAAAATATACATACACATACATTCATACATATGTATACACAAAAATGCACATACAAACACACACAAGACACACTTTTACATACAGATAATAATACATACATAAACACATACATACACGTACAGACACCCACACACTCGCATAGGAATTGACATACACATATTCATACGGGCATACATTTACATTCACCTTTACATACACATACACACATACATACACACTCACATACACATACACAAATACACTCACATACACATACATACACACATCCGCATACACATTCACATATACATACACATACACACATACATTCTCAGGCACGCACACACACATACAATTATAAATTCACACACACACGCACATTAATTCACACATATATATATAGACACACATATGCATACTTAAACATACACACACATAAATATGTACATACATACACACAAATACACACATCAATAGAGACACAATAATATACATAAATACGTACATACATACACGCAAATACACACATCAATAGAGACAACAATATAAGAGACACTCTTACACAATAACATATACATGCATTCATACACACATACATACACACACATACATACACACACAAACATACACATGTTAATACACACATATATGCACACGCATATGCACATACACATATACATAATGACATACACATATACACACATTGATAGACACATACATACACACACACAAAGACATCCACATTCACATACACACAATGCATCCACATTCACATACACACAATGCATGTTGTAGTTGTATATCGTTTTGCATGTGTATGTCTTCTTTCAAGTCTATATCATTTTCTAGGTGGTATAAAAAAAATTTAGAACTTACTTTCATTATAACCTAAGTGTCTTTCATTATGATCTCGTGGCCTCTTACTTTTATAGGTTACACCCCTTACGATAATTCTTTTTTGGTTCCGCATTAAAGGGAAATCCTGCCGAAACATTTTTCACCATATGGTATTATACATATCAAAAACCATTTTAGCATACATAAATGCTTAAACAAGTACATACAAACATATGTACGTACATACATACATACCATACCATAACCTACGATACATACATACTAACATACTTATATACATACATACATACATGGATAAGTACATACATACAAATATACACACATACATACATACATACATACATACATATACAGATGAATACATACATACATACACACATATATTCATGCATGCTTACAAACATTCATACTAGTTGATGTTAGTATGCTAGAACAACAAGACTTACCTTCCTTTGGAACTCATGAGATCATAGTATACATGCATCTATAATTGTACATTCCACTGCATTGAACTGTAGAACTCTATTTCCGTAAGAAAACACAAACACTTAGTCGATCAACAACAAGCTAGAGAATATGAACTAGATCCTCAAAAAAGGAGCCTTAGACTTGATCTCATTTGTTCTCGTGTAAAGAATAGCAATGATAGACATTCATGAAGACCTATCATGGTAACCAATAAGATGAATTTTCTTAGTGTAGTTTTCTTCATTGACCAAAGCCGATCTATTATCAAACATTCGATTGCAATATATGTAGATATATAGATACCTATTCATTAAGAGAGATATTATAGTTGTCCTTTTTTAGATTGATCATTCAACCCATAGAGAGCAAATTAGTAATAGTTAATTACTAATAGCTAATTGTTAATAGCTAATTAGTAATAGCTAATTTATGACAGCTAATTAGTAATAGCTAATTTGTGAGCTAATTTGTAATAGCCAATTTATAATAGCTTATTAGTAATAACTTATTCATAGTATCTAATTTCTAATAGATAATTAGTAATAGCTAATTTGTAATAGTTAATTAGTAATAGCTAATTAGTAATAGTTAGTTAGTAATAGCTAATTAGTAATAATTAATTCATAATAGATATTTCATAATAGTTAATTAGTAATAGCTAAAGAATAATAGCTAATTAATAATAGCTACTTAGTTATAGCTAATTAGTAGTAAAGCTACTAAGTAATAGCTAATTACTAAAAACTAATTAGGAACCAGGTACTTATTAAAGTTAGCTGCTAAGAAGCTAATTATTAATAGCTAATTAGTAGTAACTAATTTCAAACAAATAACCAAGGACTAGCTAGTTTATAATAACTAAGTGGTTACAAGCTAAATAGTAATAGCTAATTACTAACAACTAGCTAGGAACGAGCTACTAAGTAATAGCTAATTAGTAACAAGATACTTAGTAATAACTAATTATTAACAACTAACCAAGAACTAGCTACTTTGTATAAGCTAATTATTCACAAACTAACTAGTAATTACTAACTAGTAACAAGCTAAATAATAATCTAGAATCAACAACTAGTAACAAGTAACTAATAAGTTCCGATAAGCCACTTACTAACAGGAACTAACTAGAAACAAGCTAATTAGTTACAAACAACTAAGCAAGAAGGATCTGCTTAGGAATAGCTAATTAGTATCAACCTAATTAGTAATATCTAATAACAAATAAGTAACCAAGAACCAACTGCTTAGTAACAACTAACTAGTAAGAAGCTAATTAGTAATAACTAATCAGTAATAATTAATTACAAAAAAGTAACCAAGGACTAGCTAATTAGTGATAACTTACTCGTAACAAGCTAAATAGTAATAGCTTATTACTAACAAGTAACCTAGAAACAATAACTCAGTAATAGCTAACTAGTAACAAAATAATTACTTACAAACAACTAAGCAAGAACCAACTACTTAGTAATAGCTAACTAGTAACAAGCTAATTAATGATTGCTAATTAGTAATAACTAATTACAAACAACTAACCAAGGACTAGCTACTTGGTAATAACTAATTAGTAATATCTATCTATCTATCTATCTATCTATCTATCTATCTATCTATCTATCTATCTATCTATCTATCTATCTATCTATCTATCTATCTATCTATCTATCTATCTATCTATCTATCTATCTATCTATCTATCTATCTATCTACCTATCTATCTATCTATATATCTGACTGTCTATCTATCTGTCTATTTATCTATCTGTCTATCTATCTATCTATCTATCTATCTATCTATCTATCTATCTATCTATCTATCTATCTATCTATCTATCTATCTATCTATCTATCGATCGATCTATCTATCTATCTATCTATCTATCGATCGATCTATCTATCTATCTATCTATCTATCTATCTATCTATCTATCTATCTATCTATCTATCTATCTATCTATCTATCTATCTATCTATCTGTCTATCTATCTATCTATCTACCTAGCTAGATAATTAGCGACATTTCCAAAAAGGCATAAAGAAATAACTTAAAGTCAAAAGCGATAAGAAGCCACAACCATGGATAAAAAACAATATTATTAATATGTTTAGTAATAAAAGCCTTAAGAAGCTATAATTAATCAACACGATAAGCTTACCTCTATCAAATTTGAATGCACCATCAAAGAATCCAAAGCATGTTTTCCGCATATATTGTGGTATTTCAGTACCACACACTACAACAGATCGCATGTATACTAAGGCTTTTACCGACGAAATTGAACATGCACATTTTTGCCTCGTCGTCAATGTAGAGGTCCGTATGCGCATCGGAATTAAAGCGCCGGTATAGGCATCAATATAACCGTCGGTATGAGCATCGGAATAACCGTCGATATAAACATCGGTATTACCAACGCTCATACCGACGGTTATGACGACGCCACTGCTGGATGCACCGTCAGCTATACCAATGCCCGCTAGGTGTATCGATGCTTATTCGGATGGCATTATTGGGGCTACCATCGCTTATACCGACAACCATATGTGCAAAATGTTTTTGGGCAGAGTGTGTTGTCTTTTGCTACAGAAACTTTACCATGATGTTGCTTAGCAAAAGATAATACACTTTGCCCAAAAAAACCAAATACATATGATGTGTATCTAATGTCAACGAAAATATGATTTCATAAAAGAGAATATTATTGGACACAAAAGAGATAATCAGAATGAACCATGAACCATGAACCATGTATAAAAAGGGTTATATATTTCATAAATGAAGCATGTACAAGAGTGTGGCAAACCACTTTCATATATGAGGCTTTTACAAAATGTGGCAAAGCATTGCCATATAAGAATCAAATACAAAATTTTGGTGTCCCATTGCCATACACATGGAAAGAATGTTCCATATCAACAGTCCTACAACAAAGAAAAATCATGAAATGAGATAAAATCACATGAGATTTGCAAACAATAAGCAAAAACCAAGTTTATAAATTCATCACCTCATCGCAAACGCTCCCATCAAACGATTGCACTGCGTCCCTCCAAGTCCTCCAATAGTGCAGTCAATCCATGATGATATCCATAAGCCTCCTCCGTTTGTGTTGGAGGATGACCCATTGCCAACTCTTGCAACAAATATACAAAACATTAGAGGAATATACATGAGAAGATTAACACAAAAAAATTTAATAAACCAAATGGTACTCAAAAACTCGTGACGCATCGTGTCATATCCGCCACTCCCAAATGTGATGGTCCAATAGTATCTAAATGTGTGGCTCCGACATCTCGTTTCTGGCAATATTAGTCAGGACTCTGTTGTTGCTTGTCACAAATCATATCCCACTCCTCAACATCTAACCATATAGGCTTTGGTAAGCCTGCTCTAAAAGCATCACGAGCCTCCGATCATCAATGGGACATAACTTCACATGTGGTGTGCAGAATCTCATTCACTCCATTTCAACATGATAGAGTGTCTAAACTATATGGAGCAAAGCTATCGTATATGTGCATGCATTGCTTTTTTGGTCGCATCCATCACCGGAGCTCCATCTCGGATACTATACACCTTGGAGTCATCATTGTAGAGCACCCGAAGGTGTACGTGGTGTTCCACATGGTGTACCATGTGGCGAACCTACATCTGAGGTACTCATTCTATGAGTAAAAGTTGGCGACACAATGTCTATCGCAATGCCTCCACAAGAGCCGCCACCTCTAGGCCTACCTGTAGATCCACTCCTACAACCTCCTGCTCTAGAGTGTGACCTCAACCTATGAGACGGGCCAACACCTGTATTGCGCTAAGGTATCGAACGCACATGTCTACTACTAGAGCTAGTAGGGTATGGCTGAAAAGATGGTCCTAGTGGGGAGTGCTACCATGAGCGATCGAATACTGCGACCCACCGGCCATATACGTGGGAGGTACCTGAGAGATGAACTCTAAGAGCTGCTCCTCTATCACAGAATGTGGAGTGATTGGAGGACTTTCTCCCATGGTGCTCTTTAACAAAAGAACTCAAATAACTAGCATATGATAATAAAGGTAATATAGATAAATGGTAGTGTACAAAAGAAGCTAGCAAAAAAAAAAACAAAAATTAGTACGTACAAGTGTTTGATTCAAAAATCCTCTGTTCTAGCATCCTCTAGGAGATTCGATGCACAAAGAATATCTATCTCTATATTGACGACTTTTAAATCACTTGGTATGCTAGTTTCTTCCTGATCATCATCTATTACTTCATCCTATATTTCGTCTTCTTCAATGACCTCTTCTTCTCGAACAATGATCTCTTCCTCCTCGACAATCGAATGAATCTCAGCGTCCACTACAGATGGACTTTCTTCTACATCTATGTTCTGAGAAATTTTTTTACTACGTGGGGCAACTTGTAAAACAAATAGCAACTCTAGTTCTTTTGAATCTGGTATAAAGCCAACTTGCTCACAGTGTTCAAGAAGTACAAGTGTATCTCTTTTATCCGTCCATAATTTTTTGTAATCGACTTGAAGCAAACCGCTTTTATCCTGCCTCACTGTTGTGTGTCTTCCAGAGGTGACTACTTTGAACCATTTCACATCAAAAACAAAGTAATCAAACTTCCTAAAGGATAGTTTCAAGATATCTTGAATCACTCCACAATAATCTGGGTGACTTTCTTGAGCATTGACATCTCTTGCACTCGCTCTACATTTTTGCAAAAAGTTCACTATCACCCCATTATCAAAAGTAGACCTATTTTTATCGATTCGTGTGATCCAAAAGTTTCATCCATGAGACCATACTGCATTGTATTTAGTATACTCCCAATCACATCCCTTTGCAAGTTCTTCTTCTTCTTCAGAGATATCGTCAACCCGCTACCTTTGTTTGTGAAACCACTGCATCTAGCCATCTGCTCGTTGGAAAAGGTGGAAGAGGTTGAAGATTTTTAGGAGGAGGCAAAAATCGAGTGGAATGATTCCTTTGAAACACAGCTCTTTCCTTTGTGTTGGTCTCCTTAGCAAGCTTATACTTTTCTAACCACTTCTGCATAGGCTCAAAGTTAACTATGCAAAACTTCATTGCCTTCTCTCTGAAAGCTGCATCGATTTTTCTTTGCAACACTTTACCTTGTGGTATTTGTGTGTATATATTTATTTACATATTCAGATTTTTTCTTAATTTTCTCTATATTTTTTCTTTATATAAGTTTAATTGAATTATATCTATGTAAAAACCATAAAACCCTAATCTTAAAGATCTAGACTTAAAATATGTATATTTGTGTATGCATGTGTATATGCATGTATATATGTATTATATGTGTATGTGTGTATATATGTATATATATGTGTGTGTGTGTGTGTGTGTGCATGTGTGTGTGTGTATCTACTCTGATTAAAAACCTTAAAATTAAGCCTATTTTTATATATTTAATTATATATAGCTAATTAATTTATTTAAAATACTAGCTTTTTTCATATTTATTTATCTATATAATTATCCTATTTTATATATATATTTATTTATATATTCCAACTTTTTTCTTATTTTTTTCTCTATTTTTACATACATATAAATTTAATTGAATTATATGTATGTAAAAACCCTAAAACATTAATCATAAAGATCTCGACCTAAAATATGTATATTTCTGTATCCATGTGTATATACATGTATATATGTATTATATGTGTATGTGTATATGTTTATATATGTTATGCATGTGTAAAAACCCTCAAAACCCTAATCGGAAAGACCTTGACCTAAAACATGTATATATGTGTATGCATGTGTGTATATATGTGTATATGTGTATGTCTGTATGTATGTGTATATATATATATATATATATATACATATATATATATATATATATATATATATATATATATATATATATATATATATATATATATATATATATATATATATATATATATATATATATATATATATATATGTGTGTGTGTGTGTGTGTGTGTGTGTGTATGTATATGTGTATATATATTTACTCTGATAAAAAACCTTAAAATTAATCCTATTTTCATAAATTTAAACCCTAAAACCCTAGTCCTAAAGATCTAGACCTAAAATATGTATTTTTGTGTATCCATGTGTATATACATGTATATATGTATTATATGTGTATGTGTATGTGTGTATATATGTTATGCATGTATAAAAACCCTAAAACCTTAAAACCCTAATAAAAAAACACCTAGACCTACAACATGTATATATGTGTATGTAGGTGTATATATATGTGTATGTATATGTGTATATATATATATATATATATATATATATATATATATATATATATATATATATATATATATATATATATATATATATATATATATATATATATATATATATATATATATATATATATATATATATATGTGTGTGTGTGTGTGTGTGTGTGTGTGTGTGTGTGTGTGTAAATAGCCTAAAAACCCTAATCATATTTTTATATATTTGATGTGAAAAAAACTTTAAAATATCATTTTATCGATTTAATTATATATATTTAATTAAAGCACTAGCTATTTTCATATTTATTTATCTATACTGAAATCGCATATGTGTGTGTATATGTGTCCATGAGTGTATGTATGTGTGTGTGTGTGAATGTATGCATGTGTGTATATGTATATGTATTGTGTATGTATTGTCTATGTATGCATGTGTGTGTATATGCGTATGTGTGTGTATGCTTGCATGTGTGTATGCCAATTCATGTCTGTATGTATGTGTGTGTGTGCATGCATGTGTGTATGTCTGTTTGTGTATTTCTTTTTGTGTATGTATGCATGTGTGTACATGTGTGTGTGTATGTATGTGTGTGCGTATGAACGCATGTGTGTATATGTGTGTGTATGTATGCATGCATGTATGTATATGTGTGTATGTATGCATGTGTGTATGCATGTGTATATGTGTGTGTGTATGTATGTGTGTATGCATGTGTGTGTATGTGTGTGTGTATGCATATCTATATATGTGTGTGTGTATGCATATCTATATATGTGTGTGTGTGTCTGATGTGTGTATGCATGTGTGTGTGTATGTATGCATGTGTGTATATGTGTATGTGTGTGTATGCATGCATGTATGTATATGTGTGTGTATGTATTTGTGTATATTTAGAATGTATATTTAGAATGCTCAATACTGCTTATATTCTACTTACTAGTAGAATGACGTGCCCTAGTACCAATTGTTGGAGTTTGAGGTCTGCCAAAGCACGCTAACAACACAAAGAAGAAGAACCAACTTGGAGCATAATTTACAATATTGACTGTATTACCAAGTGAATGTACAAAGATAAGTAACTTGTTAGGGTTATAGGCATATATACATGCCAGGGGAAAAAACCTCCGAAAGAGGGAAAAAAGTACTCCAGCGATCCTAAGTGTGTTCACACAGATCACTACCAAAATATATCAACACTTTTACTCTTTAGGAGAATTTTTTCTTTTGTTCTTCCTATTTGTTTGTATCCCTAATGGAATACTACTCTTTTCTAAATTCACTTAGTAATACAATCTGTTTTGTGTTCCAAGCTTCTTCTTTTTTATGCCATCTTTTTCTTCCTCATGCTATCTGCGTGTTTTGCTATTCCTTGAACTCCAAAGACTAACAGCTTACTTAATGTGTGAGAATTTCCATCATCCAATTTTCTTATAAAAAATATTAATGGATGGATTAAAGAACCTGTGTATCCCCTAATCAAATATTTAGAGGTCCTAACCTTCATATACTTGCTGGATAATAAGAAATATTACAGTCTTTTCGGGAAAATTTGATCCCGATTGCTAGTGTTCATGAACTTTTATAAACTTAAAAGTATTGCCCACTACGCCCTCAGTAGAATCACATTGGTCTTTGATGCTTCTGTAAAACACACAATATTGCTGTAATTTATAGTTGGAAAAATAGTCAACTCTATGTGCTTTAAGATCAGAATTTCTTTGATTTTCACTGGCCTTGATTCTCACATCTGAGTTTTTTTTGTTGGGGCTTCTCGCTGCCCTCCCATGCGAATACTGTATCTTTTCTTTTCTTTCACTAATTCAATGTTTAATTGTTTTTAAAAATGGGTGTCGCACTGTGGAATGAACCTGCATCTACGTCTCATCTAATTCTCTGTGAATAAGGAATGCGTGCCATCAAATGAGGACATGTAGAAAGTACGGCTCTGTTTTATGCATTTAATAGCAATGATTTTTTTCACCTCCATGCCGCCTGATGTGATGATGCTGGCATGTGTTCATCATTTGAAAGCGAGGCTAAAGCTACTAAAAGCAGTCTTCTGTACAGCAGATCAAAAGCGCAAAGAGGGAGACGACTCACGAGGGATTCTGTGGGGAGAGAACGAGGGAGAGACAGTGTATGGAGTTTAGTTATTTTCGCGCGACATTTGAGAGCACGATACCTCCAAATGCAATATCCAAATATACAGACACAAATAGAGAGAAATGATGCTCCCCTGCAAAGCCGAGGAGAGCCTCCGGTTTTTTATTTGTATGCCGACAGCTCACTCTGAATCTTGAAGAGTTGCTCAAAAATCTGCCACAAGAGTTTCAAAATAAAGGAACTTCGACTTCAACCTACTCTCCCTGACTTGAATTAAATAAAAGGAAATTAATAAAACTACAATTGAAAGGGACTAGTGCCCATGGGACCCCCCAAGTCTCACAGATCTGGGATATGACTAAAAATGTTTAGATAGCATTACAAAGAAGGTTAATCACCCTCATGCGTGGCCCACTTGGGTTTAAGCTTATTGTTAATCAGAATGAGCACTTTGAGATGTCTGAAAGGGGGGGGGGATTTCCTATAGTTGGCAATTCTTTTACCAAGGAGGAACAACCATTTCTCATGGATCACTCTTTGGGGGAGTTGTCAAAGTTATAAGCACATCTTTCCCGCCAAATCTTCCATAGGACCTTCCCACGGATGGCATTCAAAAGAGTCGTCGAGCAGCGGATCGCTCTCCGGGTAGAGCTTGTTTCGAGCTGATATGCTTATGAAGTCTAATTATCTTCCCGGCAATCTCCTAGAGCCTATTGAAATTGGGACATGTAAAAAACATGTGGGTAACATCACCAATTGACCAGCAATAGCACTTGCATTAGGGAGATGCCTCACAAATTTTTCTATCCTTTCAGTTGGTCTAGATTCCCCGATGAAGAATTTTCCATAAGAGGATAGACTTTTTGTTTTCTATGAGAGGGTGCCAGATATCCATGAACTTCATATCCCATCATAGCCATGTCCATGAAAAGAACCACTTCTTGTTCAGCTTGACCTGGTAATCAATGTTTCATTGGTTGTTTGGGATTCTTGTTAGGCAATTGCCTTTATGCCATCTCATACCATGCGAGCATGGCAAGTCGTGACCCATGAGCACACAGCTTTTGAGCGGCTCAAGGCAAGTTGTCTGCTTTGTAGAATATTCCATTCGTTGTAGATAATGCTGACGCTAGGGTCAATATCCTTGAATTTGATCCATTCGTTGGTGTCTTCCTTCTAGAGATGTTTCCATTTTCCGAAGCCCTTGTTCGAGAGCCTCTTGGCACTTCAAATGTTCCAAGATTCCACATTCATGATGCCATGGATCGAAAACCAGATAGAGTCATTCAATGTGATACCGGCTTCCCACTTCCAATCTTCACTGGTTCTTATGAAGCTTTTGAATTTATTCTAACTCTTCCATAGAGATCACACCAGATTTGAACCTTTTGGGAAAATGAGGATCAGGGAAAACAAAAGCTTCATAATGTCAAGATTCATCGAATTCAAGAATCCCACAAAGGTCAACTCGTTCTTGTTTTGTAAGATCAATTAGGCCCACAAAGCCTCCCTCTTGCACCATGCCTTAATCATTGATTTCACCACAAGTTTGTTTACCATGTACCCAATGTCCACAATACCAAGGACCCCACTATCCATTTGGCTAGTGCAAATGGACCATTTGATTTTAGGCAGCCCCCTCCTCTTGTGGTCACCCTTCCAAAGGAAGTTTCTACGAATACTTTCCAATTTGGACAGCTCTTGCTCTTTCGATCTCCAACAAGAGAGGAAGTAAATGGTCAATGAAATAAGGAATGTGCTAATAACCATCACGCGACCTATGAGATTGATTTGCATACCTCTCCAATAGTTTAGCTTGCTTTCGAGTCTCGCCAAGACCCAGTTCCACCACTGCTCCATCTAGATACCAAAGCCCAATGGAATCCCAAGAAGCCAAAAAATTTGGCTTGGGAGAATGATTTGGCAGCCATGTTCAAAGAGAAGGTCGGGTTGGATTCCAACAATAGCTCTGAAGGCAGTCTTTGAGTGGTTGATTTTGGATCTAGAGGCAATGCAGAAAGTATCTAGGCACCTCCAAAACGTCCAAGCTGGTACAATTGTTGTGGACAAATGCATTCATATCATTCGCAAGAAGTCTCATGGAGATATGTCCCTAGTTACAGGGTAGCAGAAGGCCTTTAATATTGCCAACCTCCACCTGTTGTTCCACTAGTCGACTAATCCCTTCCATGTCAATGGCAAAGAGAAGGGGGACCAACGGGCACCCTTGTCTAATCGATCGTATTAATTTGAGCACCTTTGAAAGTTGGCCATTAATATTAATTTGAGTCGATGCATTTCCCAAAAGGGTTGAGATCATCTTGGTGAATTTTTGGCTGCACCCAAGATCTTTACGTGATTGCAAAATATAGTCCCATTCGAGCCTCTCATAAGCTTTGTCAAAGTTGATCTTGAGGAAAACCACATCTTGTCTTGACTCATCTACGAAGTCGAGACCTTCCCAGATATCAATTATGGCTTCCAATATTGACCTGCCTTTGACTAAACCTTTTTAGTCCTCACTTAACCAAGCTCTTAGATGGCCATAAATTCTGTTGGCTATGACTTAAGAAATGATCTTATATCTAGTTTGAAGCATCATAATTGGATGTCAGTTCTCAATTTTGTTCTTTTCTCCTTTTTTGTGGATTAAGTTGATGATGCCATTGTTGAGACAAGTCTGAAGCATGCCAAACTCGAGCACCTCTTGCCAGACCAAACAAAGAGGGATGGCCATCACCAATTTGAAGGACTTAAAGAACTCATTAGTGAGCCTGTTTGGCTCCGAGGTTTTCCCATTAGGAAGGGAATTAATGACTTTAATGATTTCTTCTTCCGAGATAGGGGCATCAAGCAAGGATCAAAGGTTGTGTGGGATCCTAGGGGAGGATCCCACAAGAGTTTCACGAACCCCTTTGGCATATAAGATAAAGATGCCTCCTCCTTCTTCTTTCAAATACTGTAATCCCCCTTTGGAGAGTTGGATGATCCCGCGTTGTTCTAAAACTGTAATAATCCATTGCAAATACTTATTGTCAGTTAAAAGAGGCTTTTCAAGTTCGTGTCAGGACATGCAGACGACTGAATCCTAGAAATTTAAGAAATTGAATAAAGGAGATTATCAACCATGCAAGTTCAGAAAGAGAAGCCACCCGATGGGGAAGATCTTGATTCTTTTCACGTGAAAAGATAAGAATCCTATACTGTCATATGATAACCAAGCCAAACCAATGTCAGAACGTAGAACATTTGGAATAAGAGAGATTTAAGAAAAATTATTTTTGTTATTTCAACAACTTGCCAAACCAACATCAGAACGTAGAACATTTGGAATAAGAGAGATTTAAGAAAACTTATTTTTGTTATTTCAACTACTTTTCTAACTGTATGATATAACCCATATAATATTTGAGGAAATCCATGAATGTATGCAACAAATTGAGGTGAACATACTCAATCAGAAGTAAATCAAGGAACATGAAAATTAAAGTAGCTTGAGCAATGTATATGATTTTACATTAACGGGCATCAACGGTCTCGTATTGAAAGTATATTTCTAAAACTATATTAGATTTTTATAACATTACGTTGAAGATCATTATGTGGCGCCATATACTCTCAATTGTTTTGAAGATAATAAGCACTCGATTCAATTCGTCATTTCAATATACTTAAGGAAATTAATACTATATTTTGCTCACTTATTACAATTATGTTAGCAAAAAGATCATGTAGGAGAAAGACATAGACTTACATTCTCTACAAATTAGTTGCGCGTGCGAGCGTTAGGATACCAGAACCGGAGCTGCTAAAAAACCTAGTCAGTTGTAGAGACAGAGAGAGAGAGACAGAGAGAGAGAGAGTTGCTCAATGATCTATTATAAGTTGCGCGTGTGTGACAAAGAGAGAGAAACAGAGTTGGTGGATGATCTACGATCTGTGTGAGTGTGAGGAATTAAGTCAAAACTGAGTAGAAAGCACATCGAAAACATTCAAATATAATACTAGCGAAAATACTAATACATATGCTGTGCGTGTTGGGAAGATAAATACAAAGAAAGAGGTGAAACTCGAAAGTCGAGAGTGAATGGAGCTGTAGAAAACAAGTTGAAAAGCAGAACTTTGATGGTGCTCCACTGCAGCGTATGTGAGAAGAGGAGGCGAAGCATTTCTGTCTCGAACACTACATATCATTATTGTTTATGCATTGAATGGTTAAAAAGATTAAGCATTATTGCAACTTTTCTGTGACATAAAACGTAAAAGGTCAACAGTTTGGAATATGAAAAGTGATTTCGACCACTAAATAGGCTCTTGGAGAATAGAGACTGACAAATTTGTATAAAAGGATAGCTGTTATTTGAAGTATGGGACCTTCTACATATAGAAAGACCTTCTATTTGAAGTAGGGGACTTTCTGTTTTGAAGAAGGGGACCTTCTACATTCATCCAGAGCCGGCCTATGAGTGTGTGAGCTAAAAGAATGTATTCCTTCAAGGCACGCCGCGTTTTTGGTGCACTAGCTTAGTCACTAACATAACAAATAGACAAACACCAAGCACTAGGTGAGTGAGTGAGTGGATAACAAATTAAAAAAAAGATCCCAACGTCCACATTTTCTTTCAATTATTTTCCAGATCCAATACGTATTAAGAAGCCACACAAAAAAAAGAAAAAAACTTAAGCTGAGTCCAAGTCCACGTAGCGTAGTGGCCGAAGTCTTGACTCTCTTGACGCCGTCCCAAGTTGAAGACTTGAGTGGACATGTTCATGAGTTCCCCAACATGGGTGCCTCTACCTTACAACTCGGAGTTTCTAAGGCATTCTTGATCTACTTGTAGTTTTACACTATACTCCAAGATTTGTTGAGGATAGTACTAAAATATCAACTTTGTGTTGGATACAAACTATTGAAATAATTACAACTTATCTTCTTTGCTAGGTTAGTAAACTATTGAAATAATTACAACTCATCTTCTGCACTAGTTTAGTCAGTAAACTAGCAAATAGATAAACATCAAGCACTAGCCAAGTGACTCAAGAACAAAGTAAGAGATCTTTAGCTTTCATAGAATGATTCCAAGGTCCACGTCCCATTTCAATCATTTTCTTTATACAGTACATTGTAACAAGCCACAATAAAAGTTTGAGCTGGATCTATTTTTCTCTATATCTTAATGTGTAAATGGTTATGGTATAGTGTAAATGATTATGTATGAATGGTGCAGTCTTTAATCATCTTAGAATGGTATAATGTTATGTAGAATCTTATTATTTGGCAGCATATAATCTTAATGGTTCTGAACATGAGTAGAAGGAGAATCAGTGCACCACTTAAGGATATTTAAGGGAGCTCAAAACTAGACATTATTCATTTACTTCATATCTGACTAGCAAGGATATTAACATTCATAACTTTGGTATGATTGGAAACTAGATCCAAGTGTTATACGTAATAAAAAGAAACAGACTTTACCACATAACCTCAGGATTAAGGTTGTCATATGTGCAATGTATGTACTTAAAGGCATAGGTACTTAAAAGGTTTTCCACTAAAGGTTTGCTTTCTATCACTGTATCAGGCTTTGTAAGCTTACAAGGAATGTACTGATCATTTACATTTTTTTACTTGTTTGGCATACACACGTGTCAATGCAAGGACATAAAAAAATTGGATAATAAGGCCATGAAATGTGTTTTTTTGGGTATTATTCTAATAAGCAAGGGTTATTTTCTATATCGTCCACCATTAGAAGGATTCTATTTACTTGAAATGTAGTTGAGGATATAGTTCAACCCATATTTTCATGCACAAAGGAGACATCACTTAATGCCAAAAATGTATATGAAACTTAGTTCAACCCATATTTTCATGTACAAAGGAGACATCACTCATAATGGCTGAATTGAACATCATCTACATATAAAAGGCTAATCTTTGAATCATGATTTGAACTGAATAAGTGCATGCATTTCCGAATTATGCATTTGTGCAGAAGTGACATGAAAATAAAGTGTCTGGGTTACAAGGCATTGTATGGATTCAAAAAAGCACCACCACTACAAAATTGGAATCTATCGACACTAAGACAAATGAAGGGAAATTCATGCATCAACGGACTTGTCCAAAAGCAATCTAAATCTATCATATTCGTGTTTATTTATTTCTTGGAGCTATCTATTTATCTTTTGACTTTGTTCTACACATGTTTGTGGGAAGACAATTGTGCTTTAAGTTTTTAAAATTGTATTTTCCTAAACGCTTCTTTCATTATTGACTAGGTTACCCATACATCGATCAATGGATCCACCCACAAGGCTTCCAACTGGGCCACCCATGGGGCTACCAAATCTATTTGGCCAAGTGTCTTTGCACACAGAACCTATAGGGTTTGCATACTTTTAAGATTCTTTTTTTTATATATATTTTGGCCTACCAATGTGGCTATGAATTGCACCGTTGATTGTGCCACCAATGGATTTGGAATAGAAAAAAGTATCCCTGAACATGACTCTTTTTTGAATCGAGCATGTACAAAGAGCCGCACAAGAAAACATACTTAAGCACACAGATTTGTGCAAGCACCGTGAGAAGGTGTTGACACACGGCCACTTTAGGATGACTCTTTTGGCATACTTGCATCCTAAAAGTAGTGTCTTTGCATACTTTCTCCTTTCAAGCATGAATTTTTAGCACTCTCGTGGCATATGCTCTCCCTTGGAGCAGTCTCTTGCAGGGATAGTCTCTCCCTCCAAGCACCACCAGAGCACACTCTTGGCATACTCTCTCACTTAAAAGTGCCCGCAAAGAAATATCTTGGTATACATACACCTACACGTACACTGAGGTGAGTCTCTCTATTTTCCTTCTCTTCCTTTTGGTATTTCTCTTTGTTGCTCTCTCTTCTATTGTGTCTCTCATTCTCTCTCACGTTTTCTCTATCCTATCGGATAAAGAGAGACAAAGAGAGGTCAAAGAGAGGGTTTTTAGACCACCAAACTTTCACTATGCTTGAAATGAACTTCTTTCTTTCTTCAACCATCATATGGATGGTGTTATACATGAAATTTGGGAGTAGCACTGTGCACACTTTTGTTTGTATTGATTGTATGATCATTTATGATCATTTATTATGTAAGGTTCAAGGGATTTAACGTTGTAAAAGAAAAAAGAAAAAGGCCAAACTTCACAAGTTTGAAATTAGTTGAAATTGATTCTCAATCAATCAACCAAAAAGTTGATATAACTTCAACTTCCACTTTTCCTATAATGTCCAAAGCCATTCTAATCATCGTCAACAAAACAATGCCGCAATGGTCACTACAACATATCAAGGGAATACCAACGGTCAGTGTACCGAGGTGCAGCTGTCGGCGTCGGTATACCCCTCCGGAAATTTGGGAAAGCTACATTGCCTCGGAATCACAGCCGCGTCCGTTCGGAATCACAGTGCCGGTATAAACGTCGATATATGCGTCGCTACTTTGCTGGAACTACCGACGCGTATATCGACGCATATACCGACGCTCTCTTTTTAACTGGGCCCGAACCCGAAATTCATCATTCTGAGCGTTTCGAATGTAGAACTTCTCCTTTCGGGTTCGCGCACGCCAACAGCAGAGCAGAATTCTGTTTGTCATCCTCTCTCTCTCTCCCTCCCTCTCTCCCTCCCTTCCCTCTCTCTCTCTCTCTATCTCTCTCTCTCTCTCTCTCTCTCTCTCTCTCTCTCTCTCTCTCTCTCTCTCTCTCTCTCTCTCTCTCTCTCTCTCCTCCCTCCCTCCCTCCCTCCCTCCCTCCCTCCCTCCCTCCCTCCTCTCTCTCTCTCTCTCTCTCTCTCTCTCTCTCTCTCTCTCTCTCTCTCTCTCTCTCTCTCTCTCTCTCTCTCTCTCTCTCTCTCTCTCTCTCTCTCTCTCTCTCTCTCTCTCTCTCTCTCTCTCTCTCTCTCTCTCTCTCTCTCCTCGTCTCTCTCCCTCTTTCTCTCTCCCTCTCTCTCTCTCTCTCCCTCTCTCTCTCTCTCTTTATACAGACCTCTATCTTTATAGATCTTAACTTTTGGTTTTGCTAATATGTTCTTTGTTTGGTTTTGCAGGAGAATTTGGCATCAAAGCTTTGGAAATTCGATGAAGAAGCACTTCAAGAGGAATTACAAAAATTACATCAATGTAAGTAAAACATATATCACTCTTTTATCTTTCTTTATATTTTTGTTTTCTAATATCTTCTCTCTGTATATTTTTGTTTTCTAATATCCTCTCTCTTTATTTTTGTTTGAGAGAGAGAGAGAGCGAGAGAGAGAGAGGGATATGCATATGCATACATGCATGCATATGCATACATGCATGCATATGCATACATCCATGCATATGCATACGTAAATGCATATGCATACGTGAATGCATATGCATACGTGAATGCATATGCATACGTGCATGCATATGCATACGTGCATGCATATGCATACGTGCATGCATATGCATACATGCATGCATGCATATGCATACATGATATGCATGCATGCATATGCATGCATGCACACACAT
The DNA here is from genome assembly GCA_020310875.1 of Ceratopteris richardii. NCBI lineage: Eukaryota > Viridiplantae > Streptophyta > Polypodiopsida > Polypodiales > Pteridaceae > Ceratopteris > Ceratopteris richardii. The sequence continues at coordinate 75,326,161 of CM035443.1, forward strand.
GCATACATGCATGAATGCACATGCATACATGCATGTATGCACATGCATACATGCATACATGCATATGCATAAATGCATATGCATACATGCATGCATATGCATACATGCATGAATGCACATGCATACATGCATGAATGCATATGCATACATGAATGCATATGCATACATGCATGCATACATGCATGCATACATGCATGCATACACATTCATACATGCATGAATGCACATGCATACATGCATGAATGCGCATGCATACATGCATGCATGCATGCATGTATGCATATGCATACATGCATATGCATACATGCATACATGCATACATACATGCATACATGCATACATGCATGCATACACGCATACATGCATATGCATACATGCATACATGCATGCATATGCATACATACATGAATGCACATGCATACATGCATACATACATACATGCATATATGCATACATGCATACATGCATGAATGCACATGCATACATGCATGAATGCATATGCATACATGCATGCATGCATATGCATACATGCATGCATGCATATGCATACATGCATGTGCATGTATGCATATGCATATGCATACATGAATGCATATGCATGCATGCATGCATACACATGCATAAATGCATGCATGCACATGCATACATGCATGCATGCATGTATGCATATGCATACATCCATGCATATGCATACATGCATACATGCATACATACATGCATGCATGCATACATGCATACATGCATACATGCATATGCATACATGCATGCATATGCATACATGCATGAATGCACATGCATACATGCATATGCATACATGCATATTCATACATGCATGCATATGCATACATGCTTGAATGCACATGCATACATGCATGAATGCATATGCATACATGCATGCATGCATATGCATACATGCATGTGCATGCATGCATACATGCATGTGCATGCATACATGAATGCATATGCATACATGCATGCATACACATGCATACATGCATGCATACACATGCATACATGCATACACATGCATACACATGCATACATGCATACACATGCATACATGCATGCATACACATGCATACATGCATGCATACACATGCATACATGCATGCATACACATGCATACATGCATACACATGCATACATGCATACACATGCATATGCATACATGCATATGCATACATGCATATGCATACATGCATATGCATACATGCATATGCATACATCAATGCATATGCATACATGAATGCATATGCATACAGGCATGCATACACATGCATACACATGCATACATGCATGAATTCACATGCATACATGCATGTATGCATGCATGCATGCATGTATGCATATGCATACATGCATACATGCATACATGCATACATGCATATGCATACATGCATGCATATGCATACATGCATGCATATGCATACATGCATGAATGCATATGCATACATGCATGCATGCATGCATGTATACATGCTTACATGAATACATGCATATGCATACATGCATGCATATGCATACATGCATGAATGCACATGCATACATGCATGAATGCACATGCATATGCATACATGCATATGAATACATGAATGCATATGCATACATACATACATGTATGTATGCATGCATGTTTGCATATGCATTCATGTATGCATATGCATTCATGTATGCATATGCATTCATGTATGCATATGCATGCATGTATGCATATGCATGTATGAATGCATGAGGGATATGCATACATGCATGCATGCAGGATATGCATATGTATACATGCAATTAAGCATGCATATGTATACAAGCATGCATGCATATGTATACAAGCATGCATGCATATGTAAGCAAGCATGCAGCATATGTATACAAGCATGCATGCATATTAAGCAAGCATGCATATGTAAGCAAGCATGCATATATATACAATCATGCATGCATATGTATTCATGCATGTATATGTAAGCAAGTAAGCATATGCATACATGCATTCATATGTATACAAGCATGCACATGTAAGAAAGCAAGCATATGTACATGTATGTATACAAGCAAGCATATGCATACAAGCATATACAAGGAAGCATATGTATATGTATATGTATGCACGTATACATATACAAGCATATGTATACGTGAATGCATATGTATACAAGCATATGTATACGTGAATGCATATGTATACAAGCATATGTATACATGAATGTATATGTAGACAAGCTTAAGCATGCATATATATATACATTGGATGAGATGAGATCTTCATATTGCATTAGATGGGATCTCCACCTACACCATGGGGTGCACATGATCACGACAAATCAAAGATATATCATATCCATAATAGAGCTCTCGTTATGGATGCGGCAGGGAAGTCAATGCGACAACGTATACGACAACTCTGCTCGATCGAATTCGGTCATTCAGTAATGTTAAAATGGACCGAACAGGATAGAGACTCTAAAAATCATATCACACAATGCATATATGAAGAGTACCGGCCAGCACGTGGCAATCTTATTGTGAGTTCCGATTGGATACAACATACAACACGCGAGGTGATGTCGCATCGACGATCGGAAGCTCGCGATGCTTTCAAAGCAGGCTTACCGAAGCCTGTATGGGTAGACGTCGAAGAATGGGAATCGATTCAGGATGAGCATCAACATACTCCTGATCGGTATCGACAACAAAGAGATGCGGCGGCCACTCGGTTAGATACGGTTGGAACGTCGCATTTAGGTAGCGGCAGATACGACAGTATGCGCTACCAATTTGTAAGTATGATGTTAATTATTGAAGTTTTTTGTGTTAAGTATATTATGTATAATCATCTAATATTTGCATATTTACTCTAGGAGTTGGCAGTGGGTCGTCCTCCAACGCGAGCAGAAGAATCGTATGGATATCGACATGGATTGACTACACTGTTACAAGACTTAGAAGGGCGCGGTGCAATCGTCTCATGGGAGAATATTCTTGATTAGGTAAATTTATATCTTGGTTTCGTGTTTCTAGTTGTTGTTTATAAATATCATGTTAATTGGTTTTATTTTATACATATGTTTTGTTGCAGGATTGTAGGTGTAAATATTTTGATCAATTCCACAATTTTGTATCACACTCGCATACGACAATCATGAACCATAATTTTGTATTCGATTCCTATATGGAAGTGTTTTGTCACATTGCCACAATTTTGTATTACACTCCTATGTGGCAACGATGTACCATAATTTTGTATTCGATTCCTATATGTAAGTGCCATTTATGGAATATACGACTTTCTGTACATGAATCATTGTTCATTTTTGTTCATATAATTTTATGTTTTGGTTGCCATTAGAGTACATAACACATGTACTCAGTTGGGAAGAGTCTATTGTCTTTTGATAAACAACATCATGCTGTAGCAAAAGACAACACACTCTGCCCAAAAAAATTTGTGCAGGTATGGTCATCGGTATACGCGTCGGTACGTCTAGTATGGTCGTTGGTATATGTGCCGGTACACCCAACGGGGACGTCGGTATAAGCGTCGGTATATCCATTAGTATTTGTGACAGTTATACCGACGCATATACCGACGACCATACCGGCACCATACGGGTGATTTCTTTCCGACGCATATACCGACTGTAACACCGACGTCGGGAAGATTTCACGCCCGTTCATTTGCCTCGGTAGCAACCTCGTTATACCCTCGATATGTTGTAGTGGGTTTGAGTTTAAAACCATGTATGTTGAGTGGAAAGCCAGCAAAAGTTCTATATAAGATCACACATTCTTTTTACATTAAGAGAGTAATGATTTGGTATAATACAAATACATTTTTTGGAGCTCCAAATTGAGTGACTGTGTAGTCATTAGAATGGTATTACATTCTAGTTATGTGTATAAATGTTCAAATAATTTTTTTTAGTGGATTTAGAGAAATCTCTAGTTCAATGTTTCGGTGTGATATTTTGCACGGTCTAAAAAAGTCCGAGATACATCCAATCAGTGTTATACTCAATTCTCATTCATTGCTCAATATAAATTGGGACTTTTATGCATTATAGAAAGTCCACCCTATGTTTGAGATTCTCTAAGAGGAAGTTTTGAATTGTAACTATGTTGGTTGCTCTAAGTGTTTGAAGTCATACGTTACATCTACATATAGAAAGTTTTTGTGAGCTACTCGAGGTGCAAATTCTCTATTTTGCATCAACTTGTTCTTGTTGATGTTCCAAAGTAGCATTGGGTTTTATTAAATTAATCCCAAAAACACAAGGTTGCTAGGCAAGGTCCTTTGCTGGTTTCTTGGACCATCTTTAGTATTTCGACACCCAACTTTTTCAAGATTCTCCAAACCTCTCCAACCTCTTTAGTGGTATCAGGTAAACTTCAAGATGGGATATGAATTTCCATCATAGACTAGAAGCTTGACATGCACAAAAATGTTTCTTGGCAATTTTGAATCGAAGACTATTTGCAAGGAAGATATCTATATGGGATTATATGAGGTTATGAAGCAATGCCTATTCCAAGATCCAACAGAGAACCTACTCAAGAGGAAATAGATAAGCTCTTCATTTGCAAGGGATGCTCAAGCAAGTTCATACATATTAAAATCTATCTTTTATTTTTTATTATCAAATATTAGAGGATGCAAGACATCTCAAGAGAGTTGGAATGCCCTAAAGACTTTCTTTTCTACTAGCACCAAAGCAAGAAAGAATCATATTTGGAATGAGTTTGACCACATGAAGAAGACTCTAAAACAAACCATCACAAAGTTTTTTGAAATGGTAAAGGAGGTTGCATATCAATTGGCATCGATTGGAGAGGTGATTGAACAAGAGATCATCATGAGATAGTTTCTGAATGGGATTCCAAGTGACAAGTAGTGGCAATCTTTCACAATAGCCTATGACCTCAAACTTCAGCATCTTTCTTGGAAAAATCTTCAATAAAGAGGCCAAGAGTAGCGTAAAGGAAGGTAACTTCTATCAAGGGAATTCAACTATTGCTCTCTATGCATATATGAAAGACAACAAGTTGAAAGGCAAGAAGAAGAAAGCAGATGAAGAAGAGACTTCCCAAGCCAACTTTGTAATCAAGAGCAAGTGGAAAGTGAAGAAGAGGGAAAAAAGCATGGAAAAACAAAAACAGAAAGTCATCAACCATGCGCCATGTGTGATAAGACCAACCACACCAATCCGAGTTGCTAGTTCAATGGAAAGACCCAGAAAGAGGTGGATATGGCAGCTATCTAGATAGATGTAGATGCAACCTCAACAATAACAACAGAGGGCATAACAGAAAGGACCACAACAATTATTATGAAGATATATTTAATATGAACAAATGTATTGAGATAAAAGTTTTGATAGAAATTTTCAAAATAAGTTTTTTTAAAGAATCCCAAGCCCGGAATAGAATCAGAAGCATTACCCTGAGTAGAATCCCAACCACTACTTTGACTACTTTCTTCAATTGTTCAATTGATGAACACACAAACTAAATGAGTCCGTAGATGAGTGACAAAACTACCCATCTTTTGTAGTGTCTATGCTTGGTATGAAAAGACATTGGCCTACTTATTAGCACATGGATTTTAGAATCTTCCAATCTAAGTGACTCGGTATGTAGAGCTGGCGGATTATCTACTTTGTATCTTTATTTTTTATTGCGATGATATGCTTCTTACTAGTCCTAATGAAATGCATATTTCAAATTTTAAGGGTGATTTGCATGCCTATCTTGAAATGCTTGTATTTGGGCATCTACATTACTTATTTGATGTTTTATTTATGCAAGTTAATGGTAGTATTGTCATATGCCAAAGTAAATATATTCCAATTTATTGTAGTGTTTTAGCCTTGAGGATTGAAAATCTACTCAACAGTTACTCCCATGAAAATAGGTTTATATGGATTATTCATGTTATTGGATTTGCAATTGATGCTTTCTTCTATCGAAAAGCTCTTGGATGCCTCATTTATGTATGCACCACTAACCATTATATTCAGGTTTTTATTTCTCGCATGAGCCTATCTATGCATAGTCAAGGAGTTAAACATTGGCAAGTTGTAAAGCACATATTTTTGTACTTAAATAATGAAAGATATTTCCATATTCGGTCATTTATTTGATTTAAATTAGGCTAGCTATTATGACACTCATGTGTCCACAAGTGGTTTTAAGTCTATGTTTGGTATCTCATGCAATTCTTAATTGAATGAGAATCCACCTACTCTATTCACTTTGAGTTGTGAGGCTTAATAAGGAAGCTTTCATAGCTTTCTTGAAGTGTGTAAGAGTCAAACGCCTTATGGAGGAGTTGGGTGTTGGTTAGACTTCTATCACCACCATACATACTAGCAGTTAGAGTGCCTTTGAAGTTGGGAGGATGTCACGAGGAAGGAGATAATGAAGAGAGCTCACACACACACCCTCACTCTCAAGGAGAAGCACACACACAGAGATTGAGGCAAGGAAGAATGATCTTCTTCTTCTTCTTCTATTACATAAAAGGAATGTAGAAGAATGACCTAAAAAACAAGAATACAACAAGTGCAATATGTAAAGATCAATACATAAGGAAAAACCTAATGTCCACGAATGAGTGAGCTGGCAAGAAACAAATTTGCCATCACTCTCGGTAGATAAATCTAATAAAGCTCAATGAAGTATCCCTAACATATACCGGCATGACCACTATACATGTCAGAGAAACAAAAAACTGGTACGTGTCATCTTGGATCATCACATGTTGAGCTTGATATCTCAACACTCCCCCTCAAGCTCAAGGCCATATCCTGTAATCCAAGCATGTCCTGAAACGTCTTCAACTTCTCAGCTCCAAGTGCTTTGGTGAAAATATTAGCAACCTACTCATCTGTTCTCACATAAACAAGATCAATATCAACTGCTAATACCTTCTCTCTGATGAAGTGATAATGTACCTCGATATGCTTTGTTCTAGCATGGAAAACAGGGTTCCGTGCTAAATGTATGCTGTTAAGATTATCACAATAGATAGTGATAGGCTTTTGCACTTCCACACCTAAATCTACAAGTAACATCTCCAGCCATGATGCCTCATATGTTGCCATTGTAGCACCTCTATACTCAGCCTCTGTACTCGACAAAGCAACAGTGGGTTGCTTCTTGCTGCTCCATGTAATAGTTGCACCTCCAAGTGAGAAAAGAAAGCCACTAGTAGATCTTCTATCTGGAGTACTACCAGTCCAATCTCAATTGGTGTATCCATGAACCTGCAAATCTACACAAGCTTCATAAAACAATTGATAATCCAAAGTAGCACTCACATAACGTAGAGTGCGCCTCAGAGCATCCAAATGTGGCTTTCTGGCAACCTGCATAAACTGACTTTCAAGTCCAATAGTATAGCTTAAATCAGGCCTTGTAATTGTAAGATATATAAGACTTCCCACAATTTTCTTGTACATAGTAGCATTTTCCAATGCTTCACCTGATGTAGTATCCAACTTCAAATTTTGTTCTAATGGCATAGAAATTGGCTTACAACCAGCCATACCATAATTTTGCAGCATATTCAAGTCATATTGCCTTTGCAACATCCATATACCTGTTTCTATATGTATAAACTCAATGCCCAAGAAATAGCATAGCACACCAAGATCTTTCATGTCAAATTCCTGCATAAGAAGTTGCTTTATGTCTTTGATGCTTTCTTCATTATCGCCACCTACAATCAAGTCATCAACGTAAATGGCCACAATCGTGATGCCATCATCAGCCTTCCTTGCATATAGTGAATGATCTACATCACACATAGAAAACCCAATGCTGGTTAAGTAATCAGCAATCCTTGCATGCCATGCACGCGGACCCTGCTTCAGCCCATACAAAGCCTTTTGCAACCTGCAAACATATTCTGGATGCTTTGAATCTTCATATCCTTGTGGCTGGTCCATATATACTACTTCTTGTAACTCACCATATAGGAAAACATTCTTCACATCCATCTGATGCAAAGTCCATCCTTTTGTTGTAGCTTATGCAACAAGTGTCCTAACAGTAGGCATTTTAGCTACAGGGCTGAATGTTTCCTCATAATCAATGCCATATGTCTGTGCATATCCTTTAGATACCAATCGTGCTTTATACCTGCTTATGCTACCATCAGCATTATGCTTTACCTTGTAAACCCATTTACAGGCTATGGGTTTCTTTCCTTGCGGTAATGGAACCAGCTTCCATGTATCATTTCCATGAAGTGCAGCCATCTCCTCATCCATAGCTTTCTCCCAATCTGCAATTCCAATTGCATCTTCAAAGCAAAAAGGTTGAGCATCTTGTATTACCTTTGTCATGTAGGCATAATGACGAGCCATGTAACTAGCATATGTTAGCAATTAGCTTAATTCCTCTTTGGGAAGTCTAGTTAACTTAAAGAGATAACTTTCAAGAGTAATCTCATCAAAAATAATGAACCACACACTGAGAATGATGTTTAGCAAGTGATGACATCATCCCGATTTTCACCGGCTGCTATAGTTTGAGACCAATGAGCAGAAAAATGAACATAACTCAAGATTTAAGAATGCAATGATTATGAACATTTGTATGCGTATACTAGACCATAAGCTGAATCCAACAAGCTTTAAATAATTGAATTTGGATAAGTACACATGGAGAAACACCTCTCACAAGATGAGTGAAAAAGTCGGGTACCTGACAAAGAAGTGAAAATCAACAGATAGGGTTGCCTTCAACTGAACATAACTGAAGCTTGAAACATCCAAATGAAATGAAAATTGATGAGCATATATTAGACTTATAGAGCTAAGTTTTACAAGTTAAATCACTGAAAATGATGCACCAAGCTCAGAGAAACAATCTCTGCAATCTGATTGAGAAAACAGAGAGATATGGCAGTGAGTAGTACAATTCACAAGAACATGGAAATATGAACTCAAATGATCATGAAAATGAAAGTATATTTCTTGTAAAATACAATGGACGTACTGATACATATGTGTGCCTTGTAATCACAGCTTGATATGGCATAAAGCTCAGCTCTTGGAGGTCTTCATATAGGTCTCTCTTACCACGACTAAAACTGCCTTATATTTATAGTTGAGTTTGGGAGGCTAACTTCCCTCAATCACTCTCCAATGAATTAGTGATTGATTTGATTCTCTACCTACCACAAATCACGAATTCGTGTCTCCTCTTTCCCTTTTTGATCAAGTGGACTCAACCACTTAAGATTCTTTCACTTTTACATTAAGTAAACTCTTCAAAAGTTACAAGAGGTAGGTCACAAGTGAACTTTACATAGTCTTCATATTGAATCTTCTTTTATGACTTTGTGGGACTCAAGCCAATACTTAGGCTTGTCATAGACTTGCTCCAACAGCTCCCGCTCAAGCCAAGTATGCTTGAGTTCTTCACTATTCCAAGACTACCTACAAACCAATCATAGCCTTGAATTTGCAAAGCTTTGTACCATCCAATGCTTTGGTTAGAATATCTGCACATTGTTGATGAGTGGACACATATGATATTTGAATCTCTTTGCTTAGAATCTTCTCTCGTACATATTGATAATGAACTTCAATATGTTTAGTCCTTGCATGAAAAATAGGATTAGCAGCTAAGGGAATAGAACTCATATTGTCACAAAAAATAGTTCGAGTTCCAAACTCCAATCCAAGATCTTTGAATAATGTCTTCATCCACATAGCTTCCTGAGTAGCTATGGCAAGACCTCTATATTCAGCTTCATTAGAAGAGAGAGCAACTGTGGGTTTCTTCTTGGATGACCATGAAATAAGCTTTGAACCTACAAAGGTAAGATAACCTGAAGTGCTCCTTCTATCTTCCTTGGAGCTAGCCCAATCTGCATCAGAAAATAGCTTCAAACCTAAATTGGATACATAAGGATAATAAAGTCCTTCATTTATGGTTCCTTTGAGATACTTGAGAATCCTTTTGACAGCATCCATATGTGGTTTCCTTGGCGTGTGCATAAATTGACTTAGCACACTCACACTGTAACATATATCTACTCTTGTCAATGTGGCATAGTTGAGACTACCCACTAGACTTTGATATGATGTGATGTCCTCTATGAGTTCACCTTCATGTGAGCTCAATTTGTGATTGACCTCCATTGGAGTACCTGCAATCTTACAATTTTGCCTCTTGAATTTTGCCAACATGTCCTTAATGTACTTTCTTTGAGTGAGAAACAAACCATGATCTTTGTAGACAACTTTCAAACCTAGGAAGTAGGTAAGTGAACCCAAATCACTTATCTTGAACTCTTCTCTCATCTGATCTTTGATCTTCTTCATACCATCTGCATCATTTCCTATCAATATAATATCATCTACATATACACATAGGTAGATGATCTCTGAATTACTCTTTTTAATAAAGAGTGAAGGATCTACCTTGCTTGGTTGAAAGCCTTTGTCCTGCAAGAATGAAACAAGCCTGAAATTCCAAGCTCTTGGAGCTTGCTTGAGACCATACAATGCTTTGTTAAGTTTACACACATAATCAGGATAAACTTGATTCTCAAAACCAGGTGGTTGTGCCATATATAGCTCTTCTATTATCCAACCATTCAAGAATGCATTCTTTACATCTAGTTGAAGTATCTTCCAATTCTTGGAAGAGGCAATACTAAGCAAAACCCTAATAGTAGGCATCTTTGCCACATGAGAGAAGGTCTCCTCATAATCAATTCCCTGAGTTTGTGCAAAGCCTTTTGCACAAACTCAGGGACCATAAATTATAATATTCTAAATATAAGCTCGGACCATAAATTATAATTTCTACGTTTCTAAACTTGAACTTGAACAAAACTCATGATCCATCATCTCTTTCTCTCTCGTGAGTACATCTCTCTCTCGTGAGTACATCTAAATATAAGCTCATACCTTTAACTTGAACCAAACCCATGATCCGTGGTCTCTCTCTCTCTCTCTCTCTCTCTCTCTCTCTCTCTCTCTCTCTCTCTCTCTTACATCTCCATGTTTTGCTCGGAGGGATGGGCATATGATGCGGCAGTGACTCGAAACAGAGCTCTCTCTAGCTATTAATGACTGGTAACGCTCGTTAGCTATTGCGTAGTGCTCCGTAGTGCATGCGTTTCGACGTTTTCCTCTTGGGCGTTAAATCACCATTCCGAGTCCCGACATCAGAAGGCTGATTTTATTGTTCGACAGTCGTTCCCGTTTGACACTTCCACAATAGTACTGCTCATGAAGAAGTGACATGGGTATTTCTCCGTACCTACACTTGCATCATGTTACAAAGTTCGAGCGAAAAAAAATCTACAGTCGGCAAAATTCAAAGTTCAAACACGAAAAGAGAGAAAGAACTCTGGAGCTGTTGGATAAAGTAGCGCGTGTGCTTGAAGGTTTAAACTAATCATCAATCCCTTTCCACTTTATTGCAGCCTCTTTATCTCCATCAGTCCCACTAGAACTGTCAACATGCGTCCCTGTACTCCAAAGAGCTCCCCAACATAGAGAAATCGAAAGAACAGTTGAAAGCCTAAACGACGACGACAGTGGAATTATGCCATCTCAAACACGTGCATGTGCCAAAAGGTTTTTTTTACTCTGTTGCGCATCGCCCATGTTCCCTCTCCGATTTCTAAGTTCTCACCGGCTGCTGCTTCGCCCCTTCGCACTCCCCTCTCGGCGGAGCGAAATGACAGTCATTAAAGAATAAAGCTCAAGCTTGAATGTGCTCCTTCGACGGTATACAGCTGTAATGGTATGGATCGTTGGAACAACATGCAAAGCACAAACACAGCCTCATATGCTGACACAGCAAGAAGCTCTCCCGACAGGTTTGTCAAATTGATGTTTCGGAAGACTGATTTCATTCTCTCTCTCTCTCCACACAACTTATGGAACGAGCATAATAATGTTTGCGAAGGTTAAAGAATCTTGTCGATAGATGATAGCCAACGAAAGCTGACATGAATAAAAACAAAATGATACTAAAGGGAAGATTTGTGGTACTCATAAAGGGAAGATTTGAGGTACTCATAAAGAGCTTGAAAAATGGCATTCATGCTACTCTCCTGCCATCCTTTTTATTCTCTTGCCCATATATTATAAAGCTTCTAGAGTGGTGGTTATCAGGACCTTTAGTGCACACACACACAGACAGAAAGAAGATGAAATATGAATCAGAAAGAGAGAAACAATCAACGTGATATTGGGTGCAATCTCCACCCGTGTAATCTGATGGACGAGTCTCTCAGAGTATTATAGGTTTATTTCTATTACATCCTGAAAATAGAAGTTACATGAGGGCCGTCGCTTTTAGAAGCGTCTTTTAGGAAAAAATACTTTATTTATAAAAGGCATCGCTTTTTAAAGCAAACCACTACTTTTACAACAAGATAAACCTAATTATAACTATTCTAAAAGTCTTTGATTTAGTCTTCGAATTTATTTATTTACGCGCATCCACTTGTATCCATGCCCTCAAGCTTCTTCACCTGCTAGAAGGAACACAACCGCATTAAAACCTTCTGGACATTTAAAACATTAAAAATCCATTTAACCTTTGATGATTCCATAAAATACAACATGCCTCCGAGTTGACAAGCAATTGACCTCAGTTAATAAATATAAAAATAGACATGGATGATCAGTCGCATGTCCCATCATTGAACAATATTAAGCATGAACCATGTAAAACACATGCATGGAATCCGAAACCTGAAAGTTTAATGTAATTGGGAATGATATGCAGAAATTAAATGATCATAGTGAGGTGATAAGGAGGTCTTATGTATCCATTGTGATTCCTCAAGTGAGTGATTTTTATATTTGACTAAATACCTAGGATATTGCGTACCAGTTCGTGTAGTGGTAACGCCATAATCTATTACTTTCTCAGGAATCAAGATTTCTGCATCCTCTTCAAGTAAAGAAGGATCATCTAAAATAGGCGTGAGTGGTAAAGTACCTTGAAAAGATTTCAACAAACTTATATGGAAAGAATTATATATATCCCAATAAGAAGGTATATCTAATCGAAAAGAATTTTCATTTATTTTCTCAATAATGCAAAAAGGTCCATAATACCGTGGGGCAAGTTTTACCTTAGGATTTTGAGAGATATTTTTTAGACGCCTTTTAATGATTCATAACCAAACTAAATCATTTTTGTTAAATTGTTTGGCTATGCGATTCTTATTAATAGTATGCATGTAACGTTCAATACTCTTCCTAATATGCTCATGCAGTTTAGCAAGTGTAGAAATATGATCTTGTGCAAAAGAATCAGCCATAGGAATGTCAGTTTAAGTGAGACTTATGGAAGTGGGAAGTTTTCTTCCATAAATAATTTCATATGGTGTGCAACCAGTAGTAGTGTGTGGGGTGTTGTTATATCCAAACTGAAGTAAAGGGAGTTTTGCATCCCAATTACCTGGATTATCTATAGTAACAACGTAATAAATCCAAAATAGTACTATTTGTAGCCTCACTTTGACCATTACGTTCAGGATGAAATACAAAACTAAAGTCTATTTTTGATCCTAGATGTTGAAATATTGCCACCTAAAAATGGTTACAAAAACGAACATCTCGATATGAAAGAATAACTTTAGGAAAACCATGATGTGGAAAAATACATTTAATAAATAGCTTAGCAGCTTGAGGTGCAATTAAAGTCTTTTTAGAAGGAATGAAGTATGCATGTTTACTAAACCTATTAACAATTGTCCAAATCATATCATTGTGAGATGCAGTTGTAGGAAGACCAGTAATGAAATCTATAGAAATCTATTCCCATGGGCCATCAGGTATAGGAAGTGGCATTAATAATCCGAATGGTTTACCATGATGTCGTTCTACATGCTGACAAACAATGCCGTGAGAAACATACTATGCAATATCTTTTTCCATGTTAGGCCAAAAAAAGAAATCTTTACATGCAAAAATAGTACTTTGTATGCCCCTATGACCTATATATGGTGGTTCATGCATCTCTTTCATAACAAACTCTTTGACTACTTGTGTAATGCATAACTTATGTTGTAAATACAAGAATCCATTATGAAATGTGTAATGATCCTCATGATGTGATGTGGAATTAGTGAAAGCAATCCATGCTTGTGAAAAATATAGGTCACATGCATAAGTGGAAATCATATCATGAAACGAATGAATGTGAATAGCACAAATATTATTCATTGAAACAATAGTTGTTTGTGGGATGGGAGACTACTTAAAGCATCAACTACAACATTAGCTTTTCTTGGGTGATATTGAATCAGAGGTTGGAAGCTTTGTAGAAATGATGCCCATTTAATATGTCTATCGAAAATCAATGGTTGATGTAATAAATGCTTAATAGCTTGTTGGTCGGTTTTGAATAGAACTTCCGAACCCATAAGGTAATGTTTCCAAATTTCCAATGCATGCACAACAGCTAATAGTTTTGTATCATATGTACTATAATTGTGTTCAGAAGGTTTGAGTTTCCTACTTTCAAATGCAAGAGGATGATCGTTTTGCATTAAAACAGAACCTATACCAGAACCACTAGCATCTGTAACTACATGAAATGGTTGTGAAAAATCAAGTAATTGTAGAACAGGCACATGGGAAAGTGCATACTTAATTTTATCAAAAGATTGTTGTTGGGCTACTCCCTAGACAAATTTTAGATTTTTGTTTAATAATAAAGTAAGGGGAAGGGCTATATAAGAAAATCCCTTTACAAACTTTTGATGAAAGCTAGCTAATCCTAAAAACTAACCGATATCATTCATTGATTGAGGTTTAGGCCATTCTTCAATTACTTTAATCTTCTTGGGATCTACATGAATGCCTTGACTAGACCTTCAGGGCACGCACATACAGAGGCACAAAGAAGATGAAACAGGAATTAGAAACAGAGAAACAATCGACGCGATATTGAGTGCAATCTCCCCCGGTGTACTCTGAAGGACGAGTCTCTCAGAGTACATGCATTTATAGGTTTATTTCTGTTACATTCTAAAAATAGAAGTTACATGAGGGCCTTCACTTTTAGAAGCGTCTTTTAGGAAAAACTACTTTATTTATAAAAGGTGTCGCTTTCTAAAGCAAACCACTACTTTTACAACAAGAGAAACATAAATATAACTATTCTAGAAGTCTTCGATTTAGTCTTTGAATTTAGTTATTTATGCGCATCCACTTGTATCCACGCCCTCATGCTTCTTCACCTGCTAGATCAAACACAACCACATTAAAACCTTCTAGACATTTAAAACATTAAAAATCCATTTAACCTTCCATGATTCCATAAGATACAACAGTGGTTTAATGTCATTCATGGTCATCATGCACACTCACTTAATTTCTAAGGTGGAACCTTAGGATAATCCTGGAGCTAGGAACCTTAACAACTAATGCTCTAGTTGCAACAAACATTAATAAATGATCCAGCTTGGATCTATATCTAACATTTTCCACCCACTCTAAAGATTAATCTCCAATGATCGGAGAGAAGAAGTTGAGTGGACATTCTTCTAAGATTCCATGTACTTTTGAGTGAACTATTTTTGCATGCAATTCTCCTATCTACCATCTCTTATGTAATATATGTGTCACCTCCCTATATTGGTGGGAAAACTCTAAAAAGTCTAGCCTCAACCTTAGCGAATCCTGCTAGTTCTTGGCCCTTGCTTCAAGCTCCATAGACTTTGTGGATCTTGCATCATAGACATATGCAATCTGAAGACATTCTATGTGAACTTGCTAACTATCTTGTCTTCTACATATGTATAGGGTGGTCTTGTGGCATGTACGCAACAAGGAGTTATGGAACGTATAATAAAATCTATCTTAGAAGGAAGTGAAATGATTGCCTACTCACACATACATCTATTCCATTCTATCTTCTCCTCTTACCTATATGCCGTTAACATATCCTTTGGAATCTAGCCAATTTTTTGGGTTTGGCACACAATCTAAAGATCAAATTTGGTGAACCACTCACCTTCTTGTAAGTGCTCAACCGAGAAATACTTTTGGTGAACCACTCACCTTCTTATAAGTGTTCCACTATCTTCTACACAAGGTCTAAATCACATAACATTCCTTCTTCTAAGATAAAAATCACTAATTCCTATAATCTAAAGATATGTCATCTAGATATCGATTGGATCTTCTTCTATCTCCTAAATGGATAGAAGTCATCTATTTTAATGCATTATTGATTCCTTTGAATCCTAAGAAACACTATGTCCATTTTAATGATGTATTAGAATTTATGTCCTAATCATATTTTCTTGTTGACCTTGACACATACAAAGCTATACTTATAAATAAAAAAAATAATCTTATTAATTTGTGTCCTTGTGAATACGGAGAGGTTTTCCATATAAACATCATGGTTATTTTTCCACTTCATGTAAATATATTGCTTGCAAACCTTTCCTTTCCATTTATCTTACAATCTATATTGGAATATGGACATGAATTATTTGCTTTAGGGAGATAAAGTCATCTTTGTATCCTTTACTAGAGTCATCATTCATGGCTCTAAACTTACACATCAACCATAAGTACTTAGAGACTTGGTGTACGTACCCTTCTTTGTTTTGAACTTTCAAGAGACTTGGTACTTTTAGCGATTTTGTATTGAAACACATAACTCTAGTCCACTCGACCACTTTATTTTCTCTTGGCCTTCTTGCTCACTATTTATGAAGTTCTATGAATAGAAACATGAGACTTGTTTCTGAAATCCTATTCCATTTGGAACTAAGTTTCTTGCTTGCAGACCTTGCCTTGTTATATAATCAGTCTCTATTGGAGAGCAATCTTGCATTGTCTAATAAGCAAACCTTTGCTTTTCTAATAAATGCAAACCATTCCTTGTTGTGCAATCACTCTTTATTGGAAATCATGACCATGACGTTGCCATGTTGGCTCGATGCAACCCTTTCCTTGCTATCGAACATTGTCTCTCTTGGCTAGGGATCTAGACTATAGCCTTTCCTTGTTTGCCCTTTGCAAACCTTGCCTTTCTATAGCCTCGAGACTTGCTTTATTTGATCAACGGAGAGGAGTCCACCTAGGATCTCTATTCTTGATTCTCAAGTAGAAAGTTAGATAGAACTATCCCATTTACAAATACTAAAATACTTTGTAGTCAATACATGATTCCTTATATAGAGCTACTTATGATCTAAAGTCTATGTCTCAACTTCTAATTCTCACACGTTCTTACATGAATTCCCATTACTAGTTTTGATTTTGGCATTCTATTCAAAATTGATCTTCCCTTTTGTTCCACAAACTTGAGTTCCATTCTTCTTGTGGAATAACCTCTTTTGTTCTATATAGGCAGATGTGTTGACTAGTACTCAAAACTATGTAGATATGGTAACTAATTATGAAGTAAATACTTAATTATTAGTATATTAAACTTGTAGGTCTTCTTACAACTCACTTCTAAAGTTACAAAAATACCTTGAGACTTCTCAGCGCTAAGTTTCGAGCTCTTAAGACATTAGCTAGGCCAACCCTTGTCTCAATTTGTTCTTTATGCAAAAGGTCATTTCTATTTATTGAACTTATTTGAGGCTCTCCATATCCTCAAGCCTTTCTAAGATGTGTTACTTTATATCTTTGTGTTATTGACCATAATGAATTCTTTCTCATCATGGAATCTTTTATGATGAACTATCCTTTATTCTAGGTTCTGATTAGATAACGTCCAATTTTTATCTATGGAGCTACTAACTTCCTTATTATAATGACCTTGGGAGCACTTGCTCTTGTCTTAGGACCTCCCTTGTTCTCGTACTTGAATTCCTTTATTTAATCTAAGAACTTCGTTCAATCATACCATACATGTGGTACCTACTTACTTCACTATGCTATCAATAAATTGATAATTTTATTTCACTATAATGCCACTAGTCATTTATCTTGATCAACATCATTATCAAATCAGTACCTTTGGGTACTCATATTCTCTTTCTGAGATGTAGTTGATTCATAGAATCCTAAGATTTCGGAACTCTCACCTCAATCTATATCTATGGGTACCTTAGGGTCCTCTCTAAGCTCTATTGATTCAGAGAATCATAAGACCTTAGGAATCATACCTCTTGACCTACTTTTGATTTCTTGATTTTTGCATTACTCTTCCCTTCTATTAGCAATATTCCAATCCTTAGTTGTTATGATATCCTAATTGAATAACTATGAGCTCTACTCCCCCTTCTCCACATGAGGAAATCTTTTGGAAATGACTAACCTTCTTCCATATCTATTATACGTTTATTTATCTTACCTCATCCTTGCATGGCGTGTTTCTAGAACTCCTCTAAAGTTAAATATTGATTTAAGTAGGTTAATGTTTAATGCGTTTTACTATTTGTATTTTTACCTTAGATAATCCAAGTTTACTCATTCTACTCTGACTTTGGAGAATTTTTTAGAATACTTTGGTTTTTTGTGTCCATCAACTAGATGCAAACTTACTCTCTTAGTCTTGTACTCTAAAAACTATCTCAAGTACAGAATCTTAGAGTTGTTATTCTAACCTACAACAAGAACTCTTGTGGCATCTTTCATTAGTTGAAGAAAATAGTTTCTTTGCCATCAATCACACATATATGTTCTAAAATTTGTCCTCGGTTTTTGATAGACATAGCTTCGATTATCTCAACTAGTTTCTCTAAGTAAATGGTTTCTTAGAGAAAGTCTTGGGTTTTTTGAGGATCCCATCCTTCAAAAATCCTAAACCTAGATAAGATCATTTATCTTTGTCATCCACTTTATAATAACAAGAATAGAAAACTTTTGCAATATATGTTTTTGGGTACTACGTGCCATTATGATAATATATTTTCTCACTCCAATATGTACAAAATGATTCAAAAACACACAAAGATGTCCTATGCATTCTTTTGTTAGCTAATTTAATTCAATGTAACCTCATGCGCAATGATGAAGTCATATTTAAACTAAGTTTCATATTATTTTCAAAAGATTGGAAGAGAAAACAATGCAAAATTATAGATTATGATGCAAAAACATATCCAAATGAATACACTTGATAGAAAAAGTATGATGCAAAGGTACAAGAATAAATGCATTCCTATCCCAAATTATATTAAATGTGATTAAGAACCCCTAATTATCATATTTGAACACTCCAGACACTCAAAAAGAGTTCCTCACCAATCAAAAGTAATCCAAAGGCTTATGTAGAGATGGATTTAAGGGGCAAAAATATGGCAACTTACAAAAAAAACGTTCTTGAAGTCTAGAATATATAAAGATTTTAATTTCCTCATTAGGAGCCTCCATGTGGAAATCATGGCCCAAATAATGGACTAGGGCATATGGGAAACATCTCTCTTTGAAGAGTTATGTGGAGAACTAAATACCCTATATAGGTGTACTTTAGAAATGAAAATATGGATTTCACCATTTCTTTAACATTGCTTGGAGTATAGTCTCTATATCAAGTGAAATCACTCAATTTGGATAAGTGTAGAGAACGTTTTACTCTTTTTAGTGAAGAGAGGTATCTCAAAACCTACAACAAGTGGGGTGGGGGGAGGCAATATAGTTGTCTCCTAAAGGAAACAAGGGAAGGAAAAAATGCCATAAATGCACACGTGCTATGGGTTTCTATCCAATACACATGAAGGAATCCATTCTTTTTTGGGCACAAATTACATAGTTTGAGTTATGTCCCTCATAACTAGAACACGAGAGAGCTTGATGACCTCCTATCCTTCACACATGCATGGGTGCATGGGCGTTGTAGAACAGATGACCTTGCTAGCCATTTGAATATCTCATGTCATGTGCAAATCATTTGACCATTCCAATCCATGTGCTTAGGCAGTTGATTTTTCTCTTTCTTTCGGGGCCATTTTCTTGTAATTCTCCATGCTATTGATAATTTATGGGTACCTTATTATTGTTGTTGTAAGTGGTGCACCGACTACCATCTCTTGTCTTGGTGGCCTAAGGGCCACCCAATGGGCAATACCTTGCTTGAAGGGCTTGAGGGCCACACATTGGGCCACCCCTTGCGGTAAGGTGCTTGAGGGCCACACATTGGGTGACCCCTCATCCTGAGGGGTTTTGGGGCCACCCATGGGGTGGCTACTAGTGCTAGAAGGCATGGGGGCCACCCATTGAGGGACCCCTTGTTGTAAAGGGCATGGGGGTTCATCCCTTGGGTGTCTCCTAGTTAGGGCTCCCAATAATGAAAGCAAATCAGGATGATATACTACAAAGAAAACAAAAGCACGAGCATATTAAATGAATGAAGCAAAGAATGATGCAAACAAGTACTAAAGAATGAAGCAACGGCTTAAGGGCTAGGAACATAGCAAATGAAGGAAGCAAAGGAATCTAGCCACAAGTAGTGGGCAAGAAGTACTCTTAGTCAATGCATGTTAAGCGAATTGGGCGACCTCCATGACTCCTTGAAGGCAACTTCTAGCCTTGCTTTGGGAAAATTTGATGATAGTCCATCTTCACATGAAGGATGGGGCCTCCTCGATCTCATAATGTAAATACCCCCATGTATGAGGCATATACCAGATGGATACCTTGTCTTTGACCACCATGGGTGACTATACTCCCTACCTGCCTCCATTATAGGTGACTACCTCATTTCCTGGATAAAAGGTGCTCTCACTTGGACTATTCTCAAAACCATGTGTAATCAGATAGGCATGTATCTTTTCATACTAAGCACGTGGTGCTTCCTTCAAACCATATAATGCCTTTCTCAACCTCAACACAGTTTTCATGCCCTTTCTGCACAAAGCCATGAGGCTAAAAAACCTACACTTCCTTATGCAAGTCACCATTCAAAAATGGAGTTCTAATGTCCAATTTATGTACATTCAACCATGATGAGGTGAGCTGCCACTGCAGAAATGCTATGAACAATAGTCATTCGACAAGTAGGAGCAAAGGTCTCATCAAAATCAATGCCTCTTTCCTAAGCATAACCCATTGCAACAAGCCTAGCCTTATGCCTATCAACTCTTCCATCAGGCTTACAGTTCAGCTTGTATACCCACTGAGTGCCAATGGCCTTCTTGCTAGGATGCAAGTCACATAAAGACCAGGTACCATTTTTCATGATAGCATCATATTCTAATTGCGTAGCAGCCAACCAATTTCGTGAATTTTGTGCTTCATCAAACGAAGTTGGCTCATTCGCATCGCAAATACTCGATGTAGCCATAGCATAGAAATCTCATGCAAAAGAAGCATTATGAGAACCTAAACGAGTATGATATGACGGAAGTGCATCTAATTTGCTATCACAAAAAGTCTGCATAAGCCATTTTTCCATTGTTTTTGCCTCCTCAATATCAGCTCTCTTATGTGCATGTGCATCTTGTAAACCTACATCGAAATGGAATTGTCTACATCATCATATGAAACCTTTAAAGGGTGAGAAGTTGACTAATTAGGACTACCACTAGACTATCCACTTGTAAAATTAGGTAGAAAAGTATTATACATGTCTTTGGGGCTAACAAATGCCTCCTTCGTACACGAAAGTAATGTTGAATAGCATCTTCCACAAAAACAACATCAGGGCTAACCAAAATGTGTTTAATCTGTGGATGATATAGAGGATAACCTTTTCTTTCAAAACTCTACCCAACAAAAATACGTTTTGCGGTCTTATCATCCAATTCCTTGTGATGTTGTTTAGACAAATGCATATGCCTTACAATTAAAAATAGGTAGGTGAGCAATGGATGGCTTGTGACCATGCCAAGCCTCATATCGAGTGATTGACTGCAATGCCTTAGTGGGACACCTATTAAGTACATATGTTGCACACACGTAGGCCAAAAACCATGTGGTAAAGCCTAACTCTTGTCCATACACCTCACCTTCTCCATGAGTGACTTGTTCTTCCTTTTAGCAACTCCATTCTAACCATTTTACATGTTGACAAATTTTTTAGCCAACCCCCTCTAGTGAAGCTACAGTCCGGAACATCTACTAAAACTTAGAGAAAGAGATCAAGGAGTTCGATTACCTAGGAGGAAGAAACCAATGTGACTAGGACACTGAACAAAGACAATGAAAGCTCCATCATTGGATCTACAATTCTCAAGAAGGTTCTGTGTTCTTTTCCAAAGAAAGCTACCCATAAAGGGAAGCAACCATTGGAGATTCCATGGAAGAGCCCCCGCAAGAACAAGATCTTTTGCCCAGATGCATCCAATTCAAAGAAAAGAGACAAAGAGAAAAACAAGAAGAAAAGGGCCAAGGTTCCTTTCTGCAAAGAAATTAACCTTCAATAATGAGCTTCATATTGCTAAATGTAAGGGCATTCTCTTACCCCTCAAGAGCTACTATTATTGGCCAATGAGTTTGGGATAATAACCTAAAACCAAACTTCATCTATATTCAAGAGACCAAAATTGATGGGGAGGATCTTCAAAAAAATACAAATGTATTTCTTTTACTCATGTCTTGATCTCCACTACTCACCCGAGGGGGTGGGTGGGGCAGCTATGGGAATTAACAACATTTGTTTTGATAGTCTTGTCAACGCCCTCAAAGATCAGAATCATCATTGGAGTGCTGCATCCTTTAGAGACCCCTTGCATTGCACCATTATTTCCATCTATGCTCCCAACTAAGAGGCAGAGAGGATTACCACCTGAGGTTCTTTGGTCTCTCTTTCCCACAACCTTGTGCTTTGTGGGGATTTCAGCATGGTGGAGGATCCTTCGGAATGCTAAGGAAGTAGAGGGAGAATCATAGATGGTCAAGAAAATGATGCTTGGGATAAAATTAAACTCTGCCTACATCTTGAGGAGGTTAAAGACAAGATTGGTTTCTCTTGTCCAATCTCCAATCGAGAAACGATTTGAGAAAAGTGAGGATTGATAGAAGCTACATTTCATAGAACTTAAATCGAAGTGGGGCCAACCCTCCGTTTCCCAACATAGTGGCCTTACCATCTCAAATCACTACCCAATTACTCTCACCTTCAAGACTTTCACCAAGCTGAAGAGAGCATCGTGGTTTCAAGCTAACTTGACATCTTTTGCCTTCCCCTCAGTCCAACAGGAGATTACTGAGGCTTGGAATTCCACCTTTGCCAACCTCTCATCACCTGCCAAAATTTAGGACATCGTAGTTATGGAGACTCATTATATCCTAGTGAGGTCTGAGAAGATGCTATAAAATGTTCATCGCTCCCAATAATGAAAGCAAACCAGGATGATATACTACAACGAAAACGAAAGCACGAGCATATTAAATGAATGAAGCAAAGAATGATGCAAACAAATCCGAAAGAATGAAGCAACGGCTTAAGGGCTAGGAACATAGCAAATGAACGAAGCAAAGGAATCTGGGCACAAGTAGTGGGCAAGAAGTACTCTTAGTCAATGCATGTTAAGCCAATTGGGTGACCTCCATGACTCCTTGAAGGCAACTACTAGCCTTGCTTTGGGAAACTTTGATGATAGTCCATCTTCACATGAAGGACGGGGCCTTCTCCATCTCATAATGTAAATACCCCTATGTATGAGGCCTATACCAGATGGATACCTTGTCTCTGACCACCATGGGTGACTATACTCCCTACCTGCCTCCATTATAGGTGACTACCTCATTTCTTGGATATAAGGTGCTCTCAGTTGGACTATTCTCAAAACCATGTGGAATCAGATACGCACGTATCTTTTCATACTAAGCACGTGGTGCTTCCTTCAAACCATATAATGCCTTTCTCAACCTCAACACGGTTTTCATGCCCTTTCTGCAAAAAGCCATGAGGCTAAAAAACCTACAATTCTTTATGCAAGTCACCATTCAAAAATGGAGTTCTAATGTCCAATTTATGTACAGTCAACCATGATGAGGTGAGCTACCACTACAGAAATGCTATGAACAATAGTCATTCGACAAGTAGCAGCAAAGGTCTCATCAAAATCAATGCCTCTTTCCTAAGCATAACCCATTGCAACAAGCCTAGCCTTATGCCTATCAACTCTTCCATCAGGCTTACAGTTCAGCTTGTATACCCAGTGAGTGCCAATGGCCTTTTTGCGAGGATGCAAGTCACATAAAGACCAGGTACCATTTTTCATGATAGCATCATATTCTGATTGTGTAGCAGCCAACCAATTTCGTGAATTTTGTGCTTCATCAAACGTTGGCTCATTCGCATCGCAAATACTCGATGTAGCCATAGCATAGAAATCTCATGCAAAAGAAGCACTATGAGCACCTAAACGAGTATGATATGACGGAAGTGCATCTAATTTGCTATCACAAAAAGTCTGCATAAGCCATTTTGCCATTATTTTTGCCTCCTCAATATCAGCTCTCTTATGTGCATGTGCATCTGGTAAATCTACATCGAAATGGATTTGTCTACATCATCATATGAAACCTTTAAAGGGTGAGAAGTTGACTTATTAGGACTAGCACTAGACTATCCACTTGTAAAAAGAGGTAGAAAAGTATTATACATGTCTTTGGGGCTTACAAATGCCTCCTTCGTACATAAAAGTAATGTTGAATAGCATCTTCCACAAAAACAACATCAGGGCAAACCAAAATGTGTTTAATATGTGGATGATATAGAGGATAACCTTTTCTTTCAAAACTCTACCCAACAAAAATACATTTTGCGGTCTTATCATCCAATTCCTTGTGATGTTGTTTAGACAAATGCATATGCCTTACAATTAAAAATAGGTAGGTGAGCAATGGATGGCTTGTGACCATGCCAAGCCTCATATGGAGTGATAGACTGCAATGCCTTAGTGGGACACCTATTAAGTACATATGTTGCACACACGTAGGCCAAAAACCATGTGGTAAAGCCTAACTCTTGTCCATACACCTCACCTTCTCCATGAGTGACTTGTTCTTCCTTTTAACAACTCCATTCTAACCATTTTACATGCTCACAAATTTTTTAGCCAACCCCCTCTAGTGAAGCTACAGTCCGGAACATCTACTAAAACTTAGAGAAAGAGATCAAGGAGTTCGATTACCTAGGAGGAAGAAACCAATGTGACTAGGACACTGAACAAAGACAATGAAAGCTCCATCATTGGATCTACAATTCTCAAGAAGGTTCCATGTTCTTTTCCAAAGAAAGCGACCCATAAAGGGAAGCAACCATTGGAGATTCCATGGAAGAGCCCCCACAAGGACAAGATCTTTTGCCCAGATGCATCCACTTCAAAGAAAAGAGACAAAGAGAAAAACAAGAAGAAAAGGGCCAAGGTTCCTCCCTGCAAAGAAATTAACCTTCAATAATGAGCTTCATATTCCTAAATGTAAGGGCATTGTCTTACCCATCAAGAGCTGCTATTATTGGCCAATGAGTTTGGGATAATAACCTAAAACCAAACTTCATCTATATTCAAGAGACCAAAATTGATGGGGAGGATCTTCAAATAAATATAAATGTATTTCTTTCACTCATGTCTTGATCTCCACTACTCTCCAGAGGGGGTGGGTGGGGCAGCTATGGGAATTAACAACATTTGTTTTGATAGTCTTGTCAACACCCTCAAAGATTAGAATCATCATTGGAGTGTTGCATCCTTTAGAGACCCCTTGCATTGCACCATTATTTCCATCTATGCTCCCAACTAAGAGGCAGAGAGGATTACCACCTGAGGTTCTTTGGTCTCTCTTTCCCACAACCTTGTGCTTTGTGGGGATTTCAGCATGGTGGAGGATCCTTCGGAATGCTAAGGAAGTAGAGGGAGAATCATAGATGGTCAAGAAAGTGATGCTTGGGATAAAATCAAACTCCACCTACATCTTGTGGAGATTAAAGACAAGATTGGTTTCTCTTGTCCAATCTCCAATCGAGAAACGATTTGAGAAAAGTGAGGATTGATAGAAGCTACATTTCATAGAACTTAACTCGAAGTGGGGCCAACCCTCCATTTCGCAACATAGTGGCCTTACCATCTCGAATCACTACCCAATTATTCTCACCTTCAAGACTTTCACCAAGCTGAAGAGAGCACCGTGGTTTCAAGCTAACTTGACATCTTTTGCCTTCCCCTCAGTCCAACAGGAGATTACTGAGGCTTGGAATTCCACCTTTGCCAACCTCTCATCACCTGCCAAAATTTAGGACATCGCAATTATGGAGACTCATCATATCCTAGTCAGGTCTGAGAAGATGCTACAAAATCTTCATCGCTCCCAATAATGAAAGCAAACCAGGACGATATACTACAAAGAAAACGGAAGCACGAGCATATTAAATGAATGAAGCAAAGAATGATGCAAACAAATCCGAAAGAATGAAGCAACGGCTTAAGGGCTAGGACGCAAAGGAATCTGGGCACAAGTAGTGGGCAAGAAGTACTCTTAGTCAATGCATGTTAAGCGAATTGGGCGACCTCCATGACTCCTTGAAGGCAACTACTAGCCTTGCTTTGGGAAACTTTCATGATAGTCCATCTTCACATGAAGGATGGGGCCTTCTCCATCTCATAATGTAAATACCCCCATGTATGAGGCCTATACTAGATGGATACCTTGTCTTTGACCACCATGGGTGACTATACTCCCTACCTGCCTCCATTATAGGTGACTACCTCATTTCTTGGATATAAGGTGCTCTCAGTTGGACTATTCTCAAAACCATGTGCAATCAGATAGGCATGTATCTTTTCATACTAAGCACGTGGTGCTTCCTTCAAACCATATAATGCCTTTCTCAACCTCAACATGGTTTTCATGCCCTTTCTGCACAAAGCCATGAGGCTAAAAAACCTACAATTCTTTATGCAAGTCACCATTCAAAAATGGAGTTCTAATGTCCAATTTATGTACATTCAACCATGATGAGGTGAGCTGCCACTACAGAAATGCTATGAACAATTGTCATTCGACAAGTAGGTTCAAAGGTCTCATCAAAATCAATGCCTCTTTCCTAAGCATAACCCATTGCAACAAGCCTAGCCTTATGCCTATCAACTCTTCCATCAGGCTTATAGTTCAGCTTGTATACCCACCGAGTGCCAATGGCCTTCTTGCCAGGATGCAAGTCACATAAAGACCAGGTACCAGTTTTCATGATAGCATCATATTCTGACTGCGTAGCAGCCAACCAATTTCGTGAATTTTGTGCTTCATCAAACTTCCATCCCAAAATTCATCATCTTGAATCTCCAAGCCTGGAAGTTGTTCTTGTCCAGCTTATCACTCATAAGATGACTCATTCCATTTAGGTTTGCCATTTTTGCAGCAATTCACAACATTGCAAAACAATACAAGCAACACTTGTGCTTGAACATTGTCGCACTATGACATGACGGTTTGATCTCTGAAAAAACGTTTTCGTGTATCAAAAGTACATGGAATTGTGAAGAGATGGATAGGTATGTGCTTGAAGATGAAGAGGTGTTGCAAAATCCTTGATCTACACCAGCCAAATGAACTCTAGGAGTATATGGTGGGCCCTTTTAGCTTGCCAATGGATGTATTAGACACCCTATGTACCTTGGAAGATCACTCTCAAAAAGATAGATCAAAACAGATAAGTTGGAGTTAGCTCAGAGGTGAAAACTTGCTATTCTTGGTTCATACACATGTCGAGTGTTTTACATAATTCTCTAAGCACAGCAGCAATTAGCTTAATTCATCTTGGGGAAGTCTAGGTAGCTTAAAGAGCTAACTTTCAAGAGTAATCTCATCAAAAATAACAAAGCACACACTGAGAATGAGTTTTAACAAGTGATGACATCATCCCGATTTTCACGGGCTCCTACAGAAATAGACCAGTGAGCAGAAAAATCACCATAACTCAAAATGTAGAAATCCAATGATTATGAAAATTTGTATGGTTATACTAGACAGTAAGATAAATCCAACAAGTTTTAAATCACTGAATTTGGATAAGTACCCACTGAGAAACACCTCTGCCAAGATGAGTGAAAAAGTCGGGTACCTGACAGAGAGGTGAAGATGAACAGACCCTGTTGACTTCAAATGAACATAACTGAAGATTGCAACATCCAAATGACATGAAACTTTATGAGCATATAGTAGACTTATAGAGCTAACTTTACCAAGTTAAATCACTGAAAATGATGCACCAAGCTCAGAGAAAACATCTCTGCAAGCTGACAAAGAAAACTGAGAGTAATGGCAGTGAGTAGTACACTTCACAAGAACATGGAAAGATGAACTCAAATAATCATGAGAATGAAAGTATATTGCTTGTAAAATACAATGACTTACTGATACATATGTGTGCCTTGTAATCACACCTTGATATGGCATAAAGCTCAGCTCTTGGAGGTCTTCACATAGGTCTCTCTAACCACGACTAAAACTGCCATCTATTTATAGTTGAGTTTGGGAGGCTAACTTCCCTCAATCACTCTCCAATCAATCAATGATTGATTTGATTCTCTACCTACCACAAATCACGAATTCGTGGCTCCTCTTTCCATTCTTGATCAAGTGGACTCAACCGCTTAAGATTCTCTTACTTTTACATTAAGTAAACTCTTCAAAAGTTACAAGAGGTAGTTCACAAGTGAACTTTACATAGTCTTCTTTTTAAAGCTTCTTCTAAGACTTTGTGAGACTCAAGCCAATACTTAGGCTTGTCATAGACTTGCTCCAACAGCTCCCCCTCAAGCCAAGTATGCTTGAGGTCTTCAATCTTCCAAGATTACCTGCAAACCTATCATAGCCTTGAATTTGCAAAGCTTTGTACCATCCAATGCTTTGGTTAGAATATTTGCACATTGTTGATGAGTGGACACATATGATATTTGAATCTCTTTGCTTAGAACCTTCTCTCGTACATAGTGATAATGAACTTCAATATGTTTAGTCCTTGCATGAAAAATAGGATTAGCAGCCAAATGAATAGAACTCATATTGTCACCAAAAATAGTTGGAGTTCCAAACTCCAATCCAAGATCTTTGAACAATGTCTTCATCCACATAGCTTCTTGTGTAGCTATGGCAAGACCTCTATATTCAGCTTCAGTAGAAGAGAGAGCAACTGTGGGTTGCTTCTTGGATGACCATGAAATAAGCTTTGAACCTGCAAAGGTAAGATAACCTGAAGTGCTCCTTCTATCTTCCTTGGAGCCAACCCAATCTCCATCAGAAAATAGCTTCAAACCTAAATCAGATACATAAGGATAATAAAGTCCTTCATTTATGGTTCCTTTGAGATACTTGAGAATCCTTTTGGCAGCATCCATATGTGGTTTCCTTGGTGTGTGCATAAATTGGCTTAGCACACTCACACTGTAACATATATCTACTCTTGTCAATGTGGCATAGTTGAGACTACCCACTAGACTTTGATATGATGTGATGTCCTCTATGAGTTCACCTTCATGTGAGCTCTATTTGTGATTGACCTCCATTGGAGTACCTGCAATCTTACAATCTTGCATCTTGAATTTTGCCAACATGTCCTTAATGTACTTCCTTTGAGTGAGAAACAAACCATGACCTTTGTAGACAACTTCCAAACCTAGGAAGTAGGTAAGTGAACCCAAATCACTTATCTTGAACTCTTCTCTCATCTGATCTTTGATCTTCTTCATACCATCTGCATCATTTCCTGTCAATATAATATCATCTACATATACACATAGATAGATGACCTCGGAATTACTCTTTTTAATGAAGAGTGAAGGATCTGCCTTGCTTGGTTGAAAGCCTTTGTCCTGCAAGAATGAAACAAGCCTGAAATTCCAAGCTCTTGGAGCTTGCTTGAGACCATACAATGCTTTGTTAAGTTTACACACATAATCAGGATAAACTTGATTCTCAAAACCAGGTGGTTGTGCCATATATACCTCTTCCGTTATCCAACCATTCAAGAATGCATTCTTTACATCTAGTTGAAGTATCTTCCAATTCTTGGAAGAGGCAATACTAAGCAAAACCCTAATAGTAGGCATCTTTGCCACAGGAGAGAAAGTCTCCTCATAATCAATTCCCTGAGTTTGTGCAAAGCCTTTAGCCACAAGCCTTGCCTTATACCTGTTAATTGAACCATCAGAATTCTTCTTGAGTTTATAGACCCATCTTGAGCCTATTACCTTCATGGATGAAGTCTTGGGCACCAAATCCCAAGTGTTGTTTTCCTCAAGTGCTTCAATCTCTTCCTTCATTGCATGCTTCCATTCTGTTTTTGCTTTGGCCTCTTCGAATGATGATGGCTCCTCTTGGTTTATGTCCTGTGCTATGTAGATAGAATGTTCAATTACTAATGAGGTGTCAAACCCATACCTTTCTGGTTTTTTCTTTTCCCTCATAGATCTTCTTAGGCCATGATGTGATGATTCTGCCTCATGTCCAAGTTCCTGCAATTTGGCTTTACCTTTAGACTTCCATGCTTTGATCTTTTCCATATGAGATTCTTCATCATCCTCCGAGGTGTCTTGTTCTTCAATCTTTGATTGTTCTCTACCAAGCTTTGGAAAATCTTCTTCAAGATCATATGGTAAATTGATCTTCCTGCATGAATCTTCATACCATGAATTGTTCTCATCAAAAACTACATCTCTGCTTACCAAGAATCCTTTGTTGGTAGGGTTGTATAACCTGTAGCCCTTTTGATTGTTGTCATATCCAATAAATACACACCTTTCTGCTTTTGGATCCATCTTGCCTCTAACCTGTGAAGGAACATGAGCAAAAGCAATACATCCAAAAATATTACAATGATCTAAGCTTGGTCTTCTTCCATTCCAAGCCTCATATGGAGTCATCCCATCAAGGGATTTTGAAGGCAACCTGTTAATCAAGTAAGTGGCTGTAGATACAGCCTCAGCCCATAAGTAATTAGGTAAATGCTTTTCATTTAACATAGACCTTGCAGCTTCAACAATTGTCCTATTCCTCCTTTCTGCCACTCCATTTTGCTCAGGAGTGTACCTTGTAGTTACCTCTCTTTTGATTCCTCTTTCTTGAAGAAAAGAATCAAACTCATGGGAGAAATATTCTCCCCCTCCATCTGACCTTAGCCTTTTTAGTGATTTACCTGTTTGATTCTCCACAAGAGCCAAATATCTTTTGAAACATGAAAAAACTTCATCTTTGTGTTTCATAAAGAATAGGATAGTCCATCTGCTGCAATCATCAATAAAGGAAACATAATACCTTGATCCAGATATTGAAGCTTCCTTGCTAGGTCCCCATACATCTGTATGAACCAACTCCAAGAGATCTCCATGCATATAACCTTTCTTCATGAATGGTAACCTGTGAGACTTTCCAAATTGACATGCACTGCACTTATAAATCATATGTTGTTTTGACAAATTAGGAAGTCCAAGTACACTTTGGTCCCTGCAAATTTGCTTTAATGACCTTTCACCAATATGTGCTAACCTTTTGTGCCATACTTCCAATTCTGTGAGTGTCTGACTACCATAATTAAAGAGAGCAATGTTTCTAGTGTCCTGTAATTCAAATGTGAACAATCTACCTGTCTTTTCACCTTTTGCAATTCTTCTGAATCCTTGACTTGGATCTTCAACAAATGCTCCTGCTTTTGTGAACCTGACTTGCAACCCTTTCTCTACTATCTGCCCAACACTTATCAAATTCTTTGTAATGGTAGGGACATAGAGTACCTTACTGAGTAGGTTGATGTTTCCATCAGGTGCTTTGACATTGCCTATTTTCTCCACAGGATGTTTTGTATCATCTCCTGTTTGTACCTCATGCTTATTCCTTGGATCTTCTAAATCTGATAGGAGTGCCACATTTCCTGCCACATGATTTGAACAACCTGAATCTATGTAGAAAACATGCTCATCAGATTTACCTTGTGGCATAGCCATGTTCATAATCAATAACGAATCCTCTTTGTTTGAGTCTTCTGTGTAGTTATTGTAGTCTCTCCTTCCTTTGTAGCCTCCTTGATAGTTTGAATGATTGTAGTTGTTGTAGTTGCCATGGTAGTTGTTGAACCTTCCTCTTGAGTAGCCATAACTTCCTCTATTGTATCCTCTGACTCTTTGATTCCTGGAATTCCTAAAGCAATTTTTAGTTGTATGATTAGTTAATCCACAAATAGAACATGAGTTGGAGTCTTGGGATCTCCCCCTGCCTTGTCTACCTCCTCTTCCTCTACCTCTGCCATGTCTTCCTCTACCTGCATAGTTAGCTTGATATGTACCTGCTTCATCATCCACTTTCTTTGCCTTTCCTTTGTTATCTTTAGACTTGCTTTTATCCGTGTATAAAGCTGAAGATTGATTACCTTTAGAGCTTTCTCCATTTTTGATAAGCTTTGCCTCTTGAGTAAGTAGTTGTCCAATGAGTGTGTTGAAATCAGGTACATGCATGTCCATGTACAAATCCATAGCTGTGGTGAATGCTTCCCACTTATCATCTGCCTTCAAGCCATTGATCACCTGCCTTACAATTTGCTCTTCATCTATTACCTCTCCAATGCTTCCCAACTGATCTGCTATGTCCTTGAGCTTTGTGACAAAATCAGTCACATTTTGTTTGGGAGCCTTCTTGAGAGTTGTGAACTCCAGCCATAGTTAATGCTTCCTAGCTTTGGTACTTGAAGAAAAGAAAGCTTCAAGTGCATCCCACACTTCCTGAGATGTCTTACAACTTCTAATGTGAGGCAACAAAAAATCTGAGATAGAGTTGAGGAGATAAGACCTTGCAAGTGCATCCTTGGAGCACCATGTGCTCAATCTTTCTTGCTCTTCTTGTGTTGGTTGACTTTTGTTCCTGAAACTTGGCATAACTTCATCTCCAGCCACATAACCATATAAACTTCTACCTTGGAGATAAGCTTCCATCCTTAATGACCAAGCTGAGTAGTAACCTCTGTCCAATTTGTCAATTGATGAAGGAAATCCATCTGCCATGTTGTCCAACCTTGCTCTGATACCACTGTGAAGAGATGGATAGGTATGTGCTTGAAGATGAAGAGGTGTTGCAAAATCCTTGATCTACACCAGCCAAATGAACTCCAGGAGTATATGGTGGGCCCTTTTAGCTTGCCAATGGATGTATTAGACACCCTATGTACCTTGGAAGATCACGCTCAAAAAGATAGATCAAAACAGATAAGTTGGAGTTAGCTCAGAGGTGAAAACTTGCTATTCTTGGTTCATACACATGTCCAGTGTTTTACATAATTCTCTGAGCACAGCAGCAATTAGCTTAATTCCTCTTGGGGAAGTCTAGGTAGCTTAAAGAGCTAACTTTCAAGAGTAATCTCATCAAAAATAACAAAGCACACACTGAGAATGAGTTTTAACAAGTGATGACATCATCCCGATTTTCACGGGCTGCTACAGAAATAGACCAGTGAGTAGAAAACCACCATAACTCAAAATGTAGAAATTCAATGATTATGAAAATTTGTATGGTTATACTAGACAGTAAGCTGAATCCAGCAAGCTTTAAATCACTGAATTTGGATAAGTAACCACGGAGAAACACCTCTGCCAAGATGAGTGAAAAAGTCGGGTACCTGACAAAGAGGTGAAGATGAACAGACCCTGTTGACTTCAAATGAACATAACTGAAGATTGCAACATCCAAATGACATGAAACTTTATGAGCATATAGTAGACTTATAGAGCTAACTTTACCAAGTTAAATCACTGAAAATGATGCACCAAGCTTAGATAAAACATCTCTGCAAGCTGACAAAGAAAACTGAGAGTAATGGCAGTGAGTAGTACACTTCACAAGAACATGGAAAGATGAACTCAAATAATCATGAAAATGAAAGTATATTGCTTGTACAATACAATGACTTACTGATACATATGTGTGCCTTGTAATCACACCTTGATATGGCATAAAGCTCAGCTCTTGGAGGTCTTCACATAGGTCTCTCTAACCACGACTAAAACTGCCATCTATTTATAGTTGAGTTTGGGAAGCTAACTTCCCTCAATCACTCTCCAATCAATCAATGATTGATTTGATTCTCTACCTACCACAAATCACGAATTCGTGGCTCCTCTTTCCATTCTTGATCAAGTGGACTCAACCACTTCAGATTCTCTTACTTTTACATTAAGTAAACTCTTCAAAAGTTACAAGAGGTAGTTCACAAGTGAACTTTACATAGTCTTCTTTTTAAAGCTTCTTCTAAGACTTTGTGGGACTCAAGCCAATACTTAGGCTTGTCATAGACTTGCTCCAACAGGAATCACTTGAAATTCTGGATCTGGAATATATGAGTGTTGCCAAATAGGATGCAAGTTAGAGTTTTTCAAGCTGACTTGGTTTTTCACCTTGTGGTCTCAAAACAAATGTCGAAATGGCTGAGAAACAATTTTGAGGCCTTCTGTCTTCACCTTTTGTAGCAATCTAAGTTCATTTGTGAATCACGCTTTCTCCATGCCTTCTCGCGTACTCTTCACCGTTGCCGTTCTCCACAAGCTCTCTACAACCACATTGGCTCTAATACCATGTCACGAGGAAGGAGATAAGGACAAGACCTCACACACATACACTCTCACAATGAAAGATAAGCACACACATAGATTGAGGCAAGGAAGAATGATCTTCTTCATCTTCTTCTATTACATAAAAAGAATGTACAAGAATGACCTAAAAACAACAATACAAC
Organism: Ceratopteris richardii; assembly: GCA_020310875.1. Classification (NCBI taxonomy): domain Eukaryota; kingdom Viridiplantae; phylum Streptophyta; class Polypodiopsida; order Polypodiales; family Pteridaceae; genus Ceratopteris; species Ceratopteris richardii. Next base: position 75,360,778 of record CM035443.1, read on the forward strand.
AAGTGCAATATATAGAGAATAGTACATAAAGGAAAATCGTAATGTCCGCGAATGAGTGTGTTGGAGATAGACGTCTGCAGAAGCACGCGAACACCACAAGGAAGAAGAAGAAGCTTGGAGCACAAACACACAAGACTGAATGTATTATTAGAGAATGTAAAAAGATAAGTAGCCCATTAGGGCAATAGGCGTATATACAAGCTGGGGGAAAAAACCTCCTAAAGAGGGAAAAAAGTGCCCCGGCGGTCGTAGTGTGTTCACACACATCACTACCTAAATATATCAACAAATCCCCCTTGGGAGTGATGCGGTGAACAAGGAGCTGGCACTCATGTATAAGAAAGTGCCAAGCTATGTGGAAATCACTCCACAAAAGGAAGTAAGCCCAAAGCTTTGCGGAAAGCTTCAAACTTCTCCCTAGGCAGAGCCTTCGTGAAAAGGTCTGTAATGTTCTCCTGCGTGGGCACATATGCCAAGCTGATCTCCCCAGCAGAGAACCTCTCCCTAACATAGTGATAATGCATCTCAGTGTGCTTAGTGCGAGCATGGAACACAGGGTTCCTCGCAACTGCCAATGCGCTCTGACTGCCAGTGAAGATGGTGGTGGCAGAAGACTGGCCAACGCCCAAATCAGCCATAAGGCGTCTGAGCCACACACACTCAACAGTCGTTGTGAAAGTTGCCCTATACTCAGCCTCACAACTGGAAGTGGCCACAGTAGGCTGCTTCTTGCTCAACCAAGATATACATGAGCTACGAAGCATGAAGCAAAAACCACTGGTGGACACACGAGTGTCATAGCAACCAGCCCAATCTGAGTCAGAAAAAGCATGCAAATCTGGCGGTAGTGATCCCCCCTTGGGATAAAACAACCCAAGTAGCCGAGTATCACTCAAGTAGCGAAAGATGGGCTTAACCGCCTTCCAATGCGTGACTCCTGGGCAATGCATAAACCTGCTCATCTGTGAGACAACAAACTGAATATCTGGCCGAGTAATGCATAAGTAAATCAAGCATCCAACAGCCTGCTGATAGAGAACAACATCAAATGCATCTCCAGCATCATGAAGACTCAATCATAAACCTGTCTCCATAGGAGTGGCAATAGGCTTACAGTCTTCAAGGCCAAAACGCTGCAATAATGTGTCAATATATTTCGTTTCACACAAAGCCATTCCACCATCAACTTGCATAAATTGAATGCCCAAATAGTGATGCAAATGCCCCAAATCAGACATCTCAAATGAGGCATGCAAATCAGCCTTGAAATCAGCAATATGCTTCTCAATAGGACCAGTGAGCAGCATGTCATCAACATAGACAACAATGATCAGAAGCACATCATTAGCACGCTTAACATATAAGGTGCTTTCAGTTGGACTATTCACAAAACCATGTGCAACCAGATAGGCATGTATCTTCTCATACCAAGCATGTGGTGCTTGCTTTAAACCATATAATGCCTTCTTTAACCTGCACACCTGGTTTTCATGCCCTTTCTGCACAAAGCCACGGGGCTGAAAAACATACACTTCTTCATGTAAGTCACCATTCAGAAATGTTGTTTTAATGTCCAACTGATGTACATTCCAACCATGATGGGCTGCAAGTGCACAAATGCTCCAAACAGTAGTCATACGGCATCTAGGTGCAAAGGTCTCATCAAAATCAATGCCTCTTTCCTGCACATAACCCTTTGCAACAAGCCTAGCCTTATACCTGTCAACTATACCATCACGTTTACGCTTCAGCTTGTATACCCACTTAGTGCCAATGGCCTTCTTGCCAGGAGGCAAGTCACATAAAGACCATGTACCATTCTTCATTATAGCATCATATTCAGATTGCATGGCAGCCATCCAATTTTGTGAATTCTGTGCTTCATCAAAAGAAACAGGCTCATTCTCATCACAAAGACTAGACGCAGCCATACCATAGCAATCTGATGCAAAGGAGGCACTATGAGAGCCTGAACGAGTACGATATGACAAAGGTGCATCTAATTTGTTGTCACGCAAAGTCTGCACCAGCCATTTTTGCATAGTTTTTGCCTACTCAATCTCAGCTCTCTCATCAACAAGTGCATCATGTAAATCTGCATCAGAAATAGAATGATCTGCATCATCATATGAAACCTGCAAGGGTTGAGAAGTTGCCTCATTAGGACCAGCACTAGATTGTCCACCTGTAAAAAGAGGCATCAACGTATCATACATGTCTTTGGAGATAACAGATGTCTCCTTAGTACATGAAAGCAATGGCTGAATATCATCTTCCACAAAGACAACATCACGGCTAACCAAAATGCATTTAGTCTGTGGATGATACAGACGATAGCCTTTACTTTCAGAACTGTACCCAACAAAAATACATTTTACTACCTTATCATCCAATTTTCTGCGATGTTGTTCAGGCACTAATGCATATGCCAAACAACCAAAAACACGCAGATGAGGAACAGATGGCTTGCGGTCATGCCAAGCCTCATATGGAGTGATAGACTGCAACGCTTTAGTGGGACACCTGTTCAGTACATATGCTGCACACATGACAGCCTCAAGCCAGAAACTATGTGGTAAAGCCTAACTTTTGACCATGCACCTCGCCATCTCCATGAGTGACCTGTTCTTTCGTTCAGCAACTCCATTCTGTTGAGGTGTATACGGCACTGTACACTGGTGTTTTATCCCATGTTCACCCAAAAATGCATTATAATCTGAAGACATATATTCCCCCCCTCGATCAGAACGGAGGGTGCCCATTTTACATGCTGACAGATTTTCAGCCAAAACCAAAAAGTGTTTGAAGCACATGAACACTTCGGACTTTGCTTTGAGTGGATATACCCATGCATGCCTGGAAAAATCATCAATAAAAGTCACGAAGTAAAGGTAATTTCCAAAAGAGGGTGTCTGCATAGGACCACAGACATCACTATGTACAAGCTGCAATTTCTGCGTAGCCCAAACTGAATCATCTTTTGGAAAGGAAGAACGCTGCATTTTGCCCAAAATACAGCCTTCACAAACATGTTTTCCAGGAGCCTCAAGTTTGGGCAAAGAGGACACCATTTCAGATTTCTGCAGGTGTAGCAAACTAGCAAAATTTAGATGACCAAAGCGTGCATGCCAAAGCTTTGCATCTGACATAGCCTGAGAATCATGAACTGCACATGCCGAATCATTCACAGATCTTTCATAGTCTATGAGCTTATTCAGCCCACGACATAAAATGCCAGAAGCAATAATCACATCACCATTTGAGAGATCATGGACTGTACACATGTCATCAACGAATTTCACAACCAAGCCAATCTTGGCTAATGCAAAAACTGATAACAGGTTCTTTTTGATCCCTGGCACAAATAAAGCATCTGACAAAGTGAATGAACTACCATCACCAGTAGTCAGAATGATCTTACCAACTCCCATAACAGGATAAGAGGAGTTATTGGTGCATGTGACAGTATTCCCTGTAGGGGTAGGCTCGAGTGAAGAGAAGAAACTGCGCTGTGAGGTAATATGTTTGGTCGCCCCACTGTCAAAGTACCAAACATCTGAGTCTACTACAGACATGCACTGATCATGAGAAGATGGGTCAAAACTACAGACAGTAGTAAATGCCCATTCTTCTTCCTGCACAAGATTTGCAGACTCTGTTTTTGGTGTAGAGGCCTCTGCAACAACCATTCCAGCCTCTTTCTTCTTTGCCTCTTTAGCAGCCAGTTTTGGACAGTTCTTTATGATATGATCATTTCCTTTACAGTACTTGCAAAACAATTTCTGCTTTTCTGATTTCTTCTCATCTTTATCATGGTTCTTCGATTGTGCAGCATTTGCAGATTTCTGCTTACTAGTAGAAGAGCTCCATTTTCCTTTGCCCTTCTGACTACCCAGGAAAGCTTGATCTGCAACACACATAATGGACCTGTTCTGCCTGGACTGATCTTCCCGCAACAAAACAGAGACTAACTCCTCAAATGACAAGTGAGCTATCTGGTATAACCTCATCAGCAAAAATCAACTGTTCCTTCAAATCTTTGATCTTCGTTAGGAAACTATCCATAGAATCACCTTCATTCATGTGCTCACTCTCCAACTATTTTCGGAGGTAAGCAACACGAGCCTCATTCCTAGCCTGGTACAAAGTGGTAAGTGTATCCCAAGCATCCTTTGTTGTTTTGCAAGAGCGAATGTGAGGAATAATGGCATGTTTGACAGACAAAGCTATCAATGCATGTGCCTGGGCATCTCTGCCATCCCAGCGAATCTGCTCTGCAGTAGGTGCAACAGAAACAGCAGCACGAACAGGAATCTGTGGAATATCATCTTCGACACCATCTTCATCAGCTCCAGCACCTGTATTTGTAGTACCTATCGTTACAGGTGTAACAGGACGTCTTTCAACACCCTCCACAATGTTCCACAATCCTTTTGCAACCAGTACATGTCGCATCATATAAGCTCATAATGGGTAGTTAATACCATCCAACTTATCCTCAACAGCCAACATATGGAATACATCACTGCTTTCAGCCATGGCTGCTGACTAAAATACCTTGATGCAGAAAATTGACTCTATCTCAAAATGCTGAACGGAACTGCCCAAACGAGTTCTGCTAGATCTGTAGCAGACTTCGAGATGCTTAAACTGGCGAACAGAAACCGGTATATACCTTTGGCACAAAAGGACGAAACACCCTGAGTATGCTCACCAAATTTCGTGCGAATCTGAGACTACAAACGGAGGAGTGTCGACGGCACCCTAGAAGAAGCGACAACCTGCTCTGATACCAATTGTTGGAGATAGACGTATGCGGAAGCACGCGAACAGCACAAGGAAGAAGAAGAAGCTTGGAGCACAAACACACAATACTGAATGTATTACTAGAGAATGTACAAAGATAAGTAGCCCATCAGGGCAATAGGCGTATATACAAGCCAGGGGAAAAAAACCTCCTAAAGAGGGAAAAAAGTGCCCCGGTGGTCCTAGTGTGTTCACACACATCACTACCTAAATATATCAACAGAGTGAGCTCAAAAGAAACAAATGTGCCATCACTCTCGATAGATAAATCTAGTAAAGCGCAATGATTCCTACCACAATACATGTCAAAGAAATGAAAACATGATACATATCATCATGGATCATCACATGTTGAGCTTGATATATCACACACACACGCACATACACACACATACATACATATATATATATATATATATATATATATATATATATATATATATATATATATATATATATATATATATATATACATGCATACATACATACACACACACACATATATATACATTCATTCATACATACATACACACATATATATATATACATTAATTCATACATATATACATACATACACACATATGTACGTACATACATATATACAAATATATAGCAAATGTGTAGAGAAGTAAACTATTAAGACCACCACTTGCTAGAGAGATGATTCTCCTCCCAACCTTATGCCTCTATATATAGCTACTTGAATCAAAGGGGACCACAAATGTAACTGGATTTCATAGGTGCATGTGTGATCTCCATTTCTCGTTTAGTACCTTGCACATGCATACATACATAGATGCACACACACACATGTTTCACACACATGTACACATACATACATACAAACCACACACACACACATAGACACAGATGCCTACATACACATCATGCATACACACATATAAATGAATGCACATACACACATATATGAAACACACATGTATATACATACACATCACACACACATAGATACACATGCATACATAGATGTAAACAGATGGACATACACATATATATCAAAAACGCATGCAAATACATACATAGCACACATGTATGCATACATATACACATGCATAAACGCATACATACAGACATGCATATGCAGAAACATACATACACCACATAGAGAATGTAGTTACAAATGCATACATGCATGTGCATGCACACATGCATATGTCACACACACATGCACATAGATACATACAATTTTTCATACACATACATGCACACACATTCACATGCATGCATATATCACACACACATGCACATACATATGCATATATACACATGTGTACATGAATGCATATATACACATGCATATATCACACACACATCCATAAATATGCATTTATATCAAACACGTACATGCATACATATATTAATGCATACACACATGCAATGCATATATACACGTGCATTCACACATTCATCCCCCTTGGGAGAGATTTTTTTCCTTGAAAATAAAGCTATATACAAAACTATAGGCATACCCCCGAGCCCCATGTTCCAGCCTATAGCAACATGTTTTCATCTCTATGGTAGGAGCTTTAGGATGTTTTCTTTCCAATTTATATACAAATCTATAAACCTAATGGGGTACTTGTTTTTATGCATTCCAAACCAAGCAGTATCATTGTGTTTCATGCCCTTGGGGTCTTTCTTCATCATTCATTCCTTTTGTCTACATTTCTACCCCTTAAAACAAAATCAAGGTGCCTTTTATTACACTTATTTTGGAGAAAATTCCATTTTATGTTGCTTCTTTCTTACACATCAGAAGAATGCAAACTCAAGAAAATTCCATTTTATGTTTCTTTCTTACCTAGAGACTAAAATTTCGGGAATTTTGTATCCCTGGGCCAATTAGAGCTACACTAACCCACTAAAAGAGATTCCCACGCTATAATCCATTGTTAAAACTAGAGAGCACGAGATAACTAAACACTCGGTTTCCAATTTGGTGGCATATCAAACGTACTGCTACACAAACTTACGAGCTTCCAAACTCATATCAAATGTAGTTCTGCACAAAAGGTCAAGATTATCTTTAAGAATTTTACCTCATTCTTCATGCTTGCAGGTGGTGAAGCATCTCCCATACATAACATGGCATTGGCTTCATAGCTATAGTTTTTATCTTGGAAGCATGCAAGTCAAATGCATCTAAAATCTCTCATGCATAATTTTTTTAGGGAGAAAACTTCTTTTTATGTTTCTCTCAACATTAATCTCCTAAAAATATCGTCTCCGAACTTGGTAGTTAAGGAATTTCAGGTTTTAGGTAATTTTGTTTGTTCATTCATCAAAATGTTGCAACACTTCACGTCATGCTCTTAGCTTTTCAAGTTTACATTATAGGTATCTTTTGATAATGATGCATGTGAACACGAGTACAAAGGTTCCATGTGGTCCAAAGCTAGTTATTCTTCCATGTGGTCCAAAGCTAGTTATTCTTGCTTGTGCTCATTGTCTCTATTTTCACTCAAAACTCCTACAATTGGTATTAAAAAAAGTCATTTATTCTTCAGGTGTGCATACCGATACTCATTAGAGCGATATTCTCTGCTTACTTTCTTAGATTGCTACAAAATTTGGTGAATTACTTGGAAATCCATGCAAGATTCCTTGGAGAGATCAATGTTTTTTTTTTTCCTTTTCGCTCTTACGGGCACACATTAAGCTTGTTTAGAATCTAATCACAAGCTATGTGTATCCTTCAACTTTAATAGTTTTGAGGTCAAAGTTGAACACTACCTTCCTTATCCCCATGGTATCTATCATGGAAATGCACTCAACGGACGTAAATGACATTCATGAAAGTGGCTCAACAACAGTGTACTCGTGAGCCTTTAGACCCATGCAACCATCAAATCCTTATAAGCATCGTCATACCCAAAAGTGGGTAGAGTTCTAGGAATACGACCCCTTGATTCCATGAGATCATGATGCACTTACAACCATCACATCCTTGTACGCATCTACCCAAGAGTGGACAAAGATCTAGGAATAATTTCATAGTTTTACCTCTCAGATTTTCTCCCCCTGACCCTTTACCTTTATTTGTCACTCACATATAAGCATACTCTCAATTTCACCCTCTCACTCACATACATTTACACACATATGTATACGGCTTCATTTTCTAATTTAAGTTCTTTCCTTCACTCACTCAATCACATACAAAGAGGTAAATCCCTCTTCCCCTTTCTCACTCTGCCACTCACACGCACGTCCAAACGCTTGTGCTCTCTGTATGTGTGTGTGTGTGTGCCATAAAGTAAGCTATCAAGTTGTAGTAGTGAAGTGTGAGTTCAGCTGGGAGGAACGGCCCAACGAAGTCTTTTCACGCATATAGTTGTTCGTGCTTATGGTTTACTGAAAGCACGTGCTACACTCTCCTCTGTTTCTTCTATTTTTCTCTCGAAAATGTAGAACAGGGAACTTAATCCCTCGAGTGAATAGAAACACAATTAATAAGCCGACGAGTAAAGAATTGATGATTAATAAGCCCACATACCAATTGCAATTAGTGTTTTTCTCTGTATGTAATTGCAATTAGTGTTTTCCTCTGTATGTAATTGCAGTTAGCGTTTTTCTCTGTATGTACCTCACATTGCAATTATGGAGAGCACATGATGATGCAGTTTTAGGATTCACTATTAAATGCACTGATGACATTCATATGTAGTTGCATTTCTATTTAGTTTATTGCGAGAAAGGCTTAATGGGATTATCGACTATTTTTCCCCAAGTAATTGCTACTTCGGTGTAGCTCTTTGATGGACATCTATGGCGTTCTATTCTCGTTGATTGAACATCTCTTTCAAATTCTTCATTTCTTTGTCTGTCTTTCTGTCCTTCTTATCGCACTTAACCTTTGTCTCTCTCTCACACACACAAACACATCCACGTTTATCTTTCTTTCTTTTCCTCACCTTTGTTGGGTTATAAGGGCTGCCCACAATTTCTCTTATGTAATGGCACCCTCTAGTACTCACAAAAATACCCTTTTCTTGTATTTAGGAGGTGTCCATATAAACACCCTCCTAAACATTTTTTTGATAAATGCTCCAACACTATGATATGGAGACTTGTAAATAAATCCCTTTTTTTTTGCAAATGTAGGAGAAAACCCACGTCCGAATTCCCACGCCTCCATTTCCTTGAGATTTGGGAATATTTTCCAAGATATCAAAATATATGTTAGTTAGAAAGCATGTGCTCCTTTTTGAATAGTCAAAAAGAGCACATGGGGAAATGTGCTTAGCCTATATCTAGAGGCTCATTTTTGTAAGAAGAGAGCTTTTGGTCGCCGTGCTATCATGTATATATCCTTTGAATGGGAACTCTCGTTTCTCTTACGGCTTTGTGCATATGTGTATTTAGTCTTGGAATGTGAGGGAGTGAGGTGTGTGTGCATGATAGCATTTCCTATGTGTGTAAGTAGAGTGTTGCAACTTTCTTGTATTTTACATATGTGACTAGGATCCTAGACTCCCTTCCCTCCATGTTTTCAAGCATGTGCCATAGCTGCCGGCTGATGGCCAATGGCTTGAACATGTTGGAGGTTGGGATGGATGAAAGGAGAGTCCTTCTAGAGCCTTCTTTCTTGCTTCCATGCAAGGTGGTGTGGGTCTTGGCTCCCAAGGGCATACTACAACAACAAATTTGGCACCACTGTCGGGGATAACGGCCTTTCATCACTTGGAGAGCTCAAGAGCATGTGGTAAGATATTGATTTGCAAATTTTTCTGCTTATTCACCTAGGTTATGTGTGTTGGAATGAAACTTTCACCCTTCCATTGGACCATTAGTTCCCCATTTATTTGTTTTTGTAGGACAGTTTAGTTCACTTTGTCTGATGCACAACAACACTCCCTTAGCTTCCCTCTCTCTCACTCTCTTTCACATACATACTTCCGCACACACTCACATTGGGCATCACTCTCCACCCCTACCACTTCTTTTTTTGAGTGTTTGCCTTGAATAGGGGGAGTGAGTACTACCCTCTCTAACCTCTCCCTCTCTTCACTTATTTGAAAAAAAAGGAAAAAAAAAAAGAAAATACATGCCAAAGAAAAAGACAAGATCCGAATTTCCCAGGAATCTAGGCTTAAATCTTCACTTGGGAAGTCTTTGGATTTTTTTTTTTTAAGATTTTTGCTCTCAAGAGCACAGCTGGGTGCTAAGGACACTACGGGGCATTCAAAATTAAAGGGAAGAATTACTTTTACTTCCACCCACTACATCAATGGACAATACCATCTAAATCTATCTTACGTGAATGAGGAAGCTGTGTCTGTATGTGTGAGGGAGAGTTAATGCTCTCCATCCCCTCTCATCAAATCTACATGTGGCATATCGAGCATGTAAGGTTTGAGGGTTGCCTGCTCACCTTCCATGTCTATTCCATTGGGGTTGAGACCCTGTGTCTCCCCCTCTGCATCACACTTGCCACATAGGTGGGGGGATTTTGTGCCATGGTTTCTCCTCTCCATGGGAGGTTCAGCTTAAGCCTCAATACCCAGTGCTTCTCGATGCAGATTTGGGCTTGGAGCTTCCCCTTCTCTAGTCGAACTCAGTTCTCACCCCTCCATCTCTACTATACCGCTAATATCTCTGTTGCGGGGCACAGGTCAGGTTATGCATATAATTACAGATGCTTCATGAAGGCTTAATGGGTGAGCTCGAGCTCCCCATTGCTCAAGGTTGAGCTTCTTGCTCCTCGACTGTGCATCTGCATTCTGCGCATGGGGTGGACCTTGACTCCCCCTTCCGTTCGGAGTTGAGCTCGATTCGGGTGGGGAACATGCAGCTCCTCATACCCAAGTGTTGGGGTTCCTCCACTGGCGCATAATCTCCTGCCATGGCAGGGTATAGCTTGCCCCTCATGTCCTCCTTGGGAAGCTCTGGCCACCTTTGTTTTTTTTTGGGTCGAGCTCAGAGAGGGATTCTCCTTGTATCATTTTTGCAATACTGTAACCCACCCTTCCCACTCTTCTATCATTGAAGTATGCACCTTGATTGGGGGCTTCTTTAACTCATAGCACATGAGACCTCCCTAACGGATTCCATTCTAGATATGGCTTGTAGCAAAGGCATGCAATTTATGGATATGCGACCCTCTCTACGGAGAGCACAGATTGTCATAAGGAAGGCAGGAGTGTTGCCTTGTCATCTCTATGACTACAATGGCAAGGTTGAGCTACTTTTGGCTCCCTTTTCCTACTCTCTGCCATGTTCTATGTCAAGCTTTGAACAATGGTGGTGATGAAGCTATGTAAGCTCGCCCGTGGTTTGGACCGTTTCTTTTTGGGGATATCATGGCACCTATGAGGTTCAAGAAGCTCGAGCTTGGGCCCCCCCTTTTTTTCTTTGTTGTTATGGTTCTACTTCTGACAAGATTGGGTGGCCATTGGCCCAATGCTTGGGCTAGAGACACAAAATATGGGTCGTTTTCCCATCCGTGCTATTGTTTGGGACCCTCTCTACCTTATGTTGAAGGGATCTTCAAGGGATTTCATTAACCACACCTAATGGGCGTGCTGAAGAGATTGCATGCGTGTTCTCGAGCATTTTGTAGCACCACAAATGGGAATCACATCTGTTGTCCTCCTCCTTCGACAAACCTCACTGAAGGGTACGTTTTGTGCCCAATGCTTAGTTCAGTTGAGTTGAAAGATGTAGAGCAGGTGGTTGTTCCATCCTTGGTATTGCTATGTGACTAGCATGATTTAGATGACTAGAGTAGCTAATTCTCAATGCAGTCAAGTGCTATAATACAACCAGCCATTATGTCACAATGTCTGTAGTACAATGGTTGCTTGGGCACAAACACGCTCGTGCTAAAAAGATGGGAAGGAGTTTCTTTGGTTCAACATTTCCATCTACTTTTTTCCCTCTATCTCCCTTCTCAAAGCAATGGCTGCTGTTGATCAACATTGGGCCTAATGCCCACCTCCACTACACTCTTTAAGCTGCAACAAAAAAGTTTTATCTTGAAAATTTAGTTTCATTCTCCACAATTTTGGGCTTAATAGATGATCTTCTTGTGCTCTCATGCTCCCTTCAGTAATGGAATAATACAGATGTGGAAGCTAAAGCTTAAGTTCCTTGTTTTCTTTTCCGGGTAAAAATTGGTGATGTTTTATTCTCACCTTCTTTTTGAAGTTCCTATTAGGGACATGCTGCCATATTTGGCTCATCCTACTCTGTTGGTATTAGACATCATTTGATGGTTTACAGGAGCAGGCCCCATTAAAAATCCAGAGACGCTGATGAGTTTTTCTTTGATGATTTCTTTTTCTCTTAGAAGGTGGCTCCACGCTTCAAGAGGCTAGCTATTGCTTTTTGGTCTCTCAATCTATGTATTGCATGACAATGTGGTATGCTGCCTCATTGTGGCTATTTTGAATGTGTGTAACACAGGGCTTCGCTGACTACATGCAAAACTCTCGGGTGTATTCCTGAGATCGATTCTAACTTTTCCCATATATGCCTAGAGTATACTACACGAAAAATCCTTGCAGTCCCTGATCTGCCATGTGTATGAGCAAAACAAGTTTGAATGATGCCAAAATTCCCAGTTTGCAGGTTGGGCTGCTGCCAACAATGAGCTTTGGATGCTATGTAGCATAGATTGATTTATGGTTGGTTTGATATGACTATCCAATTAGAGACATGAACATTTCTCCTGTAATCACTTTGCACCTATGATCAACATTGTAGGTTATTTGGATCTTGTTGCAGGGATAAATGAATTATCTATGGGATTTGAAATGCTCCAGCAACCAGTCCCTTGCTTGCTCTATCATATTCTCAATTGTTATGTATGGCCATGGTGTCTTCTAAAATTATAGGATAATGCACCCTTGTGTGGAGTTTCTGTGACTACCTTGCCTAGGGATGGTGTCCAAAACTCCACATCTACACATGGGAAAAACATGCTCATGAAAGTGTTCATGTCAATTTTGGTGACTCTCCTTAGGGGATTATGTCTTAAGTGAGAAATACTACAATAGTCCACTTTTTGTGCATGTCTAGTTTTCAATAAAGCGTTAATTTTAGGTCTTCCAACAACCTTGTCCAATGCACTACATGTCTCTTCAGCAACACGATGGCTAGGCTGACTGCCTCCTAGGAGGATTGTGTCGCCTAGCACCTAAAGACTCCACCACTTGGAAGGCTTTGCCAGAATCAAAACTTGGATAGGATGTGGACCTCTTCTCCAACCATTGTTCTCTTTGTGTTGGTGGGCCGACTCCCTGCTAGGAGGATTGTGTCTCTCACTATTTGGAGACTCTCGACAGAAGTGTATTCCTTTGATTTTCTATGATCATATCTATTGTTTGAAGGCTTTTTTAGGAACTACTCCAAGGGATGGCTTCATATTTGGCAACAAAGGATGCTCTTCATGACTATTGGGCTGACTGCCCCCCATGAGGATTGTGTCGCTCAGCACTGAAGACCTGAAGACTGAAGACTTGCAAATTTGAAGACTTGAAAAGCTGTAGATTTGAAGACTTGAAGACCCAAACTTGGACCAATTCAGCAATGTATGTTTTTCTTATCTTAGCTTTGTCGAGGACAACAAAGTCTAGGGGGAGGAGAGTGTTGGGTTATAAGGGTTGCCCACAATTTCTCTTATGTAATGGCACCCTCTAGTACTCACAAAAATACCATTTTCTTGTATTTAGGAGTTTTCCATATAAACACCCTCCTAAACACTTTTTGATAAATGCTCCAACACTATGGTATGGAGACTTGTAAATAAATCCCTTTTTTTGCAAATGTAGGACAAAACCCACGTCCAAATTCCCATGCCTCCATTTCCTTGAGATTTGGGAATATTTTCCAAGATATTAAAAGATATGTTAGTTAGAAAGCATGTGCTCCTTTTTTACTAGTCAAAAAGAGCACATGGGGAAATGTGCTTATCCTATATATAGAGGCTCATTTTTGTAAAGAAGGGAGCTTTTGGTCGTCCTGCTCTCATGTATATATCCTTTGAATGGAAGAACTCTCTTTTCTCTCAAGGCTTTGTGCATATGTGTATTTAGTTTTGGAGTGTGAGAGAGTGATGTGTGTGTGCATGCTAGCATTTCCTATGTGTGTAAGTAGAGTGTTGCAACTTTCTTGTATTTTACATATGTGACTAGGATCCTTGACTCCCTTCTCTCCATGTTTTCAAGCATGTGGCATAGCTGGGGGTTCATGGCCAATGGCTTGAACATGTTGGAGGTTGGGGTGGATGAAAGGAGAGTCCTTCTTGAGCCTTCCTTCTTGCTTCCATGCAAGGTGGTGTGGGTCTTGGCTCCCAAGGGCATACTACAAAAACAACCTTCTTCTCTCTCTAACTCGCTCTCTTTCACACACACACAAGTGAAAAAGTTAAAAGCTCGTGACAAGAGTAGCCTTATGAAAAGGAATGTGGTTGAGCCTTCCAAACCTCCATTTAAGTACATGGGACTAGGATGTTGGAAGTGGTAGAATGCAAGACTATAGTCTGACTTTGAACAACTCGTTACTTACAATACTGATGAGTATAATGATGAACTTTAACAGCTCTGTGTCACCAAACCTATCGTCATTATAGTATGAGGGCATTCTCTTACACCTTTAATTGATCAGTCTCTAAAGAGAATCCCCAATCTACTTATAGTAGGAGGCAATAAGCATATACAATGGAAGGCCACTTGAAAAAATCTCAGACATCAAACAACAATGATGATCAACCAAACATCTACATAATCATCCAAGAAAATCCTTGTAAATTGTCATCTCACACAATATTTTTACATGATCACCTTATGTGATCTTTGCACATGATCATCTCATATGATCTTTGCACTTGATCACCTCACATGATCTTTGCATATCATCATTTTAAGTGATCTTTGCATCTGATGAGCTTAAGCCATCTTTGCGCTTTATAACGTCAAGAAATCCTTGGACTTGATCAACTCTAGCAATCTTTGTATTGTTGGAGTTAGACGTTTGTGGAAGCACGCACAACACAAGGAAGAAGGAGAAGCTTGGAGCACAACACACAATATTGAATGTATTACCACTAGAATGTACAAAGATAAGTAGCTCATTGGTGCAATAGGCGTATATAAAAGATGGGGGAAAAAACATCTTAAAGAGGGAAAAAAGTGCCCCGGGATCCTAGAGTGTTCACACACATCACTACCTAAATATATCAACAAATCCCCAACAGGAGTGATGCGGTGAACAAGGTGCTGGCACTCATGTATAAGGAAGTTCCAAGCCATGTGGAAATCACTCCACAAAAGGAAGTAAGCCCAAAGCTTCAAACTTCTCCCTAGGCAGAGCCTTCGTGAAAAGGTCTGCAATGTCCTCATGCATGGGCACATATGCCAAGCTGATCTCCCCAGCAGAGAAACTCTCCCTGACATAATGATAATGCACCTCAATGTGCTTAGTGGGAGCATGGAACACAAGGCTACTCGCAACTCTCAATGTGCTCTAACTGTCAGTTAAGATGGTGGGGGCAGAAGACTCACCAACACCCAAATGAGCCATAAGGTGTCTGAGCCACACACACTCAATAGTCATTGTGAAAGCTACCCTATATTCAGCCTCACAATTGGAAGTGTCCATAGTAGGCTGCTTCTTTCTCAGCCAAGATATGCATGAGCTACCAAGCATGAAGCAAAAACCACTAGTGGACACACGAGTGTCATAGCAACCGGCCCAATCACTCTCAGAAAAAGCATGCAAATCTGGTGGTAGTGATCCCCCCTTGGGATAAAACAATCCAAGCAGTCGGGTACCACTCAAGTAGTGAAAGATGCACTTAACGGCCTACCAATGCTTGACTCTTGGGCAATGCATAAATGTGCTCATCTGTGAGACATTGTTGGGGGTTTCTTAGACAAGAAGGAGTTTGAGGGTTTGTAGGAGAAAAGGAAAAGACCACAAGAGAAAATACACCTTGGAAGCCTCTACCGATTGATTACAGTAAGACAATTACAATGTTTGAAGCACAATACAAGCCAATACTTCTGTGCACAAACACAGAGAGTGCTTAATTACAAAATACCAAATATCCCAAAGTCTTCTTGCCGTCGGCCTCCTCTGCACCAGACCTCCACCTGCTTCAAGCTTATCCTTGTGCACACCTTGCACCAAGCTTCCACAAAGGGGGAGAAGTGAATACCTTCTGTTGGCACGCGCACACTGCAATGAGACCTTGAGATCCTTGGGGGAGTATAGCTTAGCACTCTCTACACAAATCCTTAGTCACTCTCCATGCACTTGCACTTCCACTTCTCTGCGTCGCACACTAGTAACTCTTGCACTTCTCTCTCTTGCTTCACTTAGACTATGGTTCTCTTGCTTACTCTAAGATTGGTCCAAGAATGGTCCTTGCCTTGATTTGAGTGTGTCGATCACGTATGCTCCTAACTGCAATGGTATCTTGGTGCTCACTTTGATGTCCCAAGATTGTCTTCACAAGTGGAAGCCAACGACTCACTATTTTGTCCTGTAGTGACTTTAGACTTAAACCAAAAATTTAATGGGGGGCCATACTTTCACCTGTGCGTACGCTGCCGCTTCATATACCTTCACATTTTCCTTTTAAGTCTTCACTTTTGCACATAAGAGGGGGTTCACCTGAACCTTTCAAAACACTTTAAAACACACTTTGAACCTTAGGGAAATTAGAGAAAATACCTCTGCAACCTGCAACCCGCTTTCTCCAATTTACCCTTTGTGGACAATTAATTGTGCACTACCTATGCACTTTGACACCTGCACTTTAGCATTTTGACTTTGCACCTGTTGACTTTGACCTTGTTGACTTTGACCTGTTGACTTTGACCTTGACTTTGACTATAGTTGACTTTGACCAACATGACTTTTATGGGCTCAACAGTTGCCCACCACCTAATGTGCTCTCCGTCCCGGAGAGCTACAGCTAAAACTCTGAGCATATAGGACACCATGATAATGGAGCTGCAAAAACTTGAAGAGGACATCTGAGCAGCACCCAAATCCACCAAAGGCAGGATAGAACAAGCACTAGAGAAGAACCAAAAGTGGGATGTTTTTATGGAAAAGCAAAAAGGATGGCAATGGGAGGGTGGAAAGGAATGGGAAGGGAGGGCTGAGGGTGTGGAGATGGATGGGCAAATTGGTAAAGGAAGGGATTGGGAGTAGGAATCAGGGGTCTGGAGGGGGTTAAAATGATGAAACTGGAGGGCCATAGAGGGTACATATGGGAAAATTGGTAAAGGAAGGGATTGGGAGTAGGAATCAGGGGTTTGGAGGGGGTTAAAATGATGAAACTGGAGGGCCATAGAGGGTACATATGGGAAATATAAAAAGCCAAATGTAAGATGAGGTGAGAATATACCATGTGGACAATGTGGTGAAATAAAAACATGTGATAAATGTGCTTAAAACTTGAGGTTTTTGACCAAAACTTATAGAAAATGTGGGAATTTGGAAAAATACAGCCAAAAATTGATTCTAGAGGTGCCAAAAAACATGAAAATGACTCCATTTTTGTAAAAAACGGCCAGCCGAGGCACGATCCAGAGCCAAAAGCTTTGAGCCATGAAAATTTAAAGAATAAAAAGAATTGTCTCCTTTTTTTTTCACGCCCAGACAAAAAATAATAAAAAGAAAATAAAATAAATAATAAACAAACAAATAAAAAAATAAAAAGTAATAAAATAAAATAAAATAAAATGAAAAATAAATTGGGGGGAGGGGGGGATTTTTTTTTTTTGGTGCAAAAAAAGGAAACGCCTTGGGGGCCTTTTTTTTTAATTATATAAAAAACCAAAGAAAAATACATTAAAAATCCAAAAAAATGGCAAAAAAAATCCAAAAAATCTTCAAAAAATTCTGAAAAAAATTCGTAGAGTGTTAGGCTAGTTTCTTCACTCAAAAACCACAGAGAGCTTCCTTTATTCCCCAAACGTGGCAAGAAAAAGACACGTGAAAAGGAGAAAAAGGCTAGAAAAATTCTAAAAAATGCTTGAAAAATTCTAAAAAAAATCCTAAAAATTCCAAAAATTGTACTTTTGCAAAGTTGATGAAATGGCTGCTACATTTGATGAAAACTCAAGAAACAAGCATGAAATGGATAAAGAAAACTACTAAAACTTAAGTAAAAATGATGAGAAAAGACTATGTACATCCTGGACAAATTTTACAGGTTCCAGGTGATCCATAATTCTTCATGTGGCTTGATGATAGGCCTTTAGCCATGATCTTTATATGTTGACCCCAAAAAACTCCTCCATAACCTTCAATTATGTTGCACTTCATTTGTTTTATCTTCTTTTGGGGCATGTTGGCGCTTTGATAGACCCACCTTAAATCCTTCAGTACAATATTATCTCCTCTATACTGCATCTTTTGTTTCCAAAGACTTGCAGGTACTCTGTCCACATCATTGTAAAGCCTTGCACTTACTATCATAAAAATTGACACAATAGATGATATCCATACCAATATCCATAAAACAGGGGCCATTGACATATGATTTGAAGCATCTTCATCACGGCTGCACTTAAGGACTTTGCTTTTCTTTTCTTTTCCATTGCCTTTGACTAAGACTGTTTCAACCTGAGTGATTTCCTCTTTTTCTTCATATGCTTCTTGTTTACTTGAGTTTGGGAAAATTCCATAGCAGGAAGATGGGTCTTCTGCATGGATCCAAGCCAACATGTTTTCATCTTCATATAAATATGCTCCTTCAAATAGATCTGCTTCTGGGTTGTCCACCACTTCTTCTTCCATACAAATACCAATTGTCTGCATCATACTAGTATTTCTCTGATTATCTGGTCCTTCTTCTAAAATTATATGCTGCAACTCTTTTCCCTCCTGCTTTACCCACATTGTGTCCTTGCCCCAGTCATGCAACACATTGGCATGCCTTAACCAAGGTCTCCCAATTAACAGGGGGAAACTTCCTTCTACATGTGGCAGCCTTAAAACAAAAAAGTCCAAGTTAAAGATGGTACCTTGTATTTTGACTGGAACTCCAGGGACCATGCCCATAGGCCTTACTATGCTTTGGTCTGCCATTGTTACAGTGAAGTTGGCAGGTCCTGAAGGCTATAGTCCAATCTTTTTGATGGTATATTCAGGCATCAAGTTAATGTCAGAACCACCATCCATAATAACTACTTGAAGCTCATGACCTTTAATAGAGAGTGTTAGCTGAGGGCTCTTGTAATCTGTGAGGGGTGCTTCCCCTAAACATTTATCTTTATGCATAACAGCAGCCTTTGCCACTAAACTTGTTGTGGACATTTCATCAATTATCTGCAAGAGTTCTAACCTGAACTTCCCATCCATCTTTATTAAATCAAAAATACTAACCTCCTTTTTCATGGACTTGAGCAGCCTGGAAGCTTCTGATTCCTTAAGAGCATGGGCTGCATTTGACTTATCAAACTGCTCATGAGCCCTATTGAATGCATATTCAATGGCATCACTGGTACTTGTGAAATTTTCTTTTTGCCTTGTATCTGCACTTGTGGTGCCTTTTTCTTCAGACATACCTTTGTCTCTGTTTAATCCATTAATCATTGATTCTTGACCTATTTCCACTGGAGCCTTCCCCTTGCTTCTTGTCTGCACTGTAAAAGATTCAATTTCTTCTAAATGCACCACCCTGGTAGATGGAGATGGCACATTGACCTGTTCTAACACTTCTTCTTTGTGTACAGAAATCATTTGAATATGGGGCCCGGATGAAGAGGCTTGATTCTTAGGACAACAATTTGTATAGTGGTCTCTGGCCTCTGGGCAGTTTCTGCAAGGAGGGGCATTTTCTGGGAGAGTGCACCTACTTTGATAGTGCCCACCGTCTCCACATCTGAAACAAATAATTGGCCTTCTAGGCCCATTTCCAAAATTATCCCTTTGTCTAGGGTTATAAGTGTTACCTTGATTGGGTGTAGCTGCCATCACATTTGCTGGTGGTAGGGGTTCTCCTTGTGTCCAGTATGTTGTTGCAGGCATTCCCCTTGATTGGCATTCATGGGCCTCATGACCAACATTCCTGCATAATTGGAAAGTCACACTTAACAGAGGACATTCACTTACTATGTGACCTTGTTTGTTGCACATGGAACACCAAAGTCCACTCTTGATGCCACTCCCTTTGATTTCTTGCATCTCCTGTCGCAGCTGAGCCAATTCCTCTGCTTGGGCCTCCTCCTCCTTTTGGAGCTTTAGTGCTTCAATCTCCCTCCTCAACTAAGCCACAGCAGTCTCCTCCTCTTTGTAGGGCTTATTCCTTTTTAAGCCCTCCAGCTCCTTCCTTAGTTGGATCACTGGATCCTCCATTTCTGTACCATATGTTGGTTGGGAAGAAGTTGCTCCATACTGGTGCCTTATCTGCTCCAAGCGTGTGGCTGTGTTGATGAACTCCTCTATGGAGGCTGTAGGTAACACTAATTCCTTTATTTTGCATTGGGTGGCCACTAGTAGGGGCTTAGCCAACCATTTCTTAACAAAAAAATCATGTGGTGGATCTGGCAATTTAGCCATTAGTGCTTTGGCCCTAGTCACAAACTCTGGGAAATTTTCTCCTGCACCCAATCTCAAATTTTCTAGTTCTTCTATGATAATCTCCGCAGTGTTGCCATGCTGGAACTGATTTTTAAATGCATCTTTCATCACATCCTAAGTGGTAAAATGGTTTTCAACAAACTAGCTGAACCACTCATCAACTAATCCCTCTAATGTGGTAGGAAAGAGAATCAAAAAGGCATCCTCCCTACCCATTAGGCCTCTAGTCTTACATAGTGCCGAAAACCTTCTAATGTATTCATCCGGATCCTCCTGAGCTAGGCCTTTGAAAGAAGGCAACTTTATATTTAAGAGTAAAGTTTCCAAGTCTACCTGACCCGCCATGCTCTTTACTGATGAGGTTGAAGAGAGTGGACTCGAGGACCTTCTAACAACCTTCCTTCTTGTATGCTTGTAGGTGACCCTCAAAGTTTGGGACCAGGTTGCGGTCATGAGCAGCTCATAGCCCACTTAATATGAGACACTTGATAAGAATATTTACCTTTTGTTTGATGAAGTAGCACTGTAGACACGTGACCTCTGCTATACTTTGCACTTGGTTTCTCCTAAGCTCAAATCTCCTTGGAAGTCCCACCGGGCGTGCCAAATTTTGTTGGGGGTTTCTTAGACAAGAAGGAGTTTGAGGGTTTGTAGGAGAAAAGGAAAAGACCAAAAGAGAAAATACACCTTGCAAGCTTCTGCCGATTGATTACAGTAAGACAATTACAATGTTTGAAGCACAATACAAGCCAATACTTATGTTCACAAACACATAGAGTGCTCAATTACAAAATACCAAATATCCCAAAGTCTTCTTGCCGCCGGCCTCCTCTGCACCAGACCTCCACCTCCTTCAAGCTTATCCTTGTGCACACCTTGCACCAAGCTTCCACAAAGGGGGAGGAGTGAATACCTTCTGTCGGCACGCGCACACTACAATGAGACCTTGAGATCCTTGGGGGAGTATAGCTTAGCCCTCTCTACACAAATCCTTAGTCACTCTCCATGCACCTTGCCCTTCCACTTCTCTGCGTCGCACACTAGTAACTCTTGCATTTCTCTCTCTTGCTTCACTTAGACTATGCTTCTCTTGCTTACTCTAAGATTTGTCCAAGAATGGTCCTTGCCTTGATTTGAGTGTGTCGATCACGTACGCTCCTAACTGCAATGGTATCTTGGTGCTCACTTTGATGTCCCAAGATTGTCTTCACAAGTGGCAGCCAATGACTCACAGTTTTGTCCTGTAGTGACTTTAGACTAAAACCAAAAATTTAATGGGGGGCCATACTTTCACCTATGCGTACGCAGCCTTCATATACCTTCACATTTTCCTTTTAAGTCTTCACTTTTGCACATAAGAGGGGGTTCACCTGAACTTTCAAAACACTTTAAAACACACTTTGAACCTTAGGGAAATTAGAGAAAATACCTCTGCAACCTGCAACCCGCTTTCTCCAATTTACCCTTTGTGGATAATTAATTGTGCACTACCTATGCACTTTGACACCTGCACTTTAGCATTTTGACTTTGCACCTGTTGACTTTGACCTTGACCTTGTTGACTTTGACCAATTGACTTTGACCTTGACTTTGATTGTAGTTGACTTTGACCAACATGACTTTTATGGGCTCAACAGACATCAAACTGAATATCTGGCCAAGTAATGCATAAGTAAATCATGCGTCCAACACCCTACTGATAGAGAACAACATCAAATGCATCTCCAACATCATGAAGACTCAATCATGAACATGTCTCCATAGGAGTGGCAATAGGCTTGCAATCTTCAAGGCCAAAACGCTACAATAATGTTTCAATATATTTTGTTTGACACAAAGCCATTCCACCATCAACATGCATAATCTTAATGCCCAAATAATGATGCAAATGCCCCAAATCAGACATCTCAAATGAGGCATGCAAATTAGCCTTAAAACCAGCAATATGTTGGTCATGAGGACCATTGAGCAGCATGTCATCACCATACACCACAATGATGAGAAGTACATCATTACCACGCTTAACATATAAGGTGCTCTCAATTGGACAATTCTCAAAACCATGTGCAATCAGATAGGCATGTATCTTTTCATACCAAGAACATGGTGCTTGTTTTAAACCATATAATTCCTTCTTTAACCTGCACACTTGGTTTTCATGCTCTTTTTGCACAAAGCCACGGGGCTGAAAAACATATTGCAAAAAATGTAGTTTTAATGTGCAATTGATGTACATTCCAACCATGATGAGCTGCAAGTGCACATATGCTACAAGTAGTAGTCATACGACATATAGATGCAAAGGTCTCATCAAAATCAATGCCTCTTTCTTGCACATAACCAACAAGCTTGGCCTTATACCTCTCAACTGTTCCATCATGCTTACACTTCAACTTGTATACCCACTTTGCACCAATGGCCTTCTTGCCAGGAGGCAAGTCACATAAAGACCAAGTACCATTCTTTATTATAGCATCATATTCAGATCGCATAACAGCCATCCAATTTTTTGGATTTTTTGCTTCATCAAACAAAACGGGCTCATTCTCATTACAGAGACTAGATGCATCCATAGCATAACAATCTGATGCAAAAGAGGCACTATGAGAGCATAAACGATTATGATATGACAGAGGTGCATCTAATTTGCTATCATGCAAAGTGTGCACGAGCCATTTTGGCATAGTTTTTACCTGGTCAATATCATCTCTCTCGTCAAGAAGTGCATCATGTAAATTTGCATCACAAATGCAATGATCTGCATCATCACATGAAGCCTACAAAGGCTGAGAGGTTGCCTCATTAGGACCAGCACAAGACAATCCACCTATAAAAAGAGGCAGCAAAGTATCATACATGTCTTTGGAGCTAACACGTCTCCTTAGTACATGAAAGCAATGGCTGAATAGCATCCTCCACAAAAACAACATCATGGCTAACCAAAATGTGTTTGGTCTATGGATGATATAGACGATAGCCTTTACTTTCAAAATTGTACCCAACAAAATTACATATTACTGCTTTATCATCCAATTTTCTACGATGTTGTTCAGGCACTAATGCATATGCCAGACAACCAAAAACATTTAGATGAGCAATAGATGGCTTTTGATCATGCCAAGCCTCATATGCAGTGATAGACTGCAGTGATTTAGTGGGACACCTATTAAATACATATGCTATACACATAACAACCTCAAGCCAGAAACTATGTGGGAAAGCCGGAGTGTTGACCATACACCTCGCCATCTCCATGAGTGACCTATTCTTCTGTTCAACAATTCCATTCTCTTGAGGTGTAGACCGGTAGTGTAAACTAGTGTTTTATCCCACGTTCAACCAGAAATGCATAAAAATCAGAAGACAGATATTTCTCCCTCGATTAGAATGGAGGGTGCCCATTTTACATGCTCACATATTTTCAGCCAAAACCAAAAACTATTTGAAGCACATGAATACTTCGGACTTTTCTATCAATGGATATAACCATGCATGCTTGGAAAAATCATCAATTAAAGTCACGAAGTAATGATAGTTTCCAAAAGAGGGTGTTTGCATAGGACCACATACATCACTATGTACAAGGTGCAATTTTTTAGTAGCCCGAACTGAACCATCTTTTGGAAAGGAGGAATGCTACATTCTGCCCAAAATATAGCCTTCATAGACATGTTTTTTGGGTGCCTCAATTTTGGGCAAAGAGGACACCATTTCAGATTTCTCTAGGCATAACAAACTAGCAAAATTCAGATGACCAAAGTGTGCATGCCAAAGCTTTGCATCTCACATAGCCTTCATGTACTACACATGCCGAATCATTCATAGATCTTGCATAGTTTATGAGCTTATACATCCCACGACATAAAATGCCAGAAGCAATAACCATGTTGCCATTTGACAGATCATGAATTGTACATCTGTCATCAACAACTTTCACAACCAAGCCAATCTTGGATAAAGCCGAAACTGATAACAAATTCTTCTCGATCCCTGACATAAATAAAGCATCTGACAAAGTGAAAGAACTACTATCAATAGTAGTCAAAATGATCTTACCAACTCCCATGGTAGGATAAGAGGAGTTGTTGGCACATGTGACAATATTCCCTCTAGGGGTAGGCTTGGGTGAAGAGAAGAAATTGCACTACGACATAATATGTCTGGTCGCCCCACTATCGAAGTACCATACATATGAATCCACTGTAGACATGCACTGCTCATGAGAAGATGGGTCAAAAATACAAACAGTAGTAAACGCCCATTCTTCTTCTTGCACAAGATTAACAGACTCTGTTTTTTGTGTAGAGCCCTATGCAACAACCATTCTCTCCTCTTTCTTCTTTGCCTCTTTAGCAGCTAGTTTTGGACAATTCTTTATAATATGATCATTTCCTTTAGAGTACTTGCAGAACAATTTGTGCTTTTTTTATTTCTTCTCATCTTTCTCTTCCTTCTTCGAATGTGGAGCATTTGCAAAATTTTGCTTACTCATAGATGAGCTCCATTTACCTTTGCCCTTCTGACTAGCAAAGAAAGTTTAATCTGTAACATGCATGATGGACCTGTTCTGCCTAGAATGATCTTCTTACAACAGAACAGAGACTAACTCCTCAAATGACAAGGCATTTGGATTGCCTTTCATCATCAAACGAAGAATAGAAACAAAACTCTGATATGAATCACGAAGACCATTTAGAATGGTCTACACAAGTGAGCTATCTGGTATAACTTCATTAGCAAAAAACAATTGTTCTTTCAAATCTTTGATCTTTGTTAGAAAACTCTCCATAGAATCACCTTCATTCATGTGCTCACTCTCCAACTATTTTCGGAGGTAAGCAACACGATCCTCATTTCTAGCCTAGTACAATGTGATAAGTGTATCCCAAGCATCCTTAGCTATTTTGCAAGAGCAAATGTGAGGAATAATAGCACATCTGACAGGCAAAGCTGTCAATGCATGTGCCTAGGCATCTATGCCATCCCAACAAATTTTCTCTGTAGTAGGTGCAACAAAAACTGCAACACGAACAGGAATCTACAGAATACCACCATCTTTGACACCATCTCCATCATCTCTAGCACATGTATTTGTAGTAACTGTATTCGTAGGTGTAACACGATGTCTTTCAACACCTTGCACAGTTTTCCACAGTAATTTTGCAACCAATACATGTCGCATCATATAAGCCCATAACAGGTAGTTGGTACCATCCAACGTATCCTCAACAACCAACATACAGAATGCATCACTGATTTCAGCCATGGCCGGTGACTAAAATACCTTGATGCAGAAAATTGACTATATCTCAAAAAGTTGAATAGAACTGCCTAGACAAATTATGTTAAACATATAGTAGACTTTGAGACACTTATACTGGTGAATCGAAACTGGTGTATAGATTTGGCACAAAAAGATGAAATAGCCTACATAAGCACTGTGGTAGTGCGTTCAAAGGTCAAAATGAGCTCAGATTGCGATTTTGGCACCATAGAACAAAGCTATTTTGATCTCTAAAACACCCTGAGTATGCTCACCAAAATTCGTGCGATTCTGAGACAATAACTAGAGGAGTGTCGATGATGTCCTAGATGAAGCGATGACATGCTTTGATACCAATTGTTGGAGTTAGATGTCTGTGAAAGCACGCGAACAACATAAGGAAGACGAAGAAGCTTGCAGCACAACACACAATACTGAATGTATTACCACTAGAATGTACAAAGATAAGTAGCCCATTAAGGCAATAGGCATATATACAAGCCTAGGGAAAAAACCTCCTAAAGAGGGAAAAAGTGCCCCGGCGGTCCTAAAGTGTTCACATACATCACTACCTAAATGTATCAACATGCATTTCCAACAATAGGCAATCAAAGATCAACTCCAAGTAGAGAAGAACCTTTACACATGCAATCAAAGGGAAACGACGATTTCACTAAAACGGACATGTCTCTCTAGTTTCTCCATCACATTTTTTGTATGATATCTCAAAATAAAAATAATGAGAACAGATAAAGGTCACATGAAATACCTAGAAAACGTACAAACAATTCGAAATAGAACAAGATTATGTTCTAATAAACATAATAAAAAACTTTCCACATATAATAAATCTTAGAAACAAAAACAAAAGAATAGCTTCAAGATAGATAGCACTCATATAAGGAAGAAGAATCAAGCATCACAACCCATGAAACATGCCATAATCACATTTGAAAAAAGAGAGAAATATTTTGCACAAATCTTGCAAGAAGAGGAACTCTCTTTCTCATACAAGCAAAAAGTCTCTACAAGTATCCACACTTATAAAAGCAAAAAAAAAAATGGTAGCCATAAAAATGTGAGATTTGGGCCTACAAAATTTTTGCAGGCTTGAATCCCACGTTTTTGTGGCTGGGTTTTTTTTGCTTTTATAGGCATAGGCAAGGATTGAATGGTCATAAATTGACCATAGTCAATGAGAATAAAGTCAAAAGTATTGGTATAAACCCTAACTAGTCTACATGTAGAGCTTGAGCACTTATTGAAGATAATGTGCAAAGAAAAAGATAAAATTAACTTGTCTCTTCAAAAATTAGGTACAAGATAAATAGGAGAGAGAGTTAGAGAGAGAGAGAATAGACAATATAGGTTAAGACAAAAAACATTCCATTCATCATTCAAGTACATTGCAAAAGATGCTCTACCAAAGCTATAAATTAGAGAGGTCATGGGTTATTTCCTCTTATTTTTCTAGCTAGCTGAATATCTTTGGGTTGTATGGTTATTCTCTTGGCATAGATGGCACATAGGTTAAAACTTTCAAGCATGGAGATGAGGTAGGCCTCTACTGCCTCTTCAAGTGCCTTAAGTGCTATCCCTTGTATTTGTAGACCTACACAAAGGATCTTTGTGGTATGAGAAGTTCAACTAAGTTTTGATAGTGTTGTATCTCTGCAAATGCTTTGTAGTGTCTTCGTTGTCTTTGTGGAGCTCTTTTATTGGGAGGAATGTTAGATTGTCATTGAGGTCTACATCATGGTTGATAATTCTTTTATTTTCAATGTACATGATGTGAAGGTCGAGCTTCATCTTCCATATTTAGTTGTTGATGTGTGTGTTGACTTTGCTCTCTTTCCTCCTCTCTTAGTATTTGGCCTTGTCCTTCTGGAAGTGCCTTGTCTCCATGTATTACCCTATGGTTTGTTGGAATGTGAACCTGATTCCATGGTGATTGAGAGAAGCTTTTTTCATTAGTCAATGATTCTAGATCAGAATCATTTTTCAATATAAACCTTCTCCTTACCACCTGTTTGGGTCTTGCCTTGATGGGTGTCTGCTTTGGTTGCTCATCATCAAACCCTAAATTTGACCATCCTTGAGAAAAATCCTTTTGTTGATTTGGCACTTCATGTTCTTGTGTTGTACTGCTTGTAGACTTTGTGCCATCATGTGAGCAACACCTACAAATGGTGTGGGAACCACTTTGAGCTCTCTAGTCTGGTTGCAACCATGGTGGGCACTGAGTTCCTTAAACATGGCTAGGATGGAGCACCCACTCTTTCTTTGCAGTTTGCTTGGTGCGTGCCATTCTCTCAAGTGTACAAGTATAATTGAGTTCTCTCTATTTATAGAGTTTATTTTAAAACTATATGTTGACACTAGAATGGACAAAATCAATTTAGAAACATACCTAATGTAATAGTACAAAGAATAACACATTGAAACCAACTTTATATAAATCCTATGATTTACCACATAATGGAATATAATGAATTCACTTTACTTCCAAGTTGAACCCACCATTAGTCTTTTAGCATGCCATTGAGCATGGTGTAGTGGTCTTAATGATGACTTCCACTTTTTCAATAGCAATGTGGTGTTGCATCCTTCTTGCAATTTTTGGCAAATGTGGTCCAATTTAATTGCATTGGACCACCACCATGTTGGGTGTTTTATCATTGACACTTGTTGTAAACTATCTTGAGATTCCCAAAATTTGTTAACAACTACGGTTACATTTCCACAATGATGACCAATTGAATTAATGATTTTGTCCAAATTTTTGTGCTATAAAGTGCATTTTTGAAAGTTCTTCCTACTTATTCACCACATTGGACTACAAGAGCATAACTATCATGGGCTTGTGACGTGACGCGAGAAGCAAATCAGTCACAAACCACCAATAATGAGTCCTCCATCAAGGAAGGGAGAGAGAGAAAGAGAGAATGAGAGATAGAGAGAGAGAACAATGAGGAGGAAAATGGAGAGCAAGAGTGAGAATGAAAGAGATATAAAAAATTAAAGAGAGAGAGAGAGAACAAGAGAGAAAACCCAAAGTAGAAGGCGAAAAGATACGAAAAACCACTCTTCACTTCATCTTCTAATCTTCACTTCATCTTCTAATCTCTTCTTTTTTTTCAACTCTTAAAAAATATAAATCTCTTATCATTTTTCTTCACTTTTACTCAATTGGCATTGCTTTTTGTCGTCTTTAAATTTCTTCCTCTCATGTTTTAAAATTTTCTCTCAATGAATGCTGCAAGACGGTCACAATGATTGGAGCTGAAATCTTTTTTCAAAACGTGTGCATGGCACTGGTAACTCTATTATTTCTTTTTCTTTTAACTTTTAAAAGCATTCACAATTCTCCCATCACACTTACTGCCATTGTATTTTCACATCTTTTCTACGCACTTCGCCGGTTGAGAGCCGCAATGCAAGATCGCACCATCAAACTCCTCCCCTTGCTGGATCACGACACTCGATACACCCCATTCTCTCTCTCTCACACACACACACACACACATATATATATATATATATATATATATATATATATATATATATATATATATATATATATATATATATATATATATATATATATATATTATTTATACTTTAATGTACATGTTACTTGAATTGAATCTAATATATAACATATAAATTGAATGGATATGGACCTAAGAGCTTTGAGAAATCATGTCCTTAATTTTGACTAAAAAATTGAAAGTCTAGGAATTTGGAACATTTAAAATTCATTATTTATATGATAAAGAAATCGAAATTCAATATCCCTTATAATTCAGCTAATAGCCATGTTAAAGTGTGTTAAAAATAACAACCGTGCATGGTTGATGTTCCTCTTCATCCCCTATAGTTCATTAGTTCTGACTACTATGTTTGTGTGGGTTGGTTTGTAGGTATGTTAAGGATGTGCTATTCACGTTGTATTCTAAGAGATCAAATGGAGTTTATCTATAACCCTTCTTAAAAAGTTATCATCTCCTAGAAAGGATCATCTATACCTCTACCTAAAAGTTTTACCCTTGGTTTTTATAAGGAAAGTATTTTGGAATTATACGTGTCACAAATTTCTTATTTAGTATTTTCTTTTAAGTTTTTAGGTTTATGTGAAGGTTATTATGCAAAGCACTTTGTCGGTTGGTCCGCAAAATTTTCATAAATTTGATGTTAAATTAGTAATTGGAAACTAAAAGGTCGATCATACTAACATACATGTTTTTCATTTTTCACTTATCCCATTTGCTGAGGGGCTTACTATCTCTTATGAAAAAATTCTACACATGGAGAAAATCCCACTTACACCTCTCAATGGAGTACCTTTATCACATGTTTTGAAATGTATATTTTTTACTTTTCATCAGCTAGTTTTAGCTTTCTTTGTTTAATGATTTTTTATTAGCTCATAGGTACAAGCTCCACAAGATTAAAAAAGATACACAAGATCTAGAAGACTCAGATATGTATCTTGATCCATTTTTTCTTTTCAATTAATAATTAACCCTTTTGTTAAAAGAGAAGAACATAAATCACTTATGCTCGTTTACTTCATACCATTTCCAAATAGTTTCATAGCATTTACAATTTCTTTTATTAAGGATGTTTTTAATCCAACTTTTTGTGATTTCTCAGTCTTTCTTCTTGGTTAATCTAATTGATTAATGGGTGGACTACATAGTTGATCACCCTTCACATGCAAAAAATCCTCCAAGAATGGTGTGGACACATACATGTTGGAATTTAGAAAGCATTTCAAGCTCAAGATCGTGAGAATATGCCCCAACTTTTGTTGGAACATCAAGCTTACACTATGCTTGAGGTGGATTTGATCTACATCAAAGGCTATCGCGTTGAAAGAATATACGTTGGAGAGTTCTTTTTCATATGACCATTTATTGTATTTTTTGAGAATATTTTGATGGCTCATTTACTGTTGTAAAATCCTTGAGTTTTACACATGTAAAGGTAGAAAGATAGAGCCCAAATCCCACGAATTTGTGGTGGTTGAAGTTGCATTCAATCAAGCAATCAATCACCTAAAAGTAGATCAATCAAGATCTTCACTTTTCCTAAATTGTAGGAAAGTGAATTGATTCCCTCCAACAACCATTCCCACCTTCATTTGAATTCAAATTCAACTTGTAAAACTCGTGGAACACTCCTAGAGTCTATATAAAGACTTGGAATCACTTGTAAAGTACATGGAAGCAATATACATACACTTGTGACCATCATTGTTTTGCTCCTTCAATTTTCTGCATCATCTTCTTCGCCAACAGTAATCTTGCAGAGGCTGCTGCTCTCTCCTCAGAGCTCCAAATTGCATGCAAGAGGACGCATTGGAAAGGTATTAGTGTCTAGTTTATGCTTGTAAATTTTCAAAGCATTTGATTCCGCAGATTTGGAGAAATATTAGTTTTTCTACCTCGGGGCCAATCTCTGCATATTCCTGAAAAATAGGAAGTACCACCGGTGAATGTCATATTCATTCATATAGCATAT
Source organism: Ceratopteris richardii (assembly GCA_020310875.1). Classification (NCBI taxonomy): domain Eukaryota; kingdom Viridiplantae; phylum Streptophyta; class Polypodiopsida; order Polypodiales; family Pteridaceae; genus Ceratopteris; species Ceratopteris richardii. The sequence goes on from CM035443.1 coordinate 75,391,937, forward strand.
TTTGCTTATTCCTTATACTTTTGTGCATTCCATACACTCAACCCTATGTGTATCACTCCCATAAAAGTATTTTTTCTAATTGTAATCACGTTGGTCGCTATGGGCATTTGAAGTTCATTGTCTCTTCCATAGATAGTAAGTTTTTTGAGCTAGTCGACCCGCGAACCTATCTGTTTTGTATCGACTCATTCTCCTTGATGATCCAAAGTACATAGTACATTTCTTTGCACTTATAGCATGCCTATAAGGTCTATTTGAGTCTCCATAAGCTCAAGGGCTGGTCTTGTGCCGATTGGCTTGACCAAACTTCATCGCTTCGAAACGCACTTTTCTACCTTCGACAAGCTTCTCCAAGTTTCTTTCAGTGGTATCAGAGCTAGTTCAAGATGGGTGACGGCTTTCCCTCAATGATCGAGAAGCTTGATCAACACAACTACGCGGCTTGGCAAATTAGAATGGAGGCCTATTTGCAAGGTAGAAATATTTATGGAATTGTAGCAGGTGATGAAGCTATGCCTATTCCAAGATCCAAAGGAGGACCTACACAAGAGGAGACAGATAAGCTCACACTTTGGTGCGCAAGGGATGCTCAAGCAAGGCCGTACATACTAAACTCTATCTCTGACTTTCTATTACCACATATTAGAGGATGCAAGACATCTCAAGAGACTTGGGATGCCCTCGAGACTTTCTTATCTGCTAGTACCAAAGCAAAAAAGAATCATCTTTGGAACGAGTTCAAGCAAATGAAGAAGACACCTAAACAAACCATCACAGAGTTTGTTACCAAGGTCAAGGAGGTTGCGGATCAGTTAGCATCCATTGGAGAGCTGATTGAAGAAGAGGTCATCATGAGGCAAATTCTCAACGGCATTCGAAGTGATAAGCAATGGCAATCCTTCACGACGGCTTACGATCTCATCATGGATGTGCAGACTCCAGACTTCAACATCTTTCTTGGACAACTCTTCAATCAAGAAGCCAACAATAGCATAAAGGAAGGTAACTCTTATCATGGTAATTCAACAAGTGCTCTATATGCAGATAAGAAGGATAAGAAGCAGAAAGGCAAGAAGAAGGAAGAAGATGAAGAAGAGACTTCCCAAGCCAACTTCGCAAGCAAGAGCAAGTGGAAAGGGAAGAAGAAGGGACCAAAGCAAAACAAAGCCAAAGGTCAGAATGTTCAACCTTGTGCCATATGCGATAAGACCAACCACACCACTCACAATTGCTGGTTCAATGGAAAGACCCAGAAAAGAAGTGGAAGAGGTGGATATGGCGGCAATAGAGGTAGAGGTGGACACAACTTCAACAATAACAATAGAAGCTATAATAGAAGGGACTACAACAATTATTCAGAAGATCAACCACATGAAGACTCATTACTTCTTATGAATCTAAGCCACAAAGAAGGTAAAGAAGATGATCATTTGTTCTACATAGATTCAGGATGCTCGAATCATGTTGCAGGCAACATTGCTCTTCTATCTGACTTGGAAAGTCCAAAGCATAGACATGAAGTGCAAACAGGGGATGACACGAAGCACAATGTGGAGAAGATTGGTAATGTCAAAGCTTCCAATGGCATGAGAAACATTCTAAGTAAGGTTCTCTATGTACCCACTATCACTAAAAACCTAATAAGTGTAGGCCAAATAGTTGAAAAAGGCTTGCAACTTAGGTTCACCCAGCATGGAGTTTTTGTGGAAGATCCATGTCAAGGCTTCAAGAAGATAGCCCGAGGTGAGAAGCATGGTAGGCTCTTTACTTTTGAAGTAGGAGATACCAGGAACATAGCTCTATTCAACTTTGGGTCTCAAACCCTAAGTGAGCTTGAAGTGTGGCATAAGAGACTTGCTCATGTGAATGAAAGAACCTTGAAGGATATATGCAGGGATCAAAGTTTTCTAGGACTGCCGAACATATCAAAGCAACACATGATCAACAGGTGTGATGCATGTCAGATTGGGAAGGCACAAAGACAACCATTCAACCACAAAGGCTACATCCACAACAACTTATTGGACTTAGTACATACAGATGTATGGGGACCAAGTCAAGAACCTTCATTGGCAGGATCAAGGTATTATGTCTCATTTATTGACGACCATAGTAGATGGACTGTTCTATGCTTTATCAAGAGTAAGAATGAAGTGTTTGATTGCTTCAAGAAGTATCTTGCACATGTGGAGAATCAACAGGTAGATCACTAAAGAAGCTCAGATCTGATGGAGGGGGAGAATACTTCTCCAAAGAGTTTGATGAGTTCTTGCAGGATAAAGGTATCAAAAGGGAAGTGACTACTAGGTACTCTCCTCAACTAAATGGAATTGCAGAGAGGAGAAATAAGACATTGGTTGGATCAGCTCGAACAATGCTTGAAGAGAAGAAGTTGCCACATTATCTATGGGCAGAAGCTATTTCAACTGCAATGTACCTTGTCAATCGACTACCATCCAAATCACTTCAAGGTATGACTCCTTATGAAGCATGGCATGGAAGAAAACCTAGTCTTGGACATTGCAAGGTTTTTGGTTGTTTAGCTTATGTTCATGTACCATCACAAATAAGAGGTAAGCTAGATGAAAGGGCAACAAAGGCAGTGTTTATTGGATATGATTCAACTCAGATGGGTTACAGGTTCTTCAATCCTTCAACCAAGCAATTCACTACAAGTAGAGATGTTGTGTTTGAAGAACACAGGTCTTGGTATGATGAAGACAAACACAAGGTAACACTACCATATGATCTTGATTATGACTCTCATCAATTAGGAAGCAAGCATGATACACAGGTCCAGGATCCAAGAAGTGATACAGACGATGACCAAGATGAAAGAGAAAGGGATTACAAGCTATGGAAGTCAAGAGGCAAAGCAAAGATGCAAGAGGTTGGAGAATGCTCCAAACAAGCACCTAGAAGATCAGCAAGAGAGAAGAAACAACTAGAAAGGTATGGATATGATTCCACATTTGTTACGAAGCATTCAATCTACTTGGCAAAAGACTCTATTTTAGAGGAACCCTCAACCTATGAAGAGCCAAAGGGAAACCCTAATTGGGAAAAGGCCATGAACGAAGAGATAGATGCATTGAAGGAGATGGACACTTGGGATTTGATTCCAATGTCACCGAATCAAAAGGTAATTGGTTGCCGATGGGTATATAAAGTTAAAAGAAATTCAGATGGATCAGTTTGCAGGTACAAGGCAAGATTAGTTGCCAAAGGATGCTCACAAACTCATGGTATAGACTATGAAGAAACATTCTCACCAGTTGCAAAGATGACTACAATCAGGACATTGATAAGTGTAGCTGCTGCAAGGAATTGGAGACTCCTCCAACTTGATGTGAAAAATGCATTCTTAAATGGTTGGATAAGTGAAGAGGTATACATGTCACAACCAGCAGGTTTTGAAAACCCTAATCATCCATCTTATGTTTGCACACTTAAGAAAGCATTGTATGGATTGAAACAAGCTCCAAGAGCTTGGAATTACAGGTTGGTTACATATCTTCAAGATCAAGGGTTCAAAGCTAGCAGCTCAGATCCTTCTCTATTCATCAAAAGGGATCACAATGAGGTTATCTATCTATGTGTATATGTAGATGATATTATTGTGACAGGTGATGATCTAAATGGCATTCAAAGGATCAAGAGACACATGCAAGAGGAGTTCAAAATCAGTGACCTAGGTGACCTCACATATTTCCTAGGTATGCAGGTGATATACACAGATGAAGGAGTGTATTTGACTCAAAGAAGATACATTCAGGATCTTCTTCTCAAGTTCAAAATGGAGAACACTAAACCTGCAGGTACACCTTTGGAGATGAATCATAAACTTAGTGTTTATGAAGGTGAGAAAATTGAAGACATTAAAGAGTATCAAAGCTTCGTAGGTAGCTTGATATATGCTACTCACACAAGGGCAGACATCTCATATAGTGTGGGAGTGCTTAGTCAGTTCATGCACTCACCAAGAAGACCACACATGGATGCGGCTAAGAGAGTACTTAAGTATCTCAAAGGTATAATCAACGAAGGTATATTCTATCCTTACTCTTCCGATTTGGATATCAAAATCTACTCAGATGCAGATTGGGCAGGAGCTAAGGATGATAGAAAAAGTACATCTGGTTACTTAGCATTTGCAAGTTCGAAGCTAGTGTCATGGAGTTCCAAGAAGCAACCAACAGTTGCTTTATCTTCAACTGAAGCAGAGTACAGAGGCTTGACCATAGCAACTCAAGAGGCAATATCGTTAAAAGCATTGTATACAGATTTGGGACTTGTGAGTTCCAAACCTCACATATTTGGAGATAATGTAAGTTCCATGCATCTAGCGGCAAATCCTATATTCCATGCGAGAACCAAGCACATAGAAGTCCATTACCACTTCATCAGGGAGAAGCTCATGGCAAAGGAGATTGACATCTCTTTTGTTCCGATTGAAAAGCAAGTAGCAGATATGATGACGAAGGTACTTGATGGAATAAAGCTTTGTAGATTCAAAGCTATGGCAGGTATTCAACCTATCAGAGAATGAAGACTCAAGCATACTTTAGCTTGAGGGGGAGCTGTTGGAACATCAAGCTTACACTATGCTTGAGGTGGATTTGATCTACATAAAAGGCTATCACGTCGAAAGAATATCCGTTGGAGAGTTCTTTTTCATATGCTCATTTATTGTATTTTTTGAGAATATTTTGATGGCTCATTTACCGTTGTAAAAGCCTTGAGTTGTACAGATTTAAAGGTAGAAAGATAGAGCCCAAATCCCACGAATTTGTGGTGGTTGAAGTTGCATTCAATCAAGCAATCAATCACCTAAAAGTAGATCAATCAAGATCTTCACTTTTCCTAGATTGTAGGAAAGTGAATCGATTCCCTACAACAACCATTTACACCTTCATTTGAATTCAAATTCAACTTGTAAAACTCGTGGAACACTCTAAGAGTCTATATAAAGACTTGGAATCACTTGTAAAATACATGGAAGCAATATACATACACTTGTGACCATCATTGTCTTGCTCCTTCAATTTTCTGCATCATCTTCTTCGCCAACAGTAATCTTGCAGAGGCTGCTGCTCTCTCTTCAGAGCTCCAAATTGAGTGCAAGAGGACTCATTGGAAAGGAATTAGTATCTAGTTTATTCTTGTAAATTTTCAAAGAATTTGGTCCAGCAGATTTGGAGAAATATTAGTTTTTCTGCCTCGGGGTCAATCTCTACGTATTCCTGAAAAATAGGAAGTACCACCAGTGAATGCCATATTCATTCCTATAGCATATTTTGCTTATTCCTTATAATTTTGTGCATTCCATACACTCAACCCTATGTGTATCACTCCCATAAAAGGATTTTTTCTAATTGTAATCACGCTGGTCGCTATGGGCATTTGAAGTTCATTGTCTCTTCCATAGATAGTAAGTTTTTTGAGCTAGTCGACCCGCGAACCTATCTGTTTTGTATCGACTCATTCTCCTTGATGCTCCAAAGTACATAGTACATTTCTTTGCACTTATAGCATGCCTATAAGGTCTATTTGAGTCTCCATAAGCTCAAGGGCTGGTCTTGTGCCGGTTAGCTTGACCAAACTTCATCGCTTCGAAACACACTTTTCTACCTTCGACAAGCTTCTCCAAGTTTCTTTCAAGTTTCACCTTCCACATCATCCAAAATCAACGAAGGATGAATTCCATGAGATGGAGGCATCAAATTATGTCTATAATAGAAAGAAATTCATTAGAGAAGAAATAGGTTACCTCTTGATATGATTGCACCTCATTCTTTGACATGTATATGTTTTTGATTGGTTAATGAGGTTAGTATGTGACTTACAAAACCTCTAATGAGCTTTATTATGAATTAGAGTCATTGAAAAGTTCCTTCAAGCCATCCCCCTGCTTAGACACACCTCTTGCTACCTGTTTTCTACATATTTTGCAGAGATTTTGTTTTATGCACTCTATCTCTATAGATGATCTTCATAGACCCCCTGTCATTATAATTGTTGTTTCTCCTTCAATATGAATCCATTTGTACTGAAATTTTTCTTTTGGAAAGCTTACTAAATTGTTGTTTCCTTCAAGATCTTAAGAGGGTTCATTCACTTCTATTGTGAACATAGGAGTGTTTATCCTCCAAATGTGGTATCAAGGATATAAAATAAAGTATCAAAGAGAGAATGAGGAGATGCTAAATTCAAGTAAAGACGTCACCAAAGTTTTAAGGAAAGAATAAAAGAACATGTAACTGAACAACAAGGGTAAGCAAACAAGTCATCGAATCAAAGATGAAACTTCATCAAGTGGAGTGACTCTAATTCTTGAGGTAAAAGCCATTTGTTTCAAATTCATTGCATCAAGGGAAAGGTTGAGAAGAGATATAACACATGATGGATGGTGTGAATGCTCACATGGAGAAGCTAAGATAGGGAAACTACCAACCATGGTGATTTAGAATAAGAAAGTTTTTGATTGGGAAAGTTTTGTGGGCACTTGTGAGTGGTGATGAGCCAAAACCATATATAGATGAAATTAATGCAACCAATGACTAGAGAAGAGTAGTGAGAGAGTGGGATGAAAGGGAAAAAAGAGTCATTTTTATTATATTTTAGCATATTAGCAATTCCACAATATGACATATTCAAGATTTGGATAGATCAAAGAAGGTGTGGTAGAGCTTGGAGAGATTTTACTCCACCATCACAAAAGGTAGGAAAATTTTGTTGATATATTTAGGTAGTGATGTGTGTGAACACACTAGGACCGCCGGGGAACTTTTTTCCCTCTTTAGGAGATTTTTTTTCCTTGGCTTGTATATATGCCTATTGCCCTAATGGGCTACTTATCTTTGTACATTCTCTAGTAATACATTCAGTATTGTGTGTTGTGCTCCAAGCTTCCTCTTCTTCCTTGTGTTGTTCGCCTGCTTCCACAGACGTCTAACTCCAACAATTGGTATCGGAGTAGGTCGTCGCTTCATCTAGGGTGTTGTCGACACTCTCCATTTGCAGTCTTAGGTTTGTACGAAATTTGGTGAGCATACTCAGGGTGTTTCAAAGATCAAAACGACTTTGCTTTGTGGTGCCAAAATTGCGATCTGAGCTCGTTTCCGCCTCCGAACACACTATCCTAGTGCTTGTGCAGGTTATTTCATCTTTTTGTGCCAAAGGTATATACCAGTTTCTATTCGCCAATTTAAGCATCTCAAAGTCTGCTACAGGTCTAGCAGAACTCGTCTGGGTAGTTGTGATCAACTTTTTGAGATATAGTCAATTTTCTGCATCAAGGTATTTTACTCATCGGCCATGGTTGAAAGCAATGATGTATTCTGTATATTGGTTGTTGAGGATAAGTTGGATGGTACCAACTACCCATTATGGGCTTATATGATGCAACATGTATTGGTTGCAAAAGGATTATGGAACATTGTGTAGGGTGTTGAAAGACGTCATGTTACACCTGTAACAACAGGTACTATGAATACAGGTGCTAGAGTTGATGAAGATGGTGTCGAAGCTGATATTGTGCAGATTCCTGTTCGTGCTACTGTTTCTATTGCACCTACTACAGAGCATATTCGTTGGGATAGCAGAGATGCCCAAGCACATGCATTGATAGCTTTGTCTGTCAAACGTGCCATTATTCCTCATATTTGCTCTTGCAGAACAGCTAGGGATGCTTGGGATACACTTACCACATTGTACCAAGCTAGGAATGAGGCTCGTGTTGCTTACCTCCGAAAACAGTTGGAGAGTGAGCACATGAATGAAGGTGATTCTATGGACAGTTTCCTAACGAAGATCAAAGATTTCAAGGAACAGTTGATTTCTGCTGATGAGCTTATACCAGATAGCTCACTTGTGCAGACCGTTGTGAATGGTCTTCCTGATTCATATCAGAGTTTTGCTTCTACTCTTTGATTGATGATGAAAGGCAATCCGAATGCCTTATCATTTGAGGAGTTAGTCTCTGTTCTATTGCAGGAAGATCAATCCAGGCAGAACAGGTCCATTATGCGTGTTGTAGATTAAGCTTTCCTGGCTAGTCAGAAGGGCAAAGGAAAATGGAGCTCTTCTACTAGTAAGCAGAAATCTACAAATGTTGCACATTCGAAGAACCAGGATAAAGATGAGAAGAAATCAGAAAAGCAGAAATTGTTTTGCAAGTATTGTAAAGGGAATGATCATATCATTAAGAACTATCAAAAACTGGCTGCAAAAGAAGCAAAGAAAAAGGAGGCTGGAATGGTTGTTACAGAAGCCTCTACACCAAAAGCAGAGTCTGTTACTCTTATGTAGGAAGAAGAATGGGCATTTACTACTATTTGCAGTTTGACCCATCTTCTCATGAGCAGTGCATGTCTGCAAGGGACTCAGATGATTGGTACTTTGACAGTGGGGTGACCAAACATATTACCTCGCACCGCAGTTTCTTCTCTTCACTCGAGCCAGCCCCTACAGGGAATACTGTCACATGCGCCAACAACTCCTCTTATCCAGTTATGGGAGTTGGTAAGATCATTCTGACTACTGCTGATGGTAGTTCTTTCACCTTGTCAGAAGCTTTATTTGTGCCACGGATCAAGAAGAATCTGTTATCAGTTTCAGCATTAGCCAAGATTGGCTTGGTTGTGAAATTTGTTGATGAAAAATGTACAGTTCGTGATCTGTCAAATGGCGATGTTATTATTACTTTTGGCATTTTATGTCATGGGCTGTATAAGATCATAGACTATGAAAGATCTGTGAATGATTCGGCATGTGCAGTTCATGATTCTCAGGCTATGTCAGATGCAAAGCTTTGGCATGCACGCTTTGGTCATCTCAATTTTGCTAGTTTGCTAAGCCTACAGAAATCTGATATGGTGTCTTCTTTGCCCAAGCTTGAGGCACCTAGAAAACATGTATGTGAAGGCAGTATTTTGGGCAAAATGCAGCGTTCCTCGTTTCCAAAAGATGGTTCAGTTCGGGCTACGCAGAAATTGTCGCTTGTACATAGTGATGTTTGTGGTCCTATGCAGACACCTTCTTTTGGAAATTACCTTTGCTTCGTGACTTTCATTGATGATTTTTCTAGGCATGCATGGGTATATCCACTCAGAGAAAAGTCCAAAGTGTTCATGTGCTTTAAACAGTTTTTGGTTTTGGCTGAAAATCTGTCAGCATGTAAAATGGGCACCCTCCGTTCTCATCGAGGGGGGGAGTATATGTCTTCTGATTTTAATGCATTTCTGGCTGAACGTGGGATAAAACACCAATGTACAGTGCCGTATACACCTTAATAGAATGGAGTTGCTAAACGAAAGAACAGGTCACTCATGGAGATGGCGAGGTATATGGTCAAGAGTCAAGCTTTACCACATAGTTTCTAGCTTGAAGTTGTCATGTGTGCAGCATATGTACTTAACAGGTGTCCCACTAAAGCGTTGTAGTCTATCACTCCATATGAGGCTTGGCATGACTGCAAGCCATCTGTTGCTCATCTACGTGTTTTTGGTTGTTTGGCATATGCACTAGTGCCTGAACAACATCGTAGAAAATTGGATGATAAGGCAGTAAAATGTATTTTTGTTGGGTACAATTTTGAAAGTAAAGGCTATCATCTGTATCATCCACAGACTAAATGCATTCTCGTTAGCCGCGATGTTGTCTGTGTGGAAGATGCTATTCAGCTATTGGTTTCGTGTACTAAGGAGACATATGTTAGCTCCAAAGACATATATGACACTTTGATGCCTCTTTTTTACAGATAGACAGTCTAGTGCTGGTCCTAATGAGGCAACTTCTCAGCCTTTGCAGGTTTCATATGATGATGCGGATCATTCCATTTCTAATGTAGATTTACATGATGCACGTGTTGATGAGAGAGCTGATATTGAGCAGGCAAAAACTATGCCAAAATGGCTGGTGCAGACTTTGCGTGATAGCAAATTAGATGCACCTTTGTCATATCGTACTCGTTTGGGCTCTCATAGTGCCTCCTTTGCATCAGATTGCTATGCTATGGCTGCGTCTAGTCTCTGTGATGAGAATGAGCATGTTTCTTTTGATGAAGCACAGAATTCAGAAAATCGGATGGCTGCTATGCAATCTCAATATGATGCTATAATGAAGAATGGTACATGGTCTTTATGTGACTTGCCTCCTGGCAAGAAGGCCATTTGCACTAAGTGGGTATACAAGTTGAAGTGTAAACCTGATGGTACAATTGGCCGGTATAAGGCTAGGCTTGTTGCAAAGGGTTATGCGCAGGAAAGAGGCATTGATTTTGATGAGACCTTTGCACCTACATGCCGTATGACTACTGTTCGGAGCATTTGTGCACTTGCAGCCCATCATGGTTGGAATGTACATCAGTTGGACATTAAAAAAGCATTTCTAAATGGTGACTTGCATGAAGACGTGTATGTTTTTCAGCCCCATGGCTTTGTGCAGAAAGGGCATGAAAACCAGGAGAGAAGGCATTATATGGTTTAAACCAAGCACCACGTGCTTGGTATGAGAAGATACATGCCTATCTAGTTGCACATGGTTTTAAGAACAGTCCGACTAAAAGCACCTTATATGTTAAGCGTGCTAATGATGTGCTTCTGATCATTGTTGTCTATGTTGACGACATGCTGCTCACTGGTCCTATTGACAAGCATATTGCTGATTTCAAGGCTGATTTGCATGCCTCATTTGAGATGTCTGATTTGGGGCATTTACATCACTATTTGGGCATTCAGTTTATGCAAGTTGATGGTGGAATGGCTTTGTGTCAAACGAAGTGGTACTCGGCTACTTGGGTTGTTTTATCCCAAGGGGGAATCACTACCACCGGATTTGCATGCTTTTTCAGACTCAGATTGGGCTGGTTGCTATGATACTCGTGTGTCCACCATTGGTTTTTTCTTCATGCTTGGTAGCTCATGTATATCTTGGTTGAGCAAGAAGGAGCCTACTATGGCCACTTCTAGTTGTGAGGCTGAGTATAGGGAAGCTTTCACAGCAACTGTTGAGTGTTTGTGGCTCAGCCGCCTTATGGCTAATTTGGTTGTTGGCCAGTCTTCTACCACCATCATCTTCAGTGACAGTCAGAGAGCATTGGTAGTTGCGAGGAATCCTATGTTCCATGCTTGCACTAAGCACATTGAGGTGAATTATCACTATGTCAGGGAGGTTCTCTGCTGGGGAGATCAGCTTGGCATATGTGCCCACGCAGGAGAACATAGCAGAACTCTTCACGAAGGCTCTGCCTAGGGAGAAGTTTGAAGCTTTCCGCAAAGCTTTGGGCTTACTTCCTTTTGTGGAGTGATTTCCACATAGCTTGGCACTTCCTTATACATGAGTGCCAGCTCCTTGTTCAACGCATCACTCCCAGGGGGGATTTGTTGATATATTTAGGTAGTGATGTGTGTGAACACACTAGGACTGCCGGGGGACTTTTTTCCCTCTTTAGGAGGTGTTTTTTCCCTTGGCTTGTATATACGCATATTGCCCTAATGGGCTACTTATCTTTGTACATTCTCTAGTAATACATTCAGTATTGTGTGTTGTGCTCCAAGCTTCTTCTTCTTCCTTGTGTTGTTCGTATGCTTCCACAGACGTCTAACTCCAACAAATTTAACTCAAGAATCAACTAAATGATCTCATAAAAGCCCTTCTCAAAGTATTAATGATTACAGCCTTCAAGGTTAAAGATCTTGGGGATGCACTAGGGTCAATCGATTGTGTACTAGATGATGACAAACATGTAGTTCACAACCAAAACGGACTTAGGGATGATGAAAAATGGACGGCTCTCCATTTAAGGGACTCTCTTCTTGATTTTGATCATATAATCTCACTCATGGTGCCAAAGGAGATGAACCTTGGTGGTAATCATGCCAACGACACTGAAGGACAAATGTTTTATGTAGGTAGATGAAGAGGAAGAGATATACAAGGTGCGACAAGAGGAAAATGAAGATATCAAAGAAACCAAGGAGGTCAAGCACAATAAGAAAATGCAGGTCAAAGAGGCTGAAGAGCAAAAAAGAGAGGAAGAGGTGGAAGATATGGTGGAAGAGGACAACACACTTCAAATGGATGCTTTTTATGCAGTAAGCTTGATCATTTTAAAAATGAATGCTATCATAGAGCTCAAAGAGCAGGGAATTAAAGCAACAACAATAGCTATAGAGGGAAAGGTAACTATGCAAACACATCATCCAACTAAGGGAATGACTATTTACTTGCCATGAGGTATGCTCAAGATACAACTCGAGCTAGTGAAGATGTATGATATGTATAGAGTGGATATAGCAATCATATCTCATGTCAGAAGGATATTTTGACTAATTTCTAGGTTCCAAAGCATCAAAGACATGTGGAAACCGATGGAAAATTAGATCACACCATTAAACATGTGGGAGATATCATTTTGGAATGGAATCAAAGGGAAAAATGTTTAGATATAACATGTCTCTGCTACTACAAAAACTTGATTTTGGTAGGCCAAATGGTAGAGAAAGGCTACCAAGTTAGGTTCAATAAAAGAGTTTTTTTTTTTTGATCCAAAGTTAGCTTTCAAGCTCATACAAAAAGGGAAAAAACAAGGGAGAGTGTTCACAATGGACATAAATGAGACACACCATTCAATGTATGTCACATATGGAGACAAGAGGATAGTAGAGTTGGACCTATGGCATAATTGAATAGGTCACATAAACCTACAAAAGATCAAGGACATGCAAAGAAGGATCATGGCAAGAGGCCTTCCAAATTTTAAATCTAAACTGGTTCGTGAAATTTTTGTAGCTTGCCACCAAGGAAAACAATCAAGGTTACCCTTCAAGAAGAGAACCTATGTGATTGCAAATGTTTTAGGACTCATTCATATGGATGTTTGAGGTCCAAAAAGATAAGCCTTCCTTACTAAAATTAGGTACTTTGTAACATTAATTGATGGGTTTTCAAGAAAAGTGTGGTTGTATTGCATTAAAAAAAATTCAAATGTGTTCCACTACTTCAAGCTATTCAAGGCACAGGTGGAGAAGGACTTCGACAAGTTTATCAAAATTTTGTGATTTGATGGAGGGGAAGAGTACTTCTCCCATGATATTTTTTTAATTTTTTAAGGTTAATGGCATCAAAAAACAATTTACATGAAGGTATACCCCTCAGCAAATGAATTGGCGAAGAGAAAGAATAGAAACATCGTAGAGGTAGCAAGATATATGCTCAATAAAGTGAATATGCCACATTGTTATTGGGGAGAGGCTACATATAAAGACACATACATCATGAACATATGTCCTACATCAAGTATACATAATCCAACCCTTGAGGAATCATGGAGTAGAATAAATACTTGCATTTCACATCTTAGAATCTTTGGTTGTGTATGCTATGTACATGTACCTCAAAAGTTGACATCAAAGTTAGATGCTAATTATGAAAGGTGTATCTTTTTGGGATTTCTACAAAACAAAAGGGGTATAAATGCTATAAAACCATAACCAAGGAGATGAAGACAAGTAGGAATGTTGTCTTTGATCAGTTGAAGCCTTGGTATGCATGCACAAGTTCATTCTTGGTTGAAGAAATATGTGAAAAAAATAAGAACAATGATGATAGAGTTCAAGAAAGCATGGATTTAAGTGGTCCAAGAAACTCATACAACACAAAGAAACTCTCACCATGGAGTGGAAAGCTTAAGGAAGGAGTTTGCAACTTTGAAGAAAGCAAATTCAAAGGCAAAGAGAAGATTCGAATTGAAAAAGGAAGCTATGTGGGTGAGAACATGTTGGAAGAGATAAAAGAAATCCAAACCCTAGGAGTGGAAAAACCAAGAATGAAGACGGAAAACACACTTAAAGGAAATGAAAGAAGGTCCTCAAGAGTATGATATATAGTAAAAAGTTTAATATATGATAATTCATTGCAAAACATTATGAATACAAGACTCAAATAATCAAGGACAAAGAACCGAATAGCTATGAAGAAGCTAAGGATTGCAAGGAATGGCAAGAGGCAATGAAGGAAGATCTCAAGGCACTTGATGAAAACCTGACTTGTAGCTTGATACCAAACCAAGAAGGCATGAAGGTGATAGGTAATAAGTAGGTTTACAAAACTAAAATAAATTTAGATGGTTCTATTGCTAGGTAGAAAGCAAGGTTGGTGGCGAAAGGCTTCTCCCAAAGCTATGTTATTGATTGTGATTGTTAGTGGCCGCCGGAGTGGGACAGATGTAACGGATGCCAGAGGTAATGGAGTTTTTTGAAATACGCGCAAAAAGTTGGTACGCGCATCTTGTAAAATCTATATAAAGCAATGTAAAGAGAATGGTCAGGAGAGACGTTTTTTCTAGAATTGCCAGACTGGTCGTCTGAATATATGTGAGAGCGTTATGTAACACTGTTGTGAAGTTTTGAGTACTGTTGGTGTTGAGTACGTTCTTCATCATCTGCTCATACCGTAGTTCACCGTAACGAGTGTTTGAGTAACGGATTGTGTGTCTGATTACTATCATCGTGTTGCGTTGTTGTGTGTTCTTCAGTTGTTTAAGTACTCTGAGTCAGTCTGAGTAGTGATATTACGGTGTGAGTTTGAATAGGCGACTTGAAGCGTTGTTGTAGTGTATCCTGCTTGTTCTACCTGATTCATTGCATTCAGTGTTATTATCTGTTAACTCCGAATACGAGGAAGAACTAGTACCTTCGCGTAACGTGAACCTTTTATCTGAAGATCACTGTAAAGTGTTGTGACAAATGAATCTATCGGCTATAGTGTTATCTCTGGTTGATTTACTACATACTGTTGAGTCTGTAGATCGGACTACTGCTCTGTTCCAATAGCAGGTCAGTCTGAAGAAGTTCGGCATCCAGGACACAGAAATCGAGTATTGTCCAATTGATGTTAGTAACTGAGCTAAGACACGTATTAGTGCTTGTGTTGTTGTGACGAAGATTTGGGAAATAAGTACAGGGCCTCTGTCTAACAGACCCCTACCACTCCCAAGAACCCACGTTGGTCTGGTAACGACTTTTAGATAGTCAGAGACGTTCCAATCTAAGAGAAACGTTTAACACATTAAACATTTAACATTTAACACTTGGTGCCGTCTGTGGGAAGGTGGCATCAAGATTGCCAGTTGTCTGTCATAATCGAACATCCAGATTATCGTTCGATTGGAAGTAGCAACAAAACCAGATTGTTGCAAACTGTTTCGATAGTAATACTACGTGATTAGTACAAAAGATGATACATGCCGGTTACTCGATCCGGTGAAACGTACCCCAAGAACCATCAGTCTGGAGTACTTAATGTACTAAAGACAACTCGGGGAAGTAGAAGTACAACTAGGTCTGACCCAGTTGTCAAGAAAGTTAAGAACGTTAGAACTAATTCCGGTCATATTCCGGTGGAACTTGTTACGCCTCTGGCACATTCTGGTACTATTTCGGCACAGTCTGTCGGAGATATAGTAACTCCAGAATCTACCAGAACGCAGTCTGAAGTTAGTTTAATAATCTTGGATAAAGATTCGAATTTGTCTACGAGTAGAAACACATTAGCCAAAGAAATCGATGAAAGCGAAAAAACACCTTATTTTGGTGAAATTTTGGTACATTCCGGTGATATTTCGGTAACAGAATCACAGTTTTTCGGCGACGGTTTACGATTTTTTCGTAAATCTTCAGCCCAGCTACCACTTTTTGAAGTGAGTTCCCCTACACTGGACATCAAGAAGGAAGGAAAGTTGTTCGAGACAGAGATTCGAAGCATAATAAGCAAGATCATCGCACCGGAAAGTGCACCATCCGACGATACAGATTTCGATAGTTCAGATATTCAGCCCCGAGATACAGAAGGAAGGTATAATACACTCACGATGAACGGGCAACAACAACAACAGTTATGTCCACCCAAGCCACCTCCAACAGGTGTGACGTACACAAAATGTGGTGGATTCCCAGGTGATGATCCGGATGCTCACGTACGCACTTTCGAGATAAGCTACGCAGTTCTCAACCATCCACCGGATCAGGCCTATAAGGCTATTGTCTTTCAAGCTACACTGGTCAATGAAGCAGCTAGATGGCTTACAGAATATGATATTAATCACTTCGGCACCTATGAAGCAGTACGAGATGCTTTTTTGCAGCGATTCATGCTGAAAAAGAATCCAGTCAAAACTTTTGACTATCTACAGAACAACAGATAGAAGGAAAATCAAACCGTACAGGAGTATGCTACCCTCTTCAGAACGCACTTAAGGCAGCTACCAACGGCCCATGCTAACTTACCAGATGACGTTATCACTCAGTGGTTCATCAATGGCTTGACTCCACAACTTAAGCAGATCATGATCATAAGATTTGTCGGAGCTATGACACTCGATGCAGTCATCGCAATGACTCTGCAACTGGAAAACAAAGTCGGCGGATTTACAGAAGATCTGGAGTGGTTAAAAACAAACAAAAATGTTACCGAAGATATGACCAGACAAGTATACTCCATCACATGCAAAAATTTAGGACATACTAGTGCCAATTGTGCACTCAATCAGACATTCTGCGCTATCTGCAACACTACCGGACATACCACCGAAAACTGCGCATACAACGCTAGAGTACAGGGAACAGCGACTGTCAATGCAATTATCCAGGAACAAGGGCAGCCAGCCAACCACTATGTGCCTCCGCAAATGAGAAACAACCAGCAGCAAGGATATCGAAATTACAGAGGACAAAGGAATAACAACTATAATACAAACCGATAGCAGAACGGACCACCACCGGAAAATCCCAATTTACCACCACCGCGCTGCCATTTTTGTGGTGAGTATGGACATATTAGGAGATTTTGCAAGGATGCAGCTGAGTATGATCAAAGCAAGAAGGAACGTCAAAATCCAATGGCCAACATGGTACAAATCACACCGGTGGAAACACAGGTTGCTGCAGTCCAGACCCGATCCGGTAAACAACTACAGCCGGCAGCAGAATTATTTGAACCAGGGATACGTGAACAACACAGAATGTACAACAAGGCTAGTCAATGGACCACAGCAGAACCACCAGTCTTCCCAAAGCCTATTTCGGTAACCCAGCCCTCGTTAACAAAGGAAGGAACACAACCACGGGAGTCAGCAGCGGGAACATCATCAGTAGCAGACACATTACCAATAGTAGACACCTCCACATCAGTAGAGGCATCAACTTCAACATCGGTAGAGCCTGTCAACCAATCTCAACAGGCCTGGGAAATCTTATCTAAGGCATCTATCACCCTGCCTCTGGGCCAACTACTGGCATTAGTGCCTGGAATTCGACAACAGTTCAGTCCGGTGCCTTCTTGTATTCCAACGACAGCAGCAGTTCAACCGGAACCTGATTCTACGGTGGATCATTCAGTTCCCTTGATTACAGTATGGTATAAGAATCATAAGATTACGCAGGTATTGATTGATGGAGGCTCTGGTGTTAACATTGCGATTGCGGCATTATGCAAAAGATTAGGATGGACTGAAATCGAACCAGTTCAATTTTTTGTCAGAATGGCAGATCAATCAAGAGTCCATCCCTTAGGGCTTGTGCGGAATGTACCCATCACTTTACAAGGTACGACCTTTAAAATGACCTTTGTTATACTAGATCTGCCGGAATCCACTTTGGATTACAACCTTCTTTTCGGCCGACCTTGGCTGAAGCATGCGAAGGTAATACAAGACTGGTCTGCACAAGAGCTTACGTTTAAAGATGCCAATCGTAGATATGTGGTAAAATTAGATACTATACAACCTTGCGAGCTACACGCTAGACCATATTTTGTTGAACCAGTCCATATGCTAGATGGATTGTCAGATGATGAAGAAGAAGAGTTTTTGAAGAGTAACGTTGACTTAATTTCCTTAGGGACTGTTGATCTGCAGTCCGTTGTAGATAATTGGAACGCTTCAGTCTGTACAGTAATACCCATCATAGAAGAGGCTAAGAAGGAAGATATTGTTTTGACACATGACGATGAACTGCAGCAACTTCTTAAACCAAAAGATGACACAAGGAAATCTCAACAATTCTATGTCCCCGAAGATCAGCTGATCATTTACAATTTAGGAGATGAAGATCACCCACGCCCTGTAAAGATAAAGCAAAATTTACCGGAATTATTTGAAGCTGATGTAATCCAACTACTCCGCAAATTTTCCGATGTGTTTGCATGGGACTACAAGGACATGAAAGGATTGGAACCCCGTATCTACTAGCACAGGGTCATGCTGAAGCCAGAAGCAAGACCGATAAAGCAACCCAGCTACAGGATGAATCCCCATTATGCACCTCAGGTAAAGGCAGAACTTGACAGGTTATTAAAAGTCGAATTCATCGTGTCAGTAGAGCATGTTGGTCTGCTAACGACTTTCGGATAGTCAGAGACGTTCCAATCTAAGAGAAACGTTTAACACATTAAACATTTAACATTTTACATGATCCAAACTTTAACCCCATAAATAAGCTTCCAACAATGAGGAATTTGATTGGAGTGGTCACAACAAAGAAATGGAAATTATATCAATTGGATTTGAAGGATGCCTTCCTCAATGGACAGCTTGAAGAACTAGTCTACGTGAACCAACCACAAGGATTCGCTAATACTAGGTTGTTTATAAGCTAAGGAAAACATTAAATGGACTAAAGCAATCCCAAAGGGCCTAGAATAAGAGTCTAGTGGATTATTTATCAAGTTGTGGATACAAAAAGTGTTGCATATCCATCACTTTACATGAACAAGCAAGGAGAGAAGACGGTATACATATGCATCTATGTGGATGATTTGATCATCATAGGAAGCGATTTTTGCAAGTATTCAAGATATCAAATAAAAAAATTGGAAAGGATTTCAAGATATCTAATCTTGGACTACTAAAATAATTCTTAGGAATAGACATAATCTATGCACACAATGGCATCTTCTTCATTCAAATAACAGACTTGTTGGATGTGTTATACAAGTTTGGTATGCATTTTTCTAAGCCATTTGCATAGCCCATGGAGCCCAATACAAAGTTGGTTGTTGGTCAAGTAAAGGCTATAAAAGATATTAAACCATATAGAATCATAATTGGCTCATTAATTTATACTACATTCACTAGATGTGGCCTTGCATATGTAGTAGGTATACTCTCTTAAGTTCTGCATGCATCCACTCATGATCATCTTATGGTAGCAAGAAAAGTGCTTAGAATACATTAAGCACATCATAAATCAAGGTATATTTTACTCTTAAGACGATGATCCAAGTGTCAAAGCATATAGTGATGCTCATTGGGCACGTAGCAAGGGTGATCAAAGGCATACATCTAGTTTAAAGAGTCCACTATAGACCTCTATAAGAGTGCATGGTGAGCTTTATTACCTTCAATTGAAGTTAATTTCATATTTACTTGCATTGGGTTGGGTAAGGGTCTACATGCTATAAGTCCATATTCAATACATCCAAGAAGTACTTTCTCTACATAAGCCAGATATAATTATCCTTATATATTACTTCAATACATAATAAATAGCCTAGATCTACAAGGTCTAAGATCTTGAACTCCTTTTGAAGCCTTTGTTTGATGTGCTTGATGCCTTCTTCATGATCACCTATAGTAATCACGTCATCTTTGTACACACATAAGTAGACAATTGCTTCACATTCTCTTTTGTAGACTAATGATAGATTTGATTTGCTTTTTTTGTATCCACAACTGATCAAGTAGCCCACAAGCCTTTGATTACATGCAATTGGGACTTGCTTGAGACCATATAAATCCTTCTTCAACCTACAAGCATAATCAGCTTTGATTTTATCGTCAAACCCTAATGGTTGTTCCATGTATACTATCTCCTCTAAGTCTCTATAGAGAGAAGCATTCTTCACATCAATTTGGTACATTCTCCAATGCTTGGTAGTTGCAATTGAAATAATTGTCATAATGGTAGTCATCTTAGCTAGAGACCTAAAAGTTTCTTAATAGTATACTCCATATTTTTGAGCAAATTCTTTAGCTGCAAGCCTAACTTTATAAATAGCAATGCTACCATATGAATGCTTCTTTACCTTATATACCCACTTGTCTACAATGACTTTCATATCCTTCTTCCTTGTTACTAGTTTCCAAGTGTGATTGCCTTCCAAAACCTTGATCTCCTCCTATATAGCCTCTTTCCACCATGCATGTATTTGCTTCTTCAAAGCATGTGGGTCCTTCAATAACTTTACTCATATATGCATAGTGGCTAGCCATGAATGCATGTATGTAAGTCTTTCAACTGGATATCTTAACCTATTAGATGTTCTTATCTCACCATTCCATTGATTTGGATATTTATTTTTGACTTTTGAGCTCTCCAGCTTCTTTGCATGATGGTCTAGATTGAGCTTAGTCCATAAGTCTTCATCTTCTTCTATCTCTATTATTTTAACTTGTCCTTTGCTTCTTTCATGACTACTAAGGACTATGCTCTCTAGTTCTTCACTCAAAGTCTTCTTTGCCTCATCTTCATTTTCCTGCATAAATACATTTGAAAGAATACCAAGGTAAAATTTCATTAAATCTCACAACCCTTGATACTTTTAGCTATTTATTGTGAGGCTATAGCATCTATAACCCTTTTCTTGACCTCTATATCGTATAAAGACATGTCTCTAATCTATCATCGGGTTGGCTTCTCAATTCATTTGGAATCAACACATAGAAAGTACACCAAACACTCTCAAATGTGATACATCTGGTTTTCTATTGTACATCTACTTTCCTGTGTTTACTCGAGTCCTTTGGTCTACTAGGACTATGCTTTCTAGTTCTTCACTCAAAGTCTTCTTTGACTCATCTTCATTTTCCTGCATAAATACATTTGAAAGAATATCAAGGTAAAAGTTCATTAAATCTCACAACCCTTGATACTTTTAGCTATTTATTGTGAGGTTATAGCATCTATAAACCTTTTGTTGACCTCTATATCTTATAAAGACATGTCACTGATCTACCATCAGGTTGGCTTCTCAATGGAATCAACACATAGCAAGTACACCAAACACTCTCAAATGTGATACATCTAGTTTTCTATTGTACCACGATTCATAGGGGTTTGTAGCATGTATACCTATTGTGGGTGCCTTATTCATGATGTATATTGTAGTGATTGCTACATCAGCCTTTTTTGTGGTATGTACCTGCATGTGATTTGTCCCTTGATGCCATTAGACTCCAAGGAATCAATCTTTGTAGCTTTGGTTGAAGTAGAGTATAGTCTTTCTAAGGTTTCCCATAATCTCATAAAAATGTCTAGATCTTGTATATGCCCTATCACAACATTGCTAATATGTTAGAATAAGATCAAGGTAACTCTCTTATCTCTCTCATTCCACTCTCTAAACTTCCTCAACTAATCAAGAGCTTGATTCTCACCTAATCTAGGTCTAGCATTTGTACCACTAATGAAGCTTCATAAACATTTACCCATAAGGAAGCTAGACATTTCTAAACTTCCATGGATGATAATTGTTTTTATCTAATTTCACGATCAAAAGGCTATATTCTAATATGACATGTTCTAATGTACTCTTTTAGAACCCTTTTATGCAAGAAGATTGAATAGTATCAATATCTTTACCTATATGCTTCACAAGTACCAAAATAAATGGGGAAGATTCTTTGCTTCTTTAGTAGGAGACTTTCCTTGGGTCAGTTGTGTGCTCTTGAGATTGAATCAATAGCTCTCCTTCCTCCAAGTCCTTTAAAGGCTCCCTTTGGTCCTCTTTGAGTATCTTTTATGTGTTTAAATGCTCGGATACCACTGATCTGAGAATGTAACCTTCCCTATGTAGCTTTGAGGAATAGATGGACACACGTATGCTCACAGATACTTGTTCTCACTCAGAATGATGATTCTTTGTGTTCTTGGAGAATGAAACAAAGAGTTTCTGCACACTCAATCTATACCATAAGAGCTTCCTTATGCAAGTTATCTCACTCAAAATACTAGATCCTTCTCTTAGAACCAATTCCCCAAAGAGAGAATAAATATTGTTTCGTTCACTAGGCATGCACACAAAGACTATTGTTCACTCTAAAATCAATTTGTCTCATAACATGCATAGTTTAGAATTGAGATTTGAGTCAACTTTAGAGGACAATAGTAAAGTTTTAACAAATGAAGGGTTACAAAATATGGATTTCAAAATGATTAGGAAACTTTGCTCATCATTGAAAGCCAACTAGCTCTTACACACAAATATATGAGTGAGACATATGGCAACTCAAAGTATGAAAATGATCCTCAAGCAAGCAAGAGGATTGCTTAGCAAGGGTTCTAGTAGATTATTTAAATCCTATGAGAGACAACACATGTGGAATCATAGAAGTGTGTTTATAAGAGTTGAAAAGATTCCCTACATTACAAGGAGCACTTTTCGTAGATTGTAGGCTTTATCACACCTAAGTGTGATAGGTCATAATTGACTTTTATGAGGGGGATGTCAAATTCGAATTGAAGTAGGATTTCTTGTACTTTACTTCTTGCTTCTCATTGCTCCAGATGTCAACCATCCAAAGGGTTCATGAGCTTCTAAGGTTAGGGTTGATAGTAGCTTTCTAACAAATCAAAGATTACAAGAAATGGATACAAAATCAATAGGGAACTCTACTCATCACTTAGAGCTAAGTAGCTCCTACACATAGAAATCCTAATGAGAGATAAAGGAACTCAAAAGTATGATGAAAATCCTCAATCAAGTAGGGGGCTTGCTTAGCAAGGGATCTAGTAGCTTATTCAAATCCTATGAGAGAGAACACATGCACGATCTATTCAAATTTGAAGTAGAATGTGTGTTTATAAGAATTAGAAAATATTTACTCAATGATAGGGACTTCGTTTTCTAGATTGTAGGCTTTATCACACCTAAGTGTGAAAGATCATAATTTATGTTTATGAGGAGTATTTCAATCTCAATTTTGAGTACAAGTTCTTGTGTTTGACTTCTTGATTCCCATTTTCTCCAAGCCAACCATCCAAAGGGTTCATGAGCTCCTAAGGTTGGAGCTTGATTTTCAACATTGTATAGCAAATATTTAAATAAATTACTTTTAATTATAAAATTTATTATAGATATTTACTATCAAACATATATGCCTTACTATACAACTTTGCATAATATATGTGGTGCATATATATATATATATATATATATATATATATATATATATATATATATATATATATATATATATATATATATATATATATATATATATATATATATATATATAGAGAGAGAGAGAGAGAGAGAGATGGATACTTTATATGTTCGTACAGAAATAAAATTATACACACGTAGTTTCTTAGAAGATTATCCTGTACACTATGTTGTGGCTCTATTCCATTTTTGAAATGTGGTGTGTTTATTGTACTACGGTACCCTAGGTCCATGGATCTTCAGAATGAACAAAGAATGTGATGTTTTCCCACGTGTTGCAGAGCAAAGAGAGCACAAGGCAAAGAAAAAGACGGGCCCCAAAATTTTTCCGATTTGGACACCCAATTTTTGTATTATAACCATTCTTGTAATATATTTTCCGATGTAAGTGCACTAGAGGAGTCCTCTAAATGCATCCCCACAGAAGATTAGAAACTTACCCATGTAAATTAGTAGGAAATTAGTCTTTTAGTGAATAAACTGCCAGTCTCTTGTATGAAAAGACCATTTTTAGGGCACAAGTATATAAGTCAATTTGTGACTCTTTGTAAAGACTTTTTGCCATTGTGAGAATCAAGAGCACAGAAATTCGAATTCGTGTCTTCTCCTCTCTGTATCTTCTTCTTTGTGAGCTTGTACGCTTGTGTATTGCTTGGAAAGAGTGCAAGGAAGTGTTGTCTATCCATGAAAGTGTTTGTTTACTGTTGTTAGGGTGTGTGCAAAGTGTAGGAAGTGC
Organism: Ceratopteris richardii; assembly: GCA_020310875.1. Taxonomy (NCBI): domain Eukaryota; kingdom Viridiplantae; phylum Streptophyta; class Polypodiopsida; order Polypodiales; family Pteridaceae; genus Ceratopteris; species Ceratopteris richardii. The sequence continues at coordinate 75,415,893 of CM035443.1, forward strand.
TGAAGTGTAGGCAGGTTTTTCCCGTGACTCAATATTTTGCTCATAACTTAAAGTAGAAGTGTCAGAATTGAGTGAAAATACTCCCATTGGATGCGTCTTCTTGAGAGCTTTGAAATGCATATGCTATTTGCTATATTTGGAGTTTGGAGCTGAGAGAAAAGCTCAATTTACTGTTGGCTGTTGTTCCAAATATCGTGACACCATGATTGACAGTTGAAGCTTGTTTAGATTAGTCTTTGCCTTGTTTGCCCTCTTTGAGTAATTCATTTGCATTGATCGTCATTTGAATGCATGTCTTCATACACTCGACTAGGTTTGTATACTCATCGGATTGATAATTAAAGCGTGAAACCCCACTAAATGTACTTGAAGGGGATTGAGGTATAGTCTCTTTCTCCACAATTTCCTAAGTTGGTTCTTAGGTACACACGTTTTTTGGCGCCGTTGCCGAGGAGTGTCGAATCAAACCGAGGCATTCGTGTGATGGTAAGTAGCTTTTTGCATTGAAGCGAGAGGTGGAGTAATGATTTTCTCTTCTTTGGTAAGTCACTTTCAGCCGCACTTACTACTTCTCATTCTTGGAGTGTGTGTAGAGAGTTATTAGTCTAGGAAGTGAGTGGAGTAAGTAAGAGTAGGAGGAGCAAGGGAGTAGGTTAAGTAAGTAGAGTAGCTTTTCAGTCTTTGTCCCTTTGATTTTTTTAGTGAGTAGGAAAGCTCTAAAGTATAAAAGCCAAAAAATCGAGTTGTCCAAGTCATTTGTTCTTGAGCAAGTATCGTGAGAATTATTCAGCCGAGTATCGTTTTCAGTGAGAAAGGAGATTGGGAGCAGCGTAGAACAAGGGGGAGTGATAAAAAAGTTGGAAAAGTATCCAAGGTGAGCACATTATTGTTTTGTTGTGATTACTTACCTGTTAAATGAAGTTTCCAAAGAAAAACGATCTGCGACAGGTATCGTGAGGGTCTTACAGGGGGTAGAAAGTGTGTTTTGGGTGATACAGAGAGTGAGGAGAGGGTAGAAGAACCTGGAAAACATCTGTATTCATTCAGAACCCAAAAAATCTAACAAAAAGTTTGAAAAAGGGTCAAGTATCGTGTTCTCCCGCAGTCGAGTATCGCGATACCTGACAAGTATCGTGATCTGCTGTGGTTGAGTATCGCGATATTTCCCGAAAGATCGTGTATCATGGTACCCTGATCGCAATATTTGCCAAGTATTGTGTATCGAATATCATTTCTATCTGTGTATCGTGTATCGTGTCAATCCAGGTATCGAGTATCGCATGGTTCCCGATCGCGATACTTATCAAGTATCGTGTATCAAGTATCGTTTAACCCAGGTATCAAGTATCGTGAAAGTTTAGATATCGTGTATCGTGATTCCTGACCAAGTATCGTGTATCGAGTATCGTTTTTTTGGGAGTATCAAGTATCGTGTGTAATCAAGTATCGTGTATCGTCTTTTCAGCGATCGCGATAATTGACAGAGATCGTGTATCGTTTCTCAGCCATCGCGATACTTATCAGCGATCGTGTATCGTGATTACCCAAGTATCGTGTCTATCCGAAGTATCGTGTATCGTGTTCATTGAAGTATCGAGTATCGTCTTTCTCCGGGTATCGAGTATCGTTTTGTTGAGATATTGTGTATCCTGTTTGGGCAGATATCGTGTATCGTCTGGCACAAAGGTCAAGTATCGTGAAATTTTGAGTCAAGTATTGTGACTTGAGATTTCATATTCAGTCCTTTTCCAGCCAAGTTCTTCTAGAATTATGACCCATAGTGAAGAGTTCTAGAAGCTCGAGGTTAGCAAGGGTTGATCAGAGATTTTAAGTGGATGAGCCTGAGATCTAGAAGAACCCTAGGAAGCCGAAGGAGTGTGATCTCTTCTTTAGGAAGTGTAGCTGAGCCAAGTAGCCATTCACATTATTCTGAGACCTCTAGTGAGTCAGAAGAAGAAATTCCTATGGCTTCAGAGGATATGCAAAACACTGTACCAATGATTGGCATGATGTCAATTATTCAAGGAGAATATTGGACATCTTTAGAATATGTGACCAATCAACATGAGATCCCCATATACCTAGATGGACTAAACCGATCAGTGGCCAGACTGAAGAAAGCTTCAGAGGCTTACATAGTGCCTAGACCAGCAGTTAAATATTCAGGAGGATTTTATATGGATAAAAGGGATATCCAGTATGTGGTTACTGAACACCCTGAAAACATTAATGAACTTGGGGAGGAAAACAATGTTCATAACCCTAATGGTGATGGAAATGAAGAGCAAGTGACCACACCTAGAGGGAGATCTACTGTTGTTAGGATTTGGAGAGGAGACCTGATTCCCCAAGATGACTCCATAATGGATGTGTATTTGATTAATGGAATGGAGCATCTCCTTAGAGCCCACTCTTCAATATGGGAAGCAGCCCCTAACCTAGTGACCGTCTATGAGTTACAAGATCCTGACTTCCCCACCATCATCACATATTTGGACAAAAACTAGAGGAGGTATTGGCCCCTAACAGATTCAGAGAGAGCCGGGTTGAAATATCAGAACATTCCAGTGTTTCCCTCATGGCTCCCCATGTGTCATTCTTGATAGGTGATCCGCTCTTATGTGGGTATTTCCTTTCTTGACTACTACTTCAAAATCAAATTCCATCAACAATAGAAACCATCGTACTAGTCGTCCTGTATTACAAGGCTTATTGACTAAGTACAGTAGGGCTTGATGATCAATGAAGAATTTGAATTTGTTTGCTAAAAGATAATGTCTGAACTTTTTTACTACATACACCATTCCTAGGCCTTCTCTTTCAGTTGTGGTATAATTGCCTCCGCTTGATTTAATTGTCTACTGGCATAGGTTATAGGATGATCTAACTTTCCTATATATGCAGGTTGGGCCAAGATGCAACCAATGGCAAACTTGGAAGCATCTACGTGAATGTGAAAGGGCCCAATTGGGTACTCGAAGGATTGGGGCTGAACTCAATCGACTCTTTAGTTCATTAAAGGCTTTCTCACATTCTTCAGTCCAGTTAAACTGAGTCAATAATGCATAAAGAGGTCTAGCAATTATGGCATACATTTGTATAAATCTTCGGTAGTATCCGCAATGTCCCATAAATGCATGGACTTCTTTAGCAGTCTTCGGTCTCGGTAAATCTAGAATTACTTTGATTTTGTCTTCATCTGTGAGATTCCATTCTTAGAGACAATATGTCGTCAATTTTTGCTTTTTCTAATCCAAGCTCCTCTTCCTGTGTTGGTTCTTGATTTATTTCATGAGCTATGACACTTATTTCTTGAGTTTCATTTTCTGTTTCCATGTGTTCTTGCTCCATTTCAATGCTCTCATAGTCTTCCTTCCATTCCTTTTCTATTACTTCTCCTTCTTCCGCCTCTTGAAGGACTACCACATATAGACTAATGTCATATCCTTCCTCGTCAATGCATTCATTCAGGGTTAGTACTTCTTCGTTTACACATACATTGAGAGTAGCTAAAATCTCCATCCAACCATGAGGTTCAAATTCTTCATCTAAGAATATTTGAGGCATATAGGCTGGATCTTGTACTGATCTAGCAACTCCTTGCTTTTGCTACCATCCTTTTCTCCTATCTTCCTCCTTTTTCGCAGTTTGGCATATCCATAGATGAGTGTCTTCTTTCATCCATGATTGATTACTTGAACCCATACTATGAATCGACTGATTATCTTCCTCCTTATGAATCTGATTCCATTGTAAAGGTGGGACATCTTGATATGTATATGTGTGGAGATTTATTCTCGAGGTGGTTCCTTCATGCTGTAGGTATACAACATCTTTTCCCCATCTTGCACTACCTTTAGCTGTCTCATGAAAGGTCTTCCAAGTATCATTTCATAATTTCTAGGCCTTTCAAATTCACAAATCGCTAAGGTGTGCTCGAATTCAACTCCACAAGTGGTAAAAACTACTCGTTCCAGTAATCACAAGGGTCTTTTAGTATGTCCATCTGCCATTTGTATCTTCATGCGTATTGGTCTTAGAGTTGGTTTTCCCCATTTCTCCCAAATTTCTTTAGTTGCTATTTCTACTCCTGCTCCTGTATCTAAAATGGCTTTAGTGGTATAACTCCTATAGGTAATTGGAAGGCAAGTGTTTCCTTCATCTCCCTCACTAAAATCTCCAACCTTATCGACTGGGATCTTCACCGTGTTTACTTCATCAGATATCTTCTTCTCTTCCGTCTTGATCTCCAATCGACTGGTCAGTTTCTCGTTCAAATGTGGTTTGACCTTTAGCAGTTCTTCAATGTCAGGGTGCAAGGGATTTTTACCTTTCTAAGGTGTTGTATGATATCTGATGTTTGGACCGATGGGTTAGGATCTTTTTTCCTCGTTGAGGGAATGCAATATAGTTCCGAATTATGTTCGTACTCTCCTTTACACTATCATTTTCTTCATTACTTGGATCATTTGGTAATATTTCTTCAGAATTCAACTCAAGTATTGATTCCTCTATTCCATCTTGTGCTTCTAGCTCCTCCAAGGGTGGTTCTATTCCTTCCACTTTCTTCCATCTGTCTTCTTGGACTCTTGCCCACAAATCTTTAGGCCATTCTCCTTCTACTTTGGGGACAATGGAACCTTCCCTTTTATCCTCACAATAATTTCTATTATGTGTCTTACCTGCTTCGGGTTTCTCGTGATCTTTAGCAATGACACACTCTTGGAATTCTCTTTTGGAAATTCGAGTATTGGGTAGTGGAAGAGTAGGTTTTTCTAAGGTCTGTTGAGTGACTTCTATTAATTTTTTGCAGATCTCCAACCTCTCTTTTTCTAAGTCACCTCTAGGATATTCTCTTTCATGTTGTTCTATGGTAGGTCCTGCTCTTATTCGTGCCTTGTATGCCTGAATCCACATGGATAATTCTTGAGGCATGGGATCTGCTAAAACTGATCCTACCTCTTCTTTTTTATACTTTCCATTTTTATTTTCTTCTTCAAATTTTGGTTCCTCTTTTAGATTTTGTTCGCTCTTCTCATTTTCCTTCTTCTGCAATAACTTCTTTTCTTTTATCCTATCTCTACGGTTCTTCCATCTTTGTGTCCTTTTACTAACAACACTTTTCTTAGGCTCTTCCGAGTCTTCAACTCTCTGAGGTGTGGGTGTGTTCACCTCTCTATAACTTTGATTGTTTTCCTTAGTTTTGTCAGGGGTCTCTCTAGCTTTGGCTCTAGTTATTGCTTTCAACGGTACAGTGTATTCCTTATCGCTCCCTGATGATTCGATTACTTCTATCACATTGATTTGCACATTGGATGTAACCTTGTTGGGGTTCTTGGGGCAATCTCTGAAAAGGTGTTCCTTACCACAATCACCACAGTATCCTTCCCAAACTCGCTGTGGTGGTGGTGGTTTTGGTAGTGTACACTCTCTGATATAATGATCACCTCCGCATCTATAACATGGTCCTCTAGGTACAGGCAGTCTGTTCATAGGTCGGGGGGTATGGGTGCCCTAGGGGCTGTGTACATCAATGGCACATAGTCCTGCTCATATCCGTAGGAACTATCTGATACTTACATGCCATAGGCATATGGTTCGTACAGTTGTCCATGTTCTATCATAGAGCTTTCATAAGTGGAATATGCTCCTTGACTATGGTCCTAGGATGGGTCATATGATTCACTACTAGTCAGTGGCGTCACTGGGACTATTCCTCTTTCTAAGTTTTCTTCAGGTTGAGCCATCTTTACTGGGACAACATTCTGAGGATGGGGCGATTGTTGTCCTAACATTGGTTGTGGTTGAGTGTATCCTTGATAAGCATACGGTCGTGGTACTGGTGTTTGTTGTTGATATGTGGGATATCTAAAGGCTTCACCTCCTTGATCTCTCTAAGAGTATCCATAAGGTCTCATGACAGGTTGCATGGGTCTTGATTGCCTGTTGTAGGGATAGTTTTCTACACTGTGATTCAATAATCCTTCCAGAAATAATGACACCATTTTATTTTGGGTAGGTCTCTCTTCTACTGGGCATCTATCCACATACTGTTTGAATCTTCTTGCTACAAATCTCACTGATTCCGTAGGAGCTTGCTTAAAGCTATGGATTAATGATGACGAGTTCTTTTTAATTCCAGACTTAGTGAATTCCTCAATCATTTCTTGATAAACTTGTTCCATATTTTGAAAATTGTGAGGATCTAATGGCTGGAACCAAGCTAAAGCTGTGTCTGTCAAAGTTAGACCAAAAGACTCATATTGGATCAAAAAATCTTCTACTTGTTCCGCTCTGATTACTTGCTTGAATTCACCTATATGATTGTAAGGTTCACTAGAGCCATCATAGTGATTTCTCATGCATTTGGCCACTTGAATTGGCCTTAATCTTCGTCCTCCTTCAGGTAGTCTAGGCATCACAGGGAAAACTGGTCTTCCAATGGGTATATCAGGTCCTCTTGCTACAGTTGGTCTCACTGGAGCAAGAATTCCATTCCATGGGTCAACAGGTGGTCGAGGCCGATAGTTAGGGTTATTTGCAGGCATAGCAAACTGCACATGTGGTCTAACCGTGATTTGAGTTTGTTGTGTTTGTCCTGACTGTTGAAATGAATTATTCTGAGAGGTTCCATGTGGGTTTTGTGAAGTAGTGGCTTGATCCCATAGGAGTACCATATGATCTGCCAGACACTTACCTGTTCAACCTCGAAGTATGTCCCCAATGGGCAGAAAAATTGATCCCCATACTCACACATGGACCTAAAGATGGGATCACACCAAACCGAACCCAAGACCTATGGAAGACTAAAAACCTTCATATCATTGCTGAAAGTTTGTATCACCAAGACTCAAATGGATTACTCATGAGATGTGTAGAAGAAGAGGAACAGGAAATGTGGCTTCATAAGGCACACGTAAATCAATGGAAAACTCATCTAAATGCAAACGGAACATGGCAAACACTAAGGAGATTGGGCATATATTGGCCAACCATGCAGAGGGATGCGCATAACTATGTCTCAGCCTACCCAACCTATCAAGAACGGAATCCAGAAGAGAACTCATTCTATGCTACTCCACGGTAGCACCAAGATGGAGCATGCCTCTGGTGAAGTTCTTAAAGACCCAAGAATACCCAGAAGGAGCCACTCTAGCAAGAAAACGAGCACTTTTAGAACAAAGTAAGGACTATGCTCTTATAGGAAAGCAACTCTTTACACGAGGAAGAGATAATCATTTGCGAATGTGCATTCATGAAGACGAGTAACTTGCTGTTTTAGAGATGGCACATACAGGAGCTGCAGGAGGACATTTCTCTGCAGATAAGACAGTGAAAATGATTCTCTTTGCAGGATTGTGGTGGCCAACTCTACATCAAGATGCTGCAACATATGTGCAAAGATGTGATACATGTCAACGAACAAAATATCCAATTAGAAGAGATGAAATGCCTCTAAAACCCATGATGAGTGCCAGACCTTTCACTAAATGGGGAATAGACTTCATAGGACCTATTAGCCCCCCAGCTAAAGGATCCCATGCGGAGTACATAATTGTAGCCACAGATTATCTAACCAAATGGGTTGAAGCCAAAGCAACCAAGAAAAATGACGCAAGAACTACTGCCAAGTTTCTCTTCGAAAACGTTTTCACTAGATTTGGACTACCGATAGAAATTGTGAGTGATAGAGGTACGCATTTTGTGAATGAAGTAATAGAAGCCTTACTGAATGAATTCTTAGTAATTCATAAGAAATCAGCCCCTTATCACCCACGAGCCAATGGACAAGCCGAGAGTTCCAATAAAATCTTGTGCATAGTTCTCACTAAAATTGTGAACAATGGTAGATCTGATCGGGATAAACAATTACATCACGGGTTATGGGCATTCAGAGTAGCCTACAAAACCGCCATAGGCACAACTCCTTTTAACTTAGTGTATGGACAGAATGCTATTCTACCAATTGATTTCTTAATACCCACTCTCAGAGTAGCAACAACATATGAGTGGACGGGACATGAACTCTCTGCTCAATTGGATCAAATAGAGAAGCTTCATGAAACTAGGTTACAAGTAGTAGCAGGGATTTATGCTGCTAAAAGGCAACAGAAAGCCTACTTTGATGCTCATATCAAAGATAAAAATTTGAAGGAAGGAGATTTAGTTTTGGTATATACTCTGAAACAACACGCAAAGAAACTGCAAAAAAGAGGATATGGCCCGTTGATCATCAATCGCATATCTACGAGTGGAGCCATCAGCTTAGCAACCCTAGATGGGGAAGTATTACCAAACTATATCAGTGGATGTCGAGTGAAAAAATATCTAGAACCATTGACTGAAGAAACAATGTCACGACTAATAAGGGGTAAGAATAGACGTATCGAGGAGGAAAGGATATGGGAAGAAGCTAGACATGAAGCACTAGAACGAATTAAGAAACGAAAAGAATGGATGAGAGAGAGATGAGAGATATCGACTAGGAGAAGAACTCATCCCAATGGCTAATTTAGAGCCACTAAAAACCTAGGGCAACTAAGGAAGCAACCATATTTGAATTTGGGAGCTGGAAAAACGGAATACCACTTGGTGGATGCTCTCATTGACACAGGAGCCACCATAAGTTGTATCAAGTTGTCATTGACTCAAAGACTCAAGGAGGAATTATGTCCATCAAAGGCACAGTTGATAGGAATAGGAGGAACGATTACTCAATGTATGGGTGAAGTAACCTTACCACTACATATGGGAAACAACACTATGGAACAGAAGCTCTTTGTTTGTCATGATCAGGACTTACTCGAAGACATAGTGTTAGGTCAAGATTGGATATATGAATATGAAGTGACTATCCAATTGGCCTTAGGATACATCTCAGCCAAGATAGGACATCGAGAAGTATTCAGCATGCTAGACGAACGCCCAATCAAAGCCGCAAGTATAGAGCCAAAAATTCACTCTAATAAACACAGTCAGGAATGTATGTTCACTAGCACTATGGAAACCCCTTCATCAAGTGTTTCATGTGAGGACACACTGAATTCTGCTTGCACACCGTCTTCTAATCTAGCAAGTCACTAGAGTACCATTCAATCTGGAACCAACCTTAGTGAAGCACCATACACAAGAGAGACTAGTTCTCTGAGTAATCCAAAGTTTGTACCTAGTAGCATATACCCCATTCCTCACACTAGACCGGCTTGGATAAGGAAGGATCAAGTAGCTGCATATCTTCTACAACAAAAACATTGTCGACATCAGAACAATCCAGCGGAGAAGCAGAAAAATGACTTTGGATGTCGAGATCAACAACGAATTGCTAGAATATGGATTCCAAAGATAGTAATAGCCACCCAGTCAGAGCGAACACAAATATGGATTCCCAAGCCATGCGCTCAAAGGACAATCATCAGGAAGGAAGGGTCAAGACTCAAGAAAAATCAGTATGCTCCAAAGGCAAGACAACCAAAGATGAACAGCTGCAGGACAAAGAAGGAGTATACATTTGCACCAAAAACTATTCCAAGGTTCAAACATCACCAAAAGCAGACGTACAACATGAGAAGACCCACATTCATCAAGAATGTTGAAAATACAATTCATCCCAATAGAATGAAGCAGATTTGGATGCCGAAGAGCACGACGAGCTGCATGCATCCAACAAATACTTCAAGTTGCACACATTGGGAGTTAGCAGAATCCAAAGTATGCATGATAGGGCCACATTACAAGGCCACACATTCGGCACAATATTCTTCTATTTCAGGATAGTGAAGCACATTTCCCTCTTGGGAAATAGGAGAGCACTTGTACATAATTTAAAGAAAATTACTAAAAATTTAATAATCGCTTCGGCTATGAACTCACTTTTCTGTTTTTCTTTCAGACAAAAACATAAAAATACCTAAAAATATGAAAAAAATCCCAGGTATTACCTTTCTCACACCCACGGGGAAGGGGCTATGAACTCACTTTTCTGTTTTTCTTTCAGACAAAAACATAAAAATACCTAAAAATATGAAAAAAGTCCCAGGTATTACCTTTCTCACACCCACGGGGAAGGGGTATTACCTTTCTCACACCCACGGGGAAGGGTCGAAGCAATGTCAATCTTATGAAGGACAAATGAAGGAGGGTTTCTGATACTATATGGCCACTAATTCATACTCTATATTGAGTGCAGATGGCATCTACTAATTCCGAAGCTACACAAGAGGAAAAGGTCCAGCTTCTTCCACTAGAATCCATAACAAAAGCAAGAGGCCATTGGTTTTTGGATGACCAACCGGTGTCCGACCTCGTTTTCATGGCCACCATCAAGATTATGGATAGGGATCACTACTTCCCTATTATGTCACAAGATTTCAAGACTATCATACAAGGATTACCGCGTATGGTGGATGTCTGGACAAAAGCAGCAATTGAGGCATTTCTAAAACTGCCTATTTATTTGCCAGATTTTCAAAGATGCACGCAAGTGATGAACACACTTCAGCCTGTAGTGAATAGGATATCAGTTCCCGAGGCACGAGTATTGGATAAAGTGGGAACCTGGAAAATCATTCAATTCACTCATGAGTTAATCAACAAAGTTTTTGGATGGAATCAAGAAGGAATCACCAATGTCAAAGAGGAATGTCATGACCCAAAAAAGAGATCCTTTTTGGATATTAACAGAACAGATATTGAAGATGTTGTCCGCTTAGTGCATCAGCACTTTTGTTTCCCGAGTATGCATAGATACACAGCCCCGCAAAAGATTGTTGTACAACTACTATCTCATGCAATGAAACAAGTTGGAAACAAAGTGAATATGACTCCTTATGTCCAAGATCGATTATTTGAAGCAAAGAAGAAATGGGGTCAGAAGAAGTTTCTAAATGGCAGTTCTGCTTTAACCTTACTTATCTATGAGGCACTTGATATGAAAAATTGTCTCCGTGAGATGCCAACCTCAGAGGGGTTAGCCCAATATGCCAAATCCGCCACGGTTCCCAGGAAAAAGAAAGCAGCTATTGTCGTGGAAGAAGCAGGAACCAGTTCACAAAAACCCATGAGGGGTACAAAGCGCCTGAGAGAGGAAGAAGCCCAAGCTACACCTCAGTCAAAGAGGACACATACGTTACCAAAGATTCCTGTAGCACAAATACCAATCACAAAGAGGGACCTCTCTGCAGCCCTAGAAGAGACACATCAATACATGCAAGGGCAAGTGAATCTAAATATTCAAGGTCATCACTACAGACAATCAAGTAACGAAAAGCAACAACGGAGTAAAGAAAAGACCCCAGAACAAGCTGCCAGATACAAAGCACTGGGCTTAGAAGATTCAAGCTCCAACGAAGAATCTAGTCCTGAGAAAGATACATTGGATACTGATATAAGGACAGAAACTCATGAGGAAGAATGGACGGAAATTAATCAAGTTGAAGTCACACCTGACAACCAACAGTCGCAAGCGAAGAACATAGAACAACATGTGGACAATGTGCATGTGATTCAACTAAATGAACAATCAAAGATTAGTGTGAAGGAAGTGCCCGTGAATAATCAAAATCCCAAGCCCCCTATCAAAGAGGAAATACAAACTCCAGTGAATGCGGACACAGGTTTACTACAAAACCAAGAGCCAACTGTGATCGAGGTGCCAGACGATACACCACAAAGCAAGATCGACCACATGGGGACTGTGCCAAAGATACAACTTCATATTAGGCAGCCCCATGACACTACACTACATGTAGCACAAGGCAAAGATGTGAAGACTGGAGCTGAACCAAATATTCCTAAAACATGGTTAAATGTGGATGTCACACAATTAAAGCCGGTGGTCAAGCAGATGATACAAACGACCATGGATACACAACAACAGATGATGGATACAGATGCAGACTATGACAAAGCCATGAGGGAAAAGAATAGGTTTCAAATTATGAGTGAACAATTGTCTGCACAACTAATCCAGGCCCAGAAAGAGATTGCAAACAAAGGAATGGAGTTACTCAAAGTAAAGACACAATGTGATACATTGATGACCCAGCATCACCAACTCTAGGCACAGCTCACAGACCTACAAAGATTACATGAAGCCAGCGAGGCCGACAAAGAAAGAATGAAAGCTAGAAGCACCTTGCTCGAGACCCGATTAAAGGTGTACATGGAAGAAAATGACAATTTACGAAATCGAAATAAAGAACTCATGAAGTCATTGCTATACGATCAACCTCTCGAAAAACAAGAAACAACAGATGTTGATCAAAAAGAGTTAAGAGACCAGATTGCAAAATATACAGAGTTGCTACAACAAGAGCAAGCATTAAGAACCGAATGGGAGCAAAAGTACATTCAAGACACCATCGAGCTCCAAAAACAATTGAATACAGCTCATGGGAAACTTGCAACAAGTTACAGCGAAAACATGGACAATATAGTAGAAATTGGCAATGAACTGCTTGCAGCAAAGGAAGCGCTCAGAGCAGTCATGCAAGAAAATAAAGAGAAGACTGAACGTATAGCACAGTTATAGATCCAAGTAAAACAGAAAACACCAATCGGGACACTAGTAGAGCCAACAAAAGAGAATCCTACTGACAAGGTAGAGGTACGTCCTCTATCTCCCCCGATTTATAATTCTCCAATACATGAACAGATGGAGGGCATACATGATGATCATCCAATGCCATATACTGCAGAAATAAGTCAGAAGGAATGGGCACTAGTGGTGTCCCGGTTGACAGAAAGTTTAAAAAACAAAATCATCAAAGTCATGAAAGAAGCAAAGATTAAAGGTAAAGACTTAGACAAGATAATGAAGCCTTTCAACATTCCGTATGGATTATTGAAAGAGAAAACAAGACATTATATAAAGAAGATTACAAAGACAAGTCCAGACGAGCAGCTAAACTTTAAACATGACACATTCACTTACACTCAAGAAGAATTTGAAGCGGCACAACCTGTTTGGAGAAGAAAGTTTTTGGAGAAACATCCTACACACGGGTGCATTGGCAAGCAGCACCATATTTCCTACAGGTAAACCCTTCATTTTGTCCTATACCACGTCGAAGAGAAACCAGGGAATTTTTGGACATGCAAAAAATGGTGCTATAAATAAACAGTGGCTGAATTACCCTCTACTTCCAAGTGCGCCACATAATTATCTACCTACGGAAGAGTACATGGTAAAAACTATTGAATTTTGGCTGCAAAGTTATGCAACAGTACCCGACTTAACTGTAAAGATGACAAATAAAATACTCAGTATGATACTTACAGTATTGAAGGTCTTCAAACACGCGGCCTATACATTTTTTAATTTCATTGGTATTAATCAGGGACAGAGATCCTCATTTTTGATCTGTCTGTTATGCCTAGCTGACCAACCATAATGGCTTATTATTCTAAGCTCATGTTCTTGCCAAGTACATATATGCAAACGTTCGAGGAAGCATTTTTACAGGATTTTTTGAGATAGATTCCGAAATCTTTTTAAAGATGTCATCTAATTTGAATGCCAGATTAGTGGCATATGAACTAAGCTTCTTCACCGACCATAGACAGCCACCTAACGATGGCGTAAAGGCAAAACAGTGGAAACAGTTAATGGTATGTGAAGCCAATCTACTTAATGAAACAGAGCAAAAAATATATAGAACATACTCCCGTCGACTGTCAAAGCCTGTCGGGGACGACAGAGTTCAGGAGGGGGCAGTGTTCAGGGAGAATCAAGCAAAAATAAGAAAAGAAGAATACAACGAAAGAAGCTTCACTAAAAAGGTAATATCTGAAGACATATCTCTGCAAGAAGCCCCACAGGGGCACAACACCCATCTCTGCACAGAGCCCCGTAGGGGCACATATCAAGGAAAAAGCACGTAGGTGGAAGGAGGAACAAGGGCCAATAAGTATCCATGAAGAAGTGCAAGAAGATATCCAGCGGTTCCGAAACCACAAGAGGGTGCTTCAACCTCTTGATCTTTGGAAGGTCCAGATCGAAGACAGAAGCATCACATCCTCATACCTTCCACTGGTGGCGTGCGTGGCAACCCGACTTATAAGGCAAGACAAATGCATCAGGCCCGTAAGATGTAAAACAAGAATTGAGAAGAGGCCATCAAAACCGAACACCTGTTTAACAAATAGGCAGAACTGAGCAAGGGTTGGGAGCGATGAAAAGAAAGGAACAGGCAGTACAAATGCATCAGGCCCAAAGAATGTAAAAGAAGAATCAAGGACAGGGCCCTTAAAACGTAATGCCAGTCTAACCAACAGGCAGAACTGACCAAAAGATGCATGCGGACAACAAAATGAAGATGGAAGTAAAGCCTGTCAAGGGACGACAAAGACGAAGAGGGGGAGGGTGTTGCAGAGCAAAGAGAGCACAAGGCAAAGAAAAAGACGGGCCCCAAAATTTTTCCGTTTTGGACACCCAATTTTTGTATTATAACCATTCTTGTAATATATTTTCCGATGTAAGTGCACTAGAGGAGTCCTCTAGATGCATCCCCACAGAAGATTAGAAACTTACCCATGTAAATTAGTAGGAAATTAGTCTTTTAGTGAATAAAGTGCCGATCTCTTGTATGAAAGGACCATTTTTAGGGCACAAATATATAAGTCAATTTGTGACTCTTTGTAAATACGTTTTGCCATTATGAGAATCAAGAGCACAGAAATTCGAATTTGTGTCTTCTCCTCTCTATATCTTCTTCTTTGTGAGCTTGTATGCTTGTGTATTGCTTGGAAAGAGTGTAGCGAAGTGTTGTCTATCCATGAAAGTGTTTGTTTACTGTTGTTAGGGTGTGTGCAAAGTGTAAGAAGTGCTGAAGTGTAGGAAGGTTTTTCCCGCGACTCAGTATTTTGCTCATAACTTGAAGTAAAAGCGTCAGAATTGAGTGAAAATACTGCCATTGGATGCGTCTTCTCGAGAGCTTCGAAATGCATATGCTATTTGCTATATTTGGAGTTTGGAGCTGAGAGAAAAGCTCAATTTACTGTTGGCTGCTGATCCAAGTATCGTGACACCATGACTGACAGTTGAAGCTTGTTTGGATTAGTATTTGCCTTGTTTGCCCTCTTTGAGTAATTCATTTGCATTGATCGTCATTTGAAATGCATGTCTTCATACACTCGGCTAGGTTTGTATACTCATCGGATTGATAATTAAAGCGTGAATCCCCACTATATGTACTTGAAGGGGTTTGAGGTATAGGCTCTTTCTCCACAAGTCCCTAAGTTGGTTCTTAGGTACACCACGTCTAAGTTTCCCTGTCACAATGTGCTTGTTGAAAGATTGTTGATTAATATACATCAGATGTTGGATGCATGTATGTCCTAAACTATGATAAGTATGCAATAAACTATGCATGTATGCCATAAAATATGATAAGTATGCCCTCATAGATCATGACCAAAAGTGGCTATCGAAGTTCTTCTTGTGCTGCAATCTATAAGAGGATCCCCATAGTTATGACATTTTTGGCTAGTAAGAAAGTTGGATATGCAAGTCGTGTGCATTTTTTTAAAGGTCACCTGCTTTATTAGGATGTTTAAAGTCAATGTGTTTCTCTATCTTGAAGTTCACACACTATTTTCATCTTCTTGAATGATTTTGTTGCGTCGATATTGGGAAACCAGGAATTGCTACGGTTTTTGCATATGCAAAAGTTCTATGGTTGAAAGAAAAAAAGAAGAATATTTTAAAGGCAGTTAGATGCGAGAATATTTGTCCTATGAGCCCATGCAATTGGTGCTCTCCATTAAGGATAAGGAAAAAGGCCAAATTTTCATTGAGGGACTAAGAAAACAAAAAGAACCCTACTCAACACCTTTCCTCAAGTGATTTCTTGAGCACTTATAACTCACTGATCACTTGAGCACTTATAACTCACTTGGCTCAAGATTGTTCACTAAGGTTGAGATTAGTTGGTGGCCATGGCCTGTAAATACACATTTAGTGGTCCTACTCATGAGAAAGTGGAAGACTTATATGGGAAGTAGAAGATAGGACCTTATCATGTAGTGGATATAAGGATAATAGATTAAAGATTCATGCTATTTGACTATACTTTTGAGGAGGAGCGCTACAATGGTTCAAAATAGTTTTGAAAGATCGTGGAAAAGCAACTTGAATAAAGAAATGAGACTTAGGTTAATCATCTTGACTAATATAGGATGGGGAGTGTTTGTGATAAACTTACTATTATTATGCAAAATAGATTCTAGGGAATAGGGATTCTAACTGGATAGGCATGTGTTTCATGTGATTTCCTAAGCTTGGATACCATGTGATCACCTTAAGGACCCATGTGATGGAAGGTACACATGTCTTCTTGTGGTTTTCTTATCCCCTTGGAGTTGGAGCTATATATTGGAGGCCTTGGTAAACATGCATCTCTCTCCCAAGTGTGGTCTTGCTAGTTACAGTCCTTAGTGGATCTCTTTGTGGATGCTAAGTCCTTCCACAACAGTGTCATCAAAGCTAGGGTTTAAATTTTCTTCAATTTTCTTTGTCTTGTTTGTGTGAGGAATTTAAAACTTAGATATTCTATGTTCATGCGAATTGAATCCTTATGAATGTACTAAGCTTGGATAGTCTTCAAAATTGCAAAGATATTCTTCAAGGTACAAAAGAAATGTCAGCCATAGAAACACAGGATTCAAGATTGCATGATTTTTGCGGGGTTATTTTAGCACAAATAGGGCTTTTTTAGATGCATATAGATGGAGATAAGAAAGCTTTTGATTACATACCAAGTGTAATGGCTTGCATAAGCTAAAAAGAGTCTACATATATGCTTGTGATAAGCCTTACAATCACCCGTAATAGATTTTGCGTTGCTCAAACATTTCATAACTTACAATGGATTAGGCAAAATATGGAAAAGACATTTATTTAACCAAAAGATTACAACAGTTCTTAGTTGCCTTCAATTTCTTAATGATCTTCTTTCTCCTTTGGAGAGATTGTGGCAACATCTAGGTTAACACAAGTTTAGAAATTACATTGGGGTCTTGCATTCCAAGACCCATGACAATACATATTTGTCCTAGTACCTTTCCTCTAAAGTTAACATCAAGAGTAGTTAAAAGTAAAGATTTTCTAAACAAAATGACACAAATAGTGTCTTGGGTAATTGTAGATAAACACAAAACTTTGCTCAAGGCCTTCAAGCACCACGTGATGAAGTGCCCATCAGGACTATAATCTTTATGAGCTATGACAAAATAATCCATTGGCAACTTTGCAATGTAGGTTGCTAAGGATGAGCCACTTTCGTGAGAAGATCAATCCCCACACAACCTTTTAGGGAACTTGTCCACTTCAATAGCTTCTTGTTAGACAAGAAAATGATAAATTAGGCTCCAATCTTATTAAACTAAACTATTAAATTCCTTCATTACCACTTACATCATGAAGCTTGTCTTCTTCTTCCCTTCTTCTAGGGGCATCAAGATCTATGCTAGAGTGGGTCATCCCACTCTACTCTGCTACTAGGGATGTAGGTACTTTATTCTTGATTATTCTCTCTCACACTACATTGTACTCTTCTTTGGTAGTGTAATTATTATCACATTTCAAAATACTTCACACACCATCGCTATGATGTCTACCAAAGAATCGCCCAATGAGATAGATTTCTTTTCAAGTAGATCAGATGTATTATCAAGTGGAACATCTGACATTGTGAGGAAAAGACTTTGGCATTAATCAAGATGGAGTCTGAATGGCTTCTCAATATCATGAAGGAAAATAAACTCCTCTCCATCCACAATGATGATGTAGAGATATTTAATTTCCACCTCTAGTAATGTGGGCTTAGAGAAGGTGAGATTTGATGGTTGGGGCTCTTCCGTGCTTGATTTCTTGCACAATTTTTCCTCCACACCATGAAAGAACTATCGATGCACTATGCCACTCTCTTTGGCTAAGTTCATGACCTCTAGTTGAGGCTCTTTTTTTTTCATGAACAAATCCCCTTGTGACAAGGTTGGGGTGATACGTGGATGCAGGCTTTGGCTCCTCATTGATAATAAATATTGTTTTGGAAATATAAGAGAGGTACCTATTACCCATCCTCTTCTTTTTGTTAAGTTGTTTTATCAAAGGAACTGTTTCATCTAACGAATGTCCTACATTGTCAGCGATTTCCATGAAGCACTTAAGGCGCTTCATAAAAGCTTCATCACCTTTATGAATGTAGAGCTAAAGATAACATGGGACCCACTTACCCTCATAAGGTGGGATATCTATAGAATACCACAAGATGTAGTACTCAAGGAACTCTTGATTTACTTGAGTACATTAGAATTGAATTGGATTGTCTTGTCTAGATCCGAGACTCTATAAAGAAATTCATACAAGTGTGTTTGACCTTTCTATTGAGTTGATTCCAAGAACTCATTGAAGAGTTCTCAAGTACGATTGGATAGGGGGCTAGTAGAGGTTGCGGCAGCCATTGCATGTAAAGATAGCATGATTGCTATGGGGTGCTTGCTCTAGGAGTGCTTCTAGCTCTTCTTGGTACAAGAGTGAGATATAAGAGAATATGACTTGCTTTTATAGTATTTTCAATATTCTCAAGTGAGTGGAAGCCATTTAAAGGTAAAAATAATAGCTACAAATATAAGAATCATGCACAGAACTCCCAAAAATAAAATTTGGCTCATAAAAATGATTGAATAGATAATCATTTAACATAATAAGAAATACCACATCTACATAGTAGAAAAAATGAAATTCTTGGAATTCAAAAATTGTAATATATATACTGCCATAGAAAAAATCTAAGATTTGAAAATTTGTACATCATCTTGAGATTAAAAAGTTCTACATCTTTCATTTTTTGCATGTGCATTATTTTGTAGTAGAGGAAGGACTATGAATGGGTTATGTGTACACTCCAATACTTATATAGTTCTTGAGCTATGACAATGAAAGTTGAGTTCCATCTACACTCCATTCAGGAAGGAATTTATTTTTATCCTCCAACCTCTTACCAATCTGTAGAAAAATAAAAAACTTTAAATATCATATTTGAATATAATAACTTGTATAAATAAAAGAAAAAGTACCTTTAATTGTTTACCTTATGCCCTTGTATTCTGAACTTGGATTGATCCTGATCCTCAATTCCCATTATTACTAGATGTTTGCTCATGTTGGCAAGGTTCCAATGATGATTCACTGAAATCACTTACATTTCATTGTTGGGAAGATTTATCTTAATTTCAAATGAAATTAAAAAAGCCTCAAAACTTTGTAATGGTGTTTATTCACCAAGTTTGCACATCCAACAATCATAATAGAATCTAATGTACAATGAAGTACGATGTTTCAAACATCAAAATCCTATGCCTTGTTGATATATTTAGGTAGTGATGTGTGTGAACACTCTAGGACCGCCGGGGCACTTTTTTCCCTCTTTAGGAGGTTTTTTTCCCCCAGCTTGTATATACGCCTATTGCCCTAATGGGCTACTTCTCTTTGTACATTCTCTAGTAATACATTCAGTCTTGTGTGTTGTGCTCCAAGCTTCTTCCTCTTCCTTGTGCTGTTCGCGTGCTTCCGCAGACGTCTAACTCCAACAATTGGTATCAGAGCAGGTCGTTGATTCTTCTAGGGCGCCGTCGACACTCCTCCGTTTGCAGTCTCAGATTCGCACAAAATTTGGTGACCATACTCAAGGTGTTTTCAAGATCTAAACAGCTTCATTTTGTGGTGCCGAAATCGCGATCTGAGCTCGTTTCGGCCTCCGAACGCACTATCGTAGTGCTTGTGCAGGCTATTTCGTCCTTTTGTGCCAAAGGTATATACCAGTTTCTGTTCACCAGTTTAAGCATCTCAAAGTCTGCTACAGGTCTAGCAGAACTCGTCTGGGCAGTTCTGTTCAACTTTTTGAGATACAGTCAATTTTCTGCATCAAGGTATTTTAGTCACCGGCCATGGCTGAAAGCAGTGATGTATTCCGTATGTTGGCTGTTGAGGATAAGTTGGATGGTACCAACTACCCATTATGGGCTTATATGATGCGACATGTACTGGTTGCAAAAGGATTGTGGAACATTGTGCAGGGTGTTGAAAGACGTCCTGTTACACCTGTAACGACAGGTACTGCAAATACAGGTGTTGGAGCTGATGAAGATGGTGTCGAAGATGATATTCCACAGATTCCTGTTCGTGCTGCTGTTTCTGTTGCACCTACTGCAGAGTAGATTCGTTGGGATGGCAGAGATGCCCAGGCACATGCATTGATAGCTTTGTCTGTCAAACGTGCCATTATTCCTCACATTCGCTCTTGCAGAACAGCAAAGGATGCTTGGGATACACTTACCACTTTGTACCAGGCTAGGAATGAGGCTCGTGTTGCTTACCTCCGAAAACAGTTGGAGAGTGAGCACATGAATGAAGGTGATTCGATGGACAATTTTCTTACAAAGATCAAAGACCTGAAGGAACAATTGATTTCTGCTGATGAGGTTATACCAGATAGCTCACTTGTGCAGACCGTTCTGAATGGCCTTCCTGATTCATATCAGAGTTTTGCCTCTACTCTTCGATTGATGATGAAAGGCAATCCGAATGCCTTGTCATTTGAGGAATTAGTCTCTGTTCTGTTGCAGGAAGATCAGTCCAGGCAGAACAGGTCCATTATGCGTGTTGCAGATCAAGCTTTCCTGGCTAGTCAGAAGGGCAAAGGAAAATGGAGCTCTTCTACTAGTAAGCAGAAATCTGCAAATGCTGCACAATCGAAGAACCAGGATAAAGATGAGAAGAAATCAGAAAAGCAGAAATTGTTCTGCAAGTACTGTAAAGGAAATGATCATATTATAAAGAACTGTCCAAAACTGGCTGCTAAAGAGGCAAAGAAGAAAGAGGCTGGAATGGTTGTTGCAGAGGCCTCTACACCAAAAACAGAGTCTGCAAATCTTGTGCAAGAAGAAGAATGGGCGTTTACTACTGTTTGCAGTTTTGACCCATATTCTCATGGTCAGTGCATGTCTGTAGTAGACTCAGATGTTTGGTACTTCGACAGTGGGGCAACCAAACATATTACCTCGCAGCGCAGTTTCTTCTCTTCACTCGAGCCTGCCCCTACAGGGAATACTGTCACATGCACCAATAACTCCTCTTATCCTGTTATGGGAGTTGGTAAGATCATTCTGACTACTGCTGATGGTAGTTTTTCACTTTGTCAGATGCTTTATTTGTGCCAGGGATCAAAAAGAACCTGTTATCAGTTTCTGCATTAGCCAAGATTGGCTTGGTTGTGAAATTCGTTGATGACAGGTGTACAGTCCATGATCTCTCAAATGGCGATGTGATTATTGCTTCTGGCACTTTATGTCGTGGGCTGTATAAGCTCATAGACTATGAAAAATCTGTGAATGATTCGGCATGTGCAGTTCATGATTGTCAGGCTATGTCAGATGCAAAGCTTTGGCATGCACGCTTTGGTCATCTGAATTTTGCTAGTTTGTTACGCCTGCAGAAAATCTGAAATGGTGTCGTCTTTGCCCAAACTTGAGGCACCTGGAAAACATGTTTGTGAAGGCTGTATTTTGGGCAAAATGCAGCGTTCTTCCTTTCCAAAAGATGGTTCAGTTCGGGCTATGCAGAAATTGCAGCTTGTACATAGTGATGTCTGTGGTCCTATGCAGACACCCTCTTTTGGAAATTACCTTTACTTCGTGACTTTCATTGATGATTTTTCCAGGCATGCATGGGTATATCCACTCAAAGCAAAGTCCGAAGTGTTCATGTGCTTCAAATAGTTTTTGGTTTTGGCTGAAAATCTGTCAGCATGTAAAATGGGCACCCTCCGTTCTGATCGAGGGGGGGAATATATGTCTTCAGATTTTAATGCATTTCTGGCTGAACGTGGGATAAAACTCCAGTGTACAGTGCCGTATACACCTCAACAGAATGGAGTTGCTGAACAAAAGAACAGGTCACTCATGGAGATGGCGAGGTGCATGGTCAAAAGTCAGGCTTTACCACATAGTTTCTGGCTTGAGGCTGTCATGTGTGCAGCATATGTACTGAACTGGTGTCCCACGAAAGCATTGCAGTCTATCACTCCATATGAGGCTTGGCATGACCGCAAGCCATCTGTTGCTCATCTGCGTGTTTTTGGTTGTTTGGCATATGCATTAGTGCCTGAACAACATCGCAGAAAATTGGATGATAAGGCAGTAAAATGTATTTTTGTTGGGTACAGTTCTGAAAGTAAAGGCTATCGTCTGTATCATCCACAGACTAAACGCATTCTGGTTAGCCGTGATGTTGTCTTTGTGGAAGATGCTATTCAGCCATTGCTTTCATGTACTAAGGAGACATCTGTTAGCTCCAAAGACATGTATGATACTTTGATGCCTCTTTTTACAGGTGGACAGGCTAGCGCTGGTCCTAATGAGGCAACTTCTCAGCCTTTGCAGGTTTCATATGATGATGCAGATCATGCCATTTCTGATGCAGATTTACATGATGCACTTGTTGATGAGAGAGCTGATATTGAACAGGCAAAAACTATGCCAAAATGGCTGGTGCAGACTTTGTGTGACAGCAAATTAGATGCACCTTTGTCATATCGTACTCGTTCAGGCTCTCATAGTACCTCCTTTGCATCAGATTGCTATGCTATGGCTGCATCTAGTCTCTGTGATGAGAATGAGCCTGTTTCTTTTGATGAAGCACAAAATTCAGAAAATTGGATGGCTGTTATGCAATCTGAATATGATGCTATAATGAAGAATGGTACATGGTCTTTATGTGACTTGCCTCCTGGCACGAAGGCCATTGGCACTAAGTGGGTGTACAAGCTGAAGCGTAAACCTGATGGTACAGTTGACAGGTATAAGGCTAGGCTTGTTGCAAAGGGTTATGCGTAGGAAAGAGGCATTGATTTTGATGAGACCTTTGCACCTACATGCCGTATGACTACTGTTCGGAGCATTTGTGCACTTGCAGCCCATCATGGTTGGAATGTACATCAGTTGGACATTAAAACAGCATTTCTGAATGGTGACTTGCATGAAGAAGTGTATGTTTTTCAGCCCCGTGGCTTTGTGCAGAAAGGGCATGAAAACCAGGTGTGCAGGTTAAAGAAGGCGTTATATGGTTTAAAGCAAGCACCACGTGCTTGGTATGAAAAAATACATGCCTATCTGATTGTACATGGTTTTGAGAACAGTCCAACTGAAAGCACCTTATATGTTAAGCGTGCTAATGATGTGCTTTTGATCATTGTTGTCTATGTAGACGACATGCTGCTCACTGGTCCTCTTGAGAAGCATATTGCTGATTTCAAGGTTGATTTGCATGCCTCATTTGAGATGTCTGATTTGGGGCATTTGCATCACTATTTGGGCATTCAGTTTATGCAAGTTGATGGTGGAATGGCTTTGTGTCAAACGAAATATATTGACACATTATTGCAGCGTTTTGGCCTTGAAGACTGTAAGCCTATTGCCACTCCTATGGAGACAGGTTTACGATTGAGTCTTCATGATGCTGGAGATGCATTTGATGCTGTTCTCTATCAGCAGGCTGTTGGATGCTTGATTTACTTATGCATTACTCGGCCAGATATTCAGTTTGCTGTCTCACAGATGAGCAGGTTTATGCATTGCCCAGGAGTCACGCATTGGAAAGCGGTTAAGCGCATCTTTCGCTACTTGAGTGGTACTCGGCTACTTGGGTTGTTTTATCCCAAGGGGGGATCACTACCGCCAGATTTGCATGCTTTTTCTGACTCAGATTGGGCTGGTTGCTATGACACTCATGTGTCCACCAGTGGTTTTTGCTTCATGCTTGGTAGCTCATGTATATCTTGGTTGAGCAAGAAGCAGCCTACTGTGGCCACTTCCAGTTGTGAGGCTGAGTATAGGGCAGCTTTCACAGCGACTGTTGAGTGTGTGTGGCTCAGACGCCTTATGGCTGATTTGGGTGTTGGCCAGTCTTCTGCCACCACCATCTTCACTGACAGTCAGAGCGCATTGGCAGTTGCGAGGAACCCTGTGTTCCATGCTCGCACTAAGCACATTGAGGTGCATTATCACTATGTCAGGGAGAGGTTCTCTGCTGGGGAGATCAGCTTGGCATATGTGCCCACGCAGGAGAACATTGCAGACCTTTTCACGAAGGCTCTGCCTAGGGAGAAGTTTGAAGCTTTCCGCAAAGCTTTGGGCTTACTTCCTTTTGTGGAGTGATTTCCACATAGCTCGGCACTTCCTTATACATGAGTGCCAGCTCCTTGTACACCGCATCACTCCCAGGGGGGATTTGTTGATATATTTAGGTAGTGATGTGTGTGAACACTCTAGGACCGCCGGGGCACTTTTTTCCCTCTTTAGGAGGTTTTTTTCCCCCGGCTTGTATATACGCCTATTGCCCTAATGGGCTACTTATCTTTGTACATTCTCTAGTAATACATTCAGTCTTGTGTGTTGTGCTCCAAGCTTCTTCCTCTTCCTTGTGCTGTTCGCGTGCTTCCGCAGACGTCTAACTCCAACATGCCTATTGTGTGAGTCTTACAAAGGTATCTATCCCCTTTGGTGCATCTCTTCCTCTACATGTACCTCCCTATCGTTCACATGCATAAGCATGATAATATTATTTTTTTTTCTCAACCTCATCAATTAAATGAAGATGCAAGCATAATATTCCATGGTTGCCTTTATGAGAGATCATCACTACCACCAATAGCTTTATCCATCTCCACCTTCCCAAAGACTCCTTCTTCATTGTGCTTTCATACCAATCATGAGAGTAAAGAATGAACTATCTGAGACTCATATCCCAACCATTTGTAAATCCTTTTTCTAGCCACCATTTAGAGTCCTCAACATGATCCCTCTATTCATATAGGCATCAAGAATAGAAAAAATCATAGGATCCATCGATTTCCGATTTGGTCATCCCCATAACTATGGACATTGGCAACTTGATCTTTTCCTAAACATTGGATTTTCCCTTGTTCCCCCAAGCACATAAATTCCTTAAAAATAGAAAAATGGATCCTTAAAAAGAAAGAGGACTTATGTTCTCTTGACCATCTCTATTGAGTCCTTCCAAGAACCATTAGATGCATCAATACAGAGTTGGTTTCTTTCTCTTCAAGTAACATAATAGAAATAGAAGCCTCAACTTGCAACAACCCTATCGTCATTGTAGAATGTTGTCTGTTGCATCATGAAGGTCAAATGTGTTTCCAAATATGCATATTATAGGGCCACATTTCATGGTCATGCATATATATTGTTTTGGTATCCCATGCACATGATGCACATTTAAAATATGCATTATATGTACTAGCTAACTAATTTTTTTCTTCGTTATTCAATTTTTTTAAAAAGAATAAAAATGCCAACTGCCTAGTACTAAAAATAGGTTGAATTGTATGAGAAGGCTTCACATTTTTTCCAAATATTCAATTCAAGACATCAACCAAACACTACGTAAAGAGAGAACATGAAAGAGAACCATGGCTAAGATCACTTTGAAGAAGTTCTAATCATCAAGCTCAAGGATAGTAAAATAAAGTGATAAAAAAAGTAGGTTTGAATTTTTTAACTTCTTAGTCTTAAAGACCTCTTCATAAACATGCCCTTGGCCATGTCCTTTAAGACCATATTGTTGCACCATGATTCTTCCAATGCATTCTAAAGTATTCATGCATATGGCTACATTACAAGGCCATGAAGAAAGCACAATTTCTCTCACATTAATGCACTAAAATCTTAGAACGTTCATCATTATGGAGTATGAAAATACTCACATAATATCGTTAGGTGTTTACTCCTTGAACAACAAGGGACTGCTCATGATTCAAACTCACCTCTTCACAATGATAAGTCAAGCAATGTCTAATGATCAAGATCTGAGACAACAAGTTTTTAGGAGAACATAATTTACTTCTACTTCATCACCAAAGACCAATGTTTACTTGTCTCCTAAAGACATGATTAAACAAGGATGATTGAATCTTCAAGGAACATG
Source organism: Ceratopteris richardii (assembly GCA_020310875.1). Taxonomy (NCBI): domain Eukaryota; kingdom Viridiplantae; phylum Streptophyta; class Polypodiopsida; order Polypodiales; family Pteridaceae; genus Ceratopteris; species Ceratopteris richardii. Next base: position 75,441,895 of record CM035443.1, read on the forward strand.
CTAAGTGAGATGGAATATAACACAAGTGATAAAAGATTGACACAAAGATCAAAGTTCAATAAGGAGATCCCAGGGATCAATGTAGGGCCAACTAACTCAACCCCCTAGGAAATTTCAAGAAATTGAAGCCTCTAAGAATAAGGATTTGTCAAGACCACCCTCTATGGACAACTATGGAGGATCCTATTGAAGATGATCTTTAGGATGCGGAAGTATCATATTCAATGATAGTTATAGCTTTAATAACATTAGGCATAAATGTTTCAAAATTATAATTTTGTTGCATCAAAGTTTTGTAAATGTGTTTAGAGACATTTTTTTTTACATATGGGCAAAGTGTTTCCGACGAAAACTTGAAGATAAGAGCTATAACTTGAATTTTATAGTTTTTTTTTTGGCTAAAGCCCTCACTTGTAGAGACTTTTTTGATTGTATGAGAAAGAGACTTCTTGCAAAATTTGTGCAAAAGATTTCTCTCTTTTTTCAAATGTGATTATGCGGCATGTTTCATGGGTTGTGATGCTTGATTGTGATGCTTGATTCTTCCTTCTATGAGTGCTATCTATCTTGAAGCTATTCTTTTGTTTTTGTTTCTGAGATTTATTATATGTAGAATGTTTTTTATTATGTTTATTATAACATAATCTTGTTCTATTTCGGATTGTTTGTACGTTTTCTAGGTATTTCATGTGAATTTTATCTCTTCTCATTATTTTTATTTTGAGATATCATATAAAAAATGTGATGAAGAGACTAGAGAGACATGTCCGTTTTAGTGAAATGATCATTGCCCTTTGATTTCCTATGTAAATGGTCTTCTCTACTGGGAGTTGATCTTTGATTGCCTATTGTGGGAAATGCGTGTTGATATATTTAGGTAAAGATGTGTGTGAACACTCTAGGACTGCCAGGGCACTTTTTTCCCTCTTTAAGAGGTTTTTTTTGCTCGGCTTGTATATATGCCTATTGCCTTAATGGGCTACTTATCTTTGTACATTCTATTGGTAATACATTCAGTATTATGTGTTGTGCTCCAAGCTTCTTCAACTTCCTTGTGTTGTTCGCGTGCTTCTGCAAACATCTAACTCCAACAATTGGTATCAGAGTAGGTCGCCGCTTCATCTATGGCATTATCGACACTCCTCTAGTTGCAATCGCAAAATCGCACGAATTTTGGTGAGCATACTCAAGGTGTTTAAGAGATCAAAACAACTTTGTTTTGTCGTGCCGAAATCGCGATCTGAGCTCGTTTTGGCCTCCAAGCGCACTATCACAATGCTTATGCAGGCTATTTCATCTTTTTGTGCCAAAGGTATATAGTAGTTTCGGTTCACCAGTATAAGCATCTCGAAGTCTGCTAGAGGCTTAGCAGAATTTGTCTAGGCAGTTCTATTCAACTTTTTGAGATATAGTCAATTTTTTGCATCAAGGTATTTTAGTCACTGGCCATGGCTGAAAGCAATAATGTATTCCATATGTTGGTTGTTGAGGATAAGTTGGATGGTACCAACTACCCGTTATGGGATAATATGATGCGACGTGTATTGGTTGCAAAAGGACTATGAAAATTTGTGCAGGGTGTTGAAAAACATTGTGTTACACCTGCAAATACAGGTACTGCAAATACAAGTACTTCAAATACAGGTGTTGAAGCTGATGGAGATGGTGTTGAAGATGGTGATATTCTGCAGATTCATATTCCTGTTGTAGTTTTTGTTGCACCTACTATAGAGAAAATTCGTTGGGATGGCAAAGATGCCTAGACACATGCATTGATAGCTTTGTCTATCAAATGTGTCATTATTTGTCACATTTGCTCTTGTAGAATAGCTAAGGATGCTTGGGATACACTTACCATATTATTTGACCCACACCTACATTCTCTTTTTTGCTATTTCTGGTTTGGTTTCTACATTAGTCGTGATCTCACAAAATTTTATCCAACAATTCCACATGGCATTTAGTTGCTTGTCATCATGGTTGCTGAAGAATCTCCTAACAGTAAGTCATAACAAACGAGAACTATGTCATAAAAAGAGAAACTCTATGCACTAAAATACCCTTTTTTTGCATGATTTTAAAAAATTCTTTATACGAGTATACAAGGTTTTCTAAAACCCCCCAAAAATATGCAAATTTTGAACATATTTTCAAAATTTTGACTACTTTAGGGTAGCAGAATTTTGCTAATTTTAGAGTACCTTATCTAAAATGTTTAAGAGAGAATTATGAAATGGATAAAAAAAGCCTTATTTTATGAAAATACTCATTTAGCTTGGATCGAACAAAAAGGAAATGAGCTAGAAAAGGCTAAAAATTGACCATTTTTTATTCTCTGAGTGTTATGTACTGCTAGAACTTCTTAAAAACATGAGGTTTGTGGAGCAAATCGATGCCTGGCATCGAGTTTCAAATAAAGTCGATGCCTGGCATCGACTTCCCACATAAAAGTGGTTTTCATCATATGTGTGTTAAACGCGCCTATTTCAGGAACAAAAAAGTGGCCAAAAAAGTTCAAAGTCGATGCCCGGCATCGACTTTTGGTTGCAAGTCGATGCTAGGCATCGAATTTTCATTTTTGGACAGTTAGACTTACTAAAACAGGCAAAAATTCCACTTTTGGAAGTCATACAGGGTCATCTTGTGAAGGCTATATCTTGAGTTCTAGAGATCCGTTTCTTGCATATGATAGCTTGTTGGAAAGCTCTACTCTTCTACTTTCATCCATCAAAAGATCTTGGATAAATGATATTTGAGCTAAGAGAAATTATCAAAATACTGAAGGTATGTCATTTTAGTGACTAGAAAAATCTGAAGAAGTAAAGTTCTTGGTTTTGGCTATCATTTCTCAATGTTTTGAGTGGAAATGAGTTAATGGTGACCATAGAAGTTGTCTAGTGTCACAGTAGTTCATTTCCTTTGATGTTTCACACATCAACACTTACGTCATACTCTTCCTTCTAGATTTTTTTAATGGAAATATATATTCCATACTTTCTTAGAGCAACAAATATAGATTTTGGAAAGATGTCCATGCTAGACATTGGAATCTCACCAAAAATTAGAGGAAAACAAATGAGGCTATGTTGTTCATTATTGCACAAATAGATAGTCCGTGGCAAGGCTTTGATTATGGATAATATAATCACACCTCTTTGTGCATGCAAAAGGGAATCAAAGTGCAGTAATGAGGATTGAGAGAGACTACCTCCACTTCTGTGATTCTTGCCAAACACCTTCTATGTGCATATATCTTTGGTATGGAATTATAGAGGGAAGCTCATCACTCATTAGCGTGTGTCGATTGTGTGACTTGTAGGTGGCGTAGATAGGCTCTCTTCTCTCTTTATTTGGAGCATCGATGTTCGTGAGTGGATCAATTCTCACTAATGATGACTAAAATTCACTAACAACAAAGCATACTCAAAGTCCAGAGGGAGGCACGACTAATAGAGTGCGTTAGAAGATAATTTTACCTCATGTTGTCTTTCCATGCCCACAAAGTATAGATGATCATCAACACCTTGGTGTAGACTTCTCAACAAGAAAAAAGTGAATTTTACATTTTTTTCTTTCATTCTCAGCGAGAAGTCAATGCCTGGCATCGACTTCTCGCTGAAAACTATACTTTTCAACAAGAAGTCGATGCCAGGCATCGACTTCAGTGAGATGTCGATGCCAGGCATTGACTTCTTGCTGAAAAGTATAGTTTTCAGCGAGAAGTCGATGCCAGGCATCGACTTCTCACTAAAAAGTATAGTTTTCACTTTAACAAAGTAAAAGAGACCACATTTCGCTTTCAATGCATGCAATATGTTCTCACAAAGTAATAGATTCAAACGTGATATATCTTTTTAACTTTGAGCATGATAATGCTCAGAGAGAGAGAAAGGGGAGAGAGGGAGAGAAATGTGATTTTTCAAAGGATAAAGACTTGGGGCAAGGAAAAAAGCAATGTCTTAGAGTATTTGATTAACGTAACTTGAACAAAGTTTTATTGAAGTCTCTTAGCATGTAAAAACTAATAGATTTATTTCATAGAATGTGCAACAATGAACAATAAAGTCTCTTTCATTTGGATTATTAGACATCAAAGAATCATGTATGATGATATGCATGGTGTTTTCTCTCAATATTTTAATCTCATCTATTTCATTTTGATCTCATGGTGGTTTTTTGGCATAATTGGCTACTATTACTAGTACACATATATGACCACCTAGTTGTTGTATGATTATGCTTTGTATTGTCAAGAGCGAGCGTTGACTTCCTTATATGATTCACTCTTATTTTTCACATAAAAGTCTTAAAACATCATGGAAAATGCATCCTTCGTAGACGTATTCTAATCCCTTTTTAAAATGGCATAAAATTATGTTTTATGTGGCCTTGAAATAAAATGAATTACTTTTCAATTTCCATTTTCATGAAATCATGTAGTTTTAATCATCTACGATTCGTTAAAGTTCTAATTGGAATTTGTAATGTTGATATAGCATGTTTTTATAAACAAAAATTGAAATAAAGATTGAGACAAAGTATCATGAAATAAAAGCATATGATTTTCATGCCCTAATTAAAATGGACCTTATCATTTCTATGGAACAATTGAAAATAGGCTAATTTTTCCTTGTTTTTAGCATACTTTTGTAATTTCTAAAGGAGAACATGTCTTTGTTCTCGTTTGTTATGACTCAGTGTTTCCTTGCTTTTGCACCTCCCATTGAGACATCTTGTAGTACATCACTTGTATTTTGTGAAAGCTTTGGATCTTTTCTTAGATGAACATCACCACCATGAAATCCCATTTCTGAAAGTAGACATTCACATTTTTTTATGCACTCATCTGCAAGAGTTGTAGGCTTGATAGAATATGCATAATCCAAGTGAAGACGGACCAACTTGTCAATGATCCTTAACTCTGCATGTAGTGTACATATGTGTACATTTGTCAATGCTATTGGAAGTATGGGATCCCAAATCATTGAAGAAGATGAGTAGTTATGAAGAATAACATTTTGTCTGGAAGGAGCCTCTTCAGCCTCAGCTCTAGCAATCCATCTATTTGTGCCTAGGCTTTGCATGCAGTACAAGCAAGGGTACTTAGAATTTGCTCCCCCACTTATACCAAACATGCATTTGAGAGTCTTTAGGTCTCCACTCAAATGCCACTCAACTTGAAAGTTCCCGTAGTCTTTGACATTCAGCAATTCTTCTGCATGATGCCTTTGGATAACATTTGGAATGTTTATCTGTGAGAATAACCATTTAAGTGTTTTATGGCTCTCATATGGAACTTCAGCACAGCCAACCCACCATAACTCCATTTTTTATTGTACTTTGAGAGATGGAGTATCCAATTTCCCAAGGCTATAGTCCAAATCTTTGCTCACCAGTGCAATACTTATTCTCTCTATCTTTTGATGTTTTTTAAGCTCAGGTTCATCAAGTTTGATTACAAATTTCAACAGACCAGAACATTCATGTTCTTTTATATTATAGAATTGAACCATGTATGTTTGAAGTTTTATAATATCTATCCATACGTTGTTAAATGCATTGTAAGTGAAATGTAACTTTTGTTTTCCTACTTCGTACGGCATGTTATTGTGAATATGTTTATATTCACCAAATACTGATGTGATCTTTTTATTCAAGCAGAGCTGAAACTTTCCTACATGATGGGGTCTAGGCAATCCAAAACTTTTAACTTTGTTAAATTTTGAAAATTCACACCAAACTTATGAAATTGCTCTATAACCTTTCCTACTCACTCCGATGCTATCACAAATCTTCTGAATTTGAGATGGTTCTAGTAACAGATTCATTTCTGTCATGAGTTTTTGGAAAACAAAGCGTTTCAAGCATGTATTTTCATTCAGTTTCAATAGTCTTAAAAGATCATTTTGACTCATAATTTCATTACAAAAATGTATGCGCTCAAAAATACTCAACATATTGAAACCTAGCACATTTGTCACATGATCTCTTACAATTTTCATTCTTTTCTTTTTCTGGCCAGATTTTTCAGTCAAATCTAAAAAAGGTTTTACTCGTTTTGACTGCATTCTCAAACCTATAGGAGTTTCTTTCATTTCTTTTTAAGAATCAAACTGAGAAGATAAAGTGGATAATTTTCTTTCTTGCTCTCTCATATGTAAATCCTTCTGATGTAGTGTGTTTTGTAGATAGTTTATGTATTGTACATAATTCCTTGAAATATCCCAGAGCCTTGAACAAAAGCCTCGTAAACCATCCTCACCATCTCCTACAAATCTAATCAGATCATGAAGTTTATGAAAAGGGGGATACCTTCCAGTTTGTGGATCAATTGGATAAAGAGATCCATCTATCCATATGTCGATATGTTTCTTGCCTTCCTTTCGCAATCCATCCACTTCAGGAGGATGAAGAGCCCTTCGGAATACTTTTCTTGTCATCGCATACTCATGACTAATTGTAATGTTGATATGGAACTTATCACAATGATTTTGATTGTTTGAAAGCTCAGCGAGAGTATTTGGGTTAAGGTTCTCCATGGTCTGCTATGAAAAAAGACCGGCAAGTGTCTAAAATGACGTGAACGAGAGAAGCAGGTGTGCTATGAAAAGTAGAGTAAAAAAGAGCAAAACGTGACATCAGCACACATTATTAGGTCCGTGAATAAGAGGAAAATTCAAATTTTGATTAGCGCCTGATGCACAAACTTCGAGGCATAAGATATCACACAAACTTTTCATGATTATCACACGAGTTTCTCTCTCTTCAAAATTTGCATAAGATATGTTTTAAATGAACTTACAGGGAATTTCTTAAAGGATTTGACAACTTTAATCCAGATTAAACACAACTAATTGAAATCCTTACACGGCCCTTTTTGGGCCATTTTTTGCCCTAATGGGCTTGTATTCACGCCTATTGCCCTAATAGGCTACATATCTTTGTACATTTTAGTGGTAATACATTCAATATTGTGTGTTGTGCTCCAAGCTTCGTCTTCTTCCTTGTGCTATTTGCATGCTTCTGTAGACGTCTAACTCCAACAATGCTGAGATTGCTAGAGTTGATCAAGTCCAAAGATTTCTTGAAGTTATAAAGCCCAAAGATGGCTTAAGCTCATCATATGCAAAGATCACTTAAAATGATCATATGCAAAGATCATGTGAGGTGATCAAGTGCAAAGATCATATGAGATGATTGTGTGCAAAGATCACATAAGGTGATCATGTAAAAATATTGTGTGAGATGAAGATTTACAAGGATTTTCTTGGATGATTATGTAGATGTTTGGTTGATCATCATTGTTGTTTGATGTTTGAGAATTTTTCAAGTGGCCTTCCATTGCATATGCTTATTGCCTCCTACTATAAGTAGATTGGGGATTCTCTTTAGAGGCTAATCAATCAAAGGTGTAAGAGAATGCCCTCATAATATAATGACGACACGTTTGGTGACACAGAGCTGTTAAAGTTCATCATTATACTCATCAATATTGTAAGTAACGAGTTGTTCAACGTCAGACTATAGCCTTGCATTCTACCACTTCCAACATCCTAGTCCCATGTACTGAAATGGACGTTTGGAAGGCTCAACCGCATTCCTTTTCATAGGCTAGTCTTTTCATTTGTGTGTATGTGTGAAAAAGAGCGAGTTAGAGAGCGAAGAAGGTGAGGAAAAGAAAGAAAGATAATCGTGGATGTGTGTGTGCGAGAGACAGAGACAGGAAAAGTTAAGTGTGATAAGAAGAAGGACAAAAAGAGAGACAAAGAAATGAAGAATTTGAAAGAGATGTTCAATCAACGAGAATAGAACGCCATAGATGTCCATCAAAGAGCTACAGTCGCTAATCCCATTAAGCCTTTCTCGCAATAAACTAAATAGAAATGCAACTACATATGAATGTCATCAGTGCATTTAATAGTGAATTAGTTGCGGGGCTTTTGAATCCTAAAACTGCATCATCATGTTCTTTCCATAACTGCATTGTGAGGTACATACAGAGAAAAACGCTAACTGCAATTACATACAGAGGAAAACACTAATGGCAATTACATACTATAATTAATTGCTGAACTCACACTTCACTACTATAACTTGATAGCTTACTTTATAACACACACACACAAAGAGCAAAAGGGTTTGGATGTGACTGTGAGTAGCAGAGTGAGAAAGGGGAAGAGGGATTTACCTCTTCGTATGTGATTGAGTGAGTGAAGGAAAGAACTTAAAATAATAAATGAAGCCGTATACGCATGTGTGTAAATGTAGGTGAGTGAGAGAGGGTGAAATTGATAGTATGCTTATATGTGGGTGACAAATAAAGGTAAAGGGTCAGGGGGAGAAACTCTGAGAGGTAAAACTATGAAATTATTCCTAGGTCTTTGTCCACTCTTGCGTAGATGCGTACAAGGATGTGATGGTTGTAAGTGCATCATGATCTCATGGAATCAAGGGGTCGTATTCCTAGAACTCTACCCACTTTTGGGTATGAAGATGCTTATAAGGATTTGATGGTTGTATGGGCATGGAATCAAAGGATCTAAAGGCTCACGAGTACAGTGTTGTTGAGCCACTTTCATGTCATTTACCGTTGAGTGCATTTCCATGATATATACCTAGGGGATAAGGAAGCTAGTGTTCAACTTTAAGCTCAAAACTACTCAAGTTGAAGGATACACATAGCGTGTGTATTTGCATTTGCATGTATTTATATGTGATATGTATGTATTTGCATGCGTGTTTGATATATGTGTGTATGTCCATCCGTTTACATCTATGTATGCATGTGTATATATGTGTGTGTGGATGTGTATGTATCTACATGTGTGTTTCTATATGTGTGTATGTGCATCCATTTAGATGTGTGTATGCATTATGTGTATGTAGGCATCTATGTCTATGTGTGTGTGTGGTGTGTATGTATGTATGTGTACATGTGTGTGAAACGTGTGTGTGTGTGTGCATCTATGTATGTATGCATGTGGAAGGTACTAACCGAGAAATGGAGATCACACATGCACCTATAGAATCTAGTTACATTTGTGGTCCTCTTTGATTCAAGTAGCTATATATAGAGGCATAAGGTTGGGAGGGAAGTCATCTCTCTAGCAAGTGGTGGTCCTAATAGTTTACTTCTTTACACATTTGCTATATATTTGTATATATGTACATACATACATGTACATGTTTGTATGTATGTATGTATGTATGTATGTATCTATGTATGTACGTACGTATGTATGTATGTATGTATGTATGTATGTATGTACGTACGTATGTATGTATGTATGTATGTATGTATGTATGTATGTATGTATGTATGTATGTATGTATGTATGTATGTATGTATGTGTGTGTGTGTGTGTGTGTGTGTGTGTGTGTGTGTATATATATATATATATATATATATATATATATGTGTGTGTGTGTGTGTGTGTGTGTGTGTGTGTGTGTATGTATGTATGTATGTATGTATGTATATATATATATAAAAAAAAAAAAATATATATATATATATATATATATATATATATATATATATATATATATATATATATATATATATATATATATATATATATATATATATATATGTGTGTGTGTGTGTGTGTGTGTGTGTGTGTGTATGTGTGTGTGTGATATCAAGCTCAACATGTGATGATCGAGGATGACATGTATCACTTTTTCATTTCTCTGACATGTATAGTGGTAGGGATACTTCATTGAGCTTTACTAGATTTATCTATCGAGAGTGATGGCACATTTGTTTCTTTCAAGCTCACTCATTCGCGGACATTGCGATTTTCCCTTATGTACTATTCTCTATATATTGCACTTGTTGTATTGTTGTTTTTAGTTCATTCTTGTACATTCTTTTTATGTAATAGAAGAAGAGGAAGAAGATCATTCTTCCTTGCCTCAATCTATGTGTGTGCTTCTCTTTCATTGTGAGAGTGTATGTGTGTGAGCTCTCATCCTTATCTCCTTCCTCGTAACATGGTATCAATGTCAATGTGGTTGTAGAGAGCTCGTGGAGAAGGGCGACAGTGAAGAGTATGCGAGAAGGCATGGAGAAAGTGTGATTCACAAATGACCTTAGATTGCTACGAAAGGTGAAGATAGAAGGCCTCAGAATTGTTACGAAGCCATCTCAACCTTTGTTTTGAGCCTGAAAGGTGGGGCCCACTGAAAAACCAAGTCACGTTGAAAAATTCTAACTTGTGTCCTGTTTGACAACACTCAGATATTGCATATCCAGAATTTCAATTGATTCTGTGTACTATTGATACATGAAAACTTTTTTTTCAGAGATCAAATTGTCATGTCATAGTGAGACAATGTTCAAGCAGAAGTGTTGCTTGTACTGTTTTGCAGTGTTGTGAATTGCTACAAAAATGGCAAACCTAGATTGAATGAGTCATCTTATGAGCGATAAGCTAGACAAGAACAACTTCCATGCTTGAAGATTCAGGATGATGAATTTCATGATGGGAAAAGGCTATTGGAAGTACATCAAATGAGAGAACAAAAATGCTCCACAGTTACTAGAGAGGAATCAGAATGTAGACTAGTTAAGAGTGCATGAAGAATAGAATCAAGAAGCATGAAAGGTAATGTATTGGTTATCTTTTAGCATATAGGATAGCATGATTTGGGCACATATAGAATGCCAAGACTCCAAATGAGGTTTGGAACAGTTTGGTCACATTGTATGAGACCAATACAAAGGAACAAAAATTGAAGCTCAAGAACGAGTTGCATACATTAGAGAAAAAGGGCATGTTTGTAAGTGACTACACCCTGAAAATCAAAGCATATGTGAGTCACTTGCATCTATCGATGTGAATGTAGATGATGATGATGATAAGGTGGAGGTGGGCCTTCATGATTTAGGAGCTGCATTAAGCAGTTCAGAACTTCTATACAAACCAGGGAGAATATTCTGAATTTTGTTGATCCGGTATCCATGTTGATTATTGAAGAAAAGAATCTTAGTGGAGAATCAACTCCCAAGGAAAATCTAGTTCTAAGTAGGTATTCTACTTTGGGAGAGCCAGAGGCAAAGGTAGAGGTTTCGGAAGTGGAAGAGGAAACATTAACCAAGACCAAGGTCAACATGAGAATCATGCAAGAGGAAGAGGACAGTTTCGAGGAAGGATATCCAAAGGAATGATTCAATTAATGACATTAAAGGATGTTGGAATTGTTGTAAACTCGGATATTTTGAATGTGATTGGAGGTTGAAGAATCAAAATAATAGAAGGCAGCAAGACAACTATGCATCCACAAGTGTAGATGATTCTGAGAAGCCATTCATGGTTCAACACCATATGATGAATATGATGTCTAATGATGTTTCAAAATCAACCTGTAATGTTTGGTATGTTGATTCAAGTGCTTCAAGTCACATGATCAGTCATGTAGAATGGTTTACTAGTTTGCCAAAATTTCCAGCTCTTGGATATGATGAAATTGGTGTTGACACATCACATCCTATCGAGCATAGAGGAAACATAGCACTGCCTATGGAGGACGGGAAGGTAAAACATCTTGCTGATGTGTTGCATGTTCCAAATATAACAAAGAATCTGGTTTTTGTTGGACAAATGGTTGACTAGGGATTACAAGTTAGGTTCAATGTTGATGGGCTATATGTAGAAGAGTACAAACAAGGTGGAAGATTGATTTCCAAAGGAAACAAAGTGGGTAGGATGTTCACATTAAATGTGAAAATTCTTGAAATGAATGCAGCTATGTTTGCAAAAGGTGTAGGAGTTATTGCTAATATAGAGATCTGGCATAAATGAATTGGACATGCAAATTTGTAGAGGCTAAAATTAGTGTAGTCTAAGGAGATTGTCCATGGACTACCAAATTTCAAAGTTGCAAAAATGAAGTATGTGTAGCATGTCAATTTGGTAAACACTCAAGATCATCATTTTTGCATGACAAGCATGTTAGTGAGAATGTATGAGAAATAGTACATACAGATGTTTGGGGTCCGTTAAAGACCACATCTATGGGTGGTTGCAGGTTTTATGTTACTTTCATTGATGATCATACATAAAAAGTATGGGTATGTTTCATGAAAGAGAAGAGTGAGGTGTTCACTCACTTCTAGAATTTCAAGGCTATGGTGGAAAAGCAGACAAGAAAGTATATTCAGATATTAAGGTCTAATGGAGGAGTTGAATACATGTTAAATGAGTTCAATAACTTTCTTAAAAGTCATGGAATTCGATGTCAGTTCTCATGCAGGTACACACCACAATAGAATGGCATTGCTAAATGCAAAAATAGACATATTGTAGAAATAACAAGAGCTTTGATGACTCAGAAGAATATGCCTCATTGTTATTGGGCAGAAGTTGTGCATACTTTTGTATACATCATGATCAGAACTCTGACTGTTGTGATACATCAAGTTAGTTTACAGGTAAAAAGCCAAACTTATCACATATGAAATTATTTGGTTGTATTGCAAATGTATATGTTCCAGATGTGTTGAGGATGAAGGTTGATCTAAAAGCAGAACAATGTATCTTCATTGGATACTCCCTTGAGCAAAAAGGGTATAGATGTTATAACCCACTCACACGACAGGGGAAGGTAAGCAGAGATGTGGTGTTTGATGAAATGCCAAGCTCCTATGCAGATGCCAAAGATGGACTTGATCTTGAATCAAATGACAAAGAAAATGCTGAAAAATCAAGTGCAAAATCTCAAGTTTTGAGTGGACCAGATGCATCACCAAGCAACAGTTCCGACTCAAATACATGGAGTGAAAGATTGCATGGAAATTTGAGTCCAAAAAGTTCATCAACTACATCAAAGAAATGTAGATTATACAAGGAGAAGTGACTATACATCATGGAAAGGCACATGCATATTATACAAGGAGAAGTGATCCAAGACCAAGAAGGTCTAGGAGGATGCGGCATTTTGTCCAATGATTGGCGTATGATAGTTATATGGCTTGTCATGTGCCTACATGACCAAGGTAATACAAGATGGTGAACCTTCTTGTTTTGAAGATGCAATTGGAAATGCAGATTGGGAAAAAGCAATGGATGAGGAGATGGCTGCCCTTTATGGAAATGATACATGGAAGCTGGTTCCATTTCCACAAGGAAAGAAATCCATAGGCTGCAAGTATGTTTACAGGGTAAAGCACAATGCTGATGGTAGCATAAGTAGGTACAAAGCACTATTGGTAGCAAAAGGATATGCACAGACATATGGCATTGATTATGAGGAAACGTTCATCCCTATAGATGTCTTCTGTCAAAACACTTGTTGCATTAGCTACAACAAAAGGATGGACTTTGCATCAAATGGATGTAAACAATGCTTTCCTACATGATGAGGTATAGGAAGAAGTATACATGGACCACCCACAAGGATATGAAGATTCAAAGCACCCAGAATATGTTTACAGGTTGCAAAAAGCTTTGTATGTGCTTAGACAAGCCCCTCTTGCTTGGCATGCAAGGGTTGCTAACTGCTTAACCACCATTGGCTTTTCTATGTGTGATGCAGATCATTCACTATATGCAAGGAAGGGTGATTACGGCATCACAATTGTGGATATTTATGTTGATGATTTGATTGTAGGAGGAAACAATGAAGCAAGCATTAAAGAGGCAAAGCAAATCCTTATGCAAGAATTTGACATGAAAGATCTTGTTGTGTTGCACTATTTCTTGGGCATTGAGTTTATACATACATAAACAGGTATATGGATGTTGCAAAGGCAATATGCCTTGAATATGCTACAAAAGTATGGTATGGCTGATTGTAATTCAATTTCTATGCCATTAGATTAGAATTTGAAGTTGGATACTACATCAGGTGAAGCATTGGAAAATGCTACTATGTACAAGAAAATGCTGGGAAGTTTGATATATCTCATAATTACAAAGCCTGATCTAAGCTACATTGTTGGACTTGAAAGTTGATTTATGCAGGTTCCCAGGAAGCCACATTTGGATGCTCTAAGGTCTACATTATGTGAGTGCTACTTTGGATTATGCATTGTTTTATGAAGTTGTAGATTTGCAGGTTCATGGATACACGGATGTAGATTGGGCTGGTAGCATTCCACATAGAAGATCTACTAGTGGCTTTCTATTCTCACTTGGGAGTGAAGCTATTACATGGAGCAGTAAGAAGCAACCCATTGTTGCTTTGTCCATTACAGACGCTAAGTATAGAGGTGATGCAATGGCAGCATGTGAGGCATCATGGCTAGAAATGCTACTTGCAAATTTAGGTGTGGAAATGCAAAAGTCTATCACCATCTATTCTGATAATCTTAGCAGCATGGAGTTAGCATGGAATCCTATTTTTCATGCTAGAACAAAGCATATCAAGGTACATTATCACTTCACCAGAGAGAAGGTATTAGCAAGTGAGATTAATTTTGGTTATGTGAGAATAGATGAGAAGGTTGTTGATATTTTCACAAAAGCACTTGGAGCAGAGAAGTTGAAGAAATTTCAGAACATGCTTGGATAATAGGACATGACGCTGAGCTTGAGGGGCATTGTTGAGATATCAAGCTCAACATGTGACGATCTAGGATGACACGTATCACTTTTTCATTTCTCTGACATGTAGAGTGGTCACACTGATATATGTCAAGGATACTTCATTGAGCTTTACTAGATTTATCTACAGAGAGTGATGGCATATTTTCTTCTTGCCAGCTCACTCATTCGTGGACATTAGGATTTTTTTTAATGTATTATTCTTTATATATTGCACTTGTTCTATCGTTGTTTTTAGGTCATTCTTGTACATTCCTTTTATGTAATAGAAGAAGAAGATCATTCTTCCTTGCCTCAATCTGTGTGTGTGCTTCTCTTTGATTGTGAGAGTGTGTGTGTGAGCTCTTTTCCTTATCTCCTTCCTCGTGACACACACACACACACATATATATATATATATATATATATATATATATATATATATATATATATATATATATATATATATATATATATATATATATATATATATATACACACACACACACACACACACATATATATATATATATATATATATATATATATATATATATATATATATATATATATATATATATATATATATATATATATATATAGAGAGAGAGAGAGAGAGAGAGATACACACACACATACGCACATGTACATACACACACACACACACACATATATATATATATATGGGTGTGTGTGTGTGTGTGTGTATGTGTGTGTATATACATACATACACACACAAACACACACACACACACATATATATATATATATATGTGTGTGTGTGTGTGTGTGTGTGTGTGTTTGTGTGTGTATGTATGTATGTATATATATATATATGTGTGTGTATATATATATATATATATATATATATATATATATATATATATATATATATATATATATATATATATATATATATATATATATAGAGAGAGAGAGAGAGAGAGAGAAGAAACACTGAGTCACAACAAAGGAGAACAAAGACATGTTCTCTTTTTCTTTTTACCTAAATACCATTATATGAAGCAAAAACTGGGCATTTTACAATATCTAGAAAGCATCACGAGTCTTGCTTGTAAATATTGTCTTTAGAAGCTTGATCTCATATCCCAAGTAGTCAAGATAGATATACTAAAATTCTTGCTGCCATGAAAACTAGTTGTTGAGCATGACCAAGAATCCCACATCATGATCTTGGACAATAGATTAGAGTTGAAAAGGTACAAGTAAGAATTCTCGAAGCTCCTTCATTACATCTATAACCTCAACAAGCACAGATGATAGCTAATTAAAAGTTACTCGAAAATTAGAGTACATGTGTTGCAAAAATTAGAGCATTTTAACAAGGCAATTAAGATCATCCCCTTTGTATGGTTAAGATCCCCATTGAATGCCTGGCCATATTAACAGAATATGAAATACACTTCACAAAAGCATTCCCAAGAGAAGATAATATTCAACAAAATTATACTAAGAAACATTCACACATGATCACAGAAATGCTCAAGATAAATCAAGCTGAACACCAAGTGGAAGCAGAACTCCAAATTATATTTCCATTAAAATGATCTTTTACATTTCATGTGTTTTACAAGAGTTATGTGAATCTACAATAGAAGCTGATCATAGCTTTCCTCAGGCTCAAGGGTATTGGTATCCTCTGGCACATTAGAAAACCTATCTTGCCTCTCTTGCTCCAAGATTGGCTCTTCAAGGTCAGCCATGTCCCCACGTTCATCTGCAAGTGGGGGAACAGGCTCCTTTGAAGCTGGTTGGAATCTCTCCGTATCTGCAATGTGCTTCCTTCCAACCTCTTGGTCTTCATCTGGGCATTCATTCAGCCCATTGATTCTCATTCTAATGAAGCTCACTTGAGCATCATCCTTCTCCACAGCTATGCAGTGCCTGAACATCTTTAAGGAGCAAGCCAGAGTCGTTCCTGAAACAGCAGAAAACCTCTTAGAGGCTTCAATCAACCATGACTAATGAAAATTGTGAAAATTGAAATTACCTGTGCCCGAAAAAAGGTCTAGGACCCAGTCATCATCATTGGAAAATAGCTGAAGCAATCTCATTATGAGTTTTTGTGGCTTCTGATAAGGGTTAACCAATGTCATGTCCCCAGCTACATGACGAAGTTTCTTGGTAACAGCTGGGAACATGAGCACATTTGAGATCCCATTCTCATTGCAATGCTCCCTGACTCTCCTTTTGCTTACTTCATCATAATAGCCAACTGTAATGCATTCAGTGGCGCTCACAAACCGATGCAAAGGAGTGTGATTTACGTTTGTCTTCACCCTGCAAAAAAGAACTATGAGTCACAGAGGGCATCATTAAAGCCATGGAGATAGAAAGAAGATTACTTACCAAGTGAGGCACTCCACAGCATGACATCTTGCCTTCAGAGCAGTTGAAACAGAGAAAGACTGGTCTCTGCTATGGAAAATCACTATCCTCCAAAGAGGAGACATAGTCAACTCTGCAAAATCAGTGACCATCTTTCGAATCTGAGGGTGTTTGAAGGGTTCATCATCATTAACTGATCCTAACATCCTAAATCCATAGGGTATGTCCGCTATGAGAAGGGAGAAATGTTTTCTAGGCACAACAGAACAAATATTATTTACATCACTACAGAACACATTGTAATATACAGGCCTAAGGGGGTCTAGGGGATTGGAGAAACATTTAAGATCAGGTTCATCATCAAAATCAATCTCCTTCGCTTTCAGTCTAGATTTCTCATGCCTTGCTCTTTGAATGTGAGCAAGGAATGCAGGGGGGCAATCATCTAGTACCTCTGTAGACTTACTTTTCCTTGGTTTCTGCAGAACAAATTGGAAAGACAATTAAAAGAGCTCTTCAGTACAGCAAACAGAACATAAAGAACGGATGTATGGCATCGATTTCTTGTTGGGGTAGATGCTAGGCATCGACCTTCTATTGAAAATCGATGCTTGGCATCGACCTTGGGACCTAAGTCGATGCCTGGCATCAACTTTTGCCACGAGGTCGATGCCAGGCATCGACTTTTGTTGCAGGTCGATGTCAGGCATCGACTTATGCTGCAAGTCGATGCCAGGCATCGACTTATGCCCCCAAGTTGATGCCAGGCATCGACTTATGCTGCAAGTCGATGCCAGGCATCGACTTATGCCCCCAAGTCGATGCCAGGCATCGACTTATGCCCCCAAGCCGATGCCATGCAATGCATCAAATTGGTTAGGATGAAATATTCTGATAAGAGAACCTACCCAATCACGAAACAGGATGAAATATTCTGATAAGGCTTTGTAGGATGATGTGGTTGGATAGTCTGCTTGGACCTCTGTCTAAGAAAAGCAACCCAGCCTCTTCATCATCACCTCCTGAATCTTCATGTACACTTTATGACTACAGACACATAAATATAAAAGAGACTAGGTTAGACAAGAAGCATGGGAGGAGGGAAAAAGGATCTGAGAATAACATACATACTTATTGAGCTCAGTCACCATCTCCTCGAGGCTTAACTCCTTCGAGATTACCCTTGACAAAGTTGATATGATCAATGTATCATCCTTGATTCCTTGAAGGGCCCTCCATGGGGTCAGCTTCATGTCCTCAGGAGCCTCTTCAATTGAAAGGTCAACTTTCCTTCCCTTTCCCTTCAGATCAACTTGTGGGTCTGGCCTCGACTTTCGTTGCTTCTGGCCCTTGACCTCCTTGTGCTCCCACATTGTGAAAATTCTATCCTATAGATCCCAGATCTCACCTGATCTGAATGCCAGTTGAAACCATGGATCATATTTCCTCAAAGCATCTGACTTTCTATTCTCATCCAATGCAATTCCAACCTCAATAAGGCATTGCTTTCGTAGATTGGGATGTATTCTTCCAGCTTCCTTCACAAGACAATCTTCATATTCATGGTGGAAGAACCGAATTCTCTCTATGGAGGACATTTTCTGCCTGTAGTCATTGTCGTTGTTGTGATCCCAAGCAAGAAGCTTGGCTTCCTCAGTTGTAAGACCAGCATATATCTTACACTCTGCATACCTAAAGAAAAATGTAGTAGGGTGCTCCTTCACTAACTGTCTACGAGCCTCTGCAGAGTGTGAACCTCCAATCACATAATAAGTGTAATCCTCAAACAAACCCTCATTGAAATCCTCCACACAGCTGCACTCATTCGGATCCACCATGACAAGGAATGGCACAACAGTAGCATGAGGATTTATTTTCATTTTCTTCTTAAGATTCTGGACGTGCAAATTATGTGGCTCCCTGATCTCAAGGGGCCTCCTCCCTGTGACTGGATCCACTGGTGGCCTGTGGATAATATTAATCGGCAGGTGGAACAACTGCCCCTTCATCACAACTTTTCTTCTAGCTATGTCCTCCCTCATCTTATTCTGCTCAGTGCCAAGCACACCAGATGCAAGCTCTCCACCAGGTGCAACAATTATCTCCCCAGAGCTAGAGCTTGAGTCAGAAAACTCCTCTTCTGAAATTATCTTCTTTTTCTTTTGGGGCTTTTTCTGCACACTCTGCTTACCCCTTGCCTTTATAGGGGTCGTCTTCTTGTGCTGTGTTGGCATGATATTGCCCTGGATCCATGGCATCAGGTCCTTGATGAAATTCACTGAGTCTCTGCATATCTGAGCTAGCCCTTCTGGAACACAGCACTCTGGGCATAAG
The DNA here is from genome assembly GCA_020310875.1 of Ceratopteris richardii. Classification (NCBI taxonomy): domain Eukaryota; kingdom Viridiplantae; phylum Streptophyta; class Polypodiopsida; order Polypodiales; family Pteridaceae; genus Ceratopteris; species Ceratopteris richardii. Next base: position 75,461,106 of record CM035443.1, read on the forward strand.
AAATCCATCTTGCATATGACATTTCTTAATCCTTTTGATGTCTCCACCAAGAACAGCAGGTTGTCAGAATCTTCATCTTCATAATCCAGTTTGTAAACAAGTCCATACTGAAAACCTTGTGTTGTCGTGATCTTTCCTCTGCCATAGGCCCCTGCGAACACAAGGAGGACTGCATTCTTCTCTTCAACGTACTGAAGGCACCACTCGAGATTTGTCATGTCCCGAAGTGGACGATCTGTCCTCATGACCTCGGTCTCCCTAGACCTTTCCTTCATATTTGGATCCTCCACAGGAATTTTTATGCTACTTTGTCCACCTGAGGATATTCCTAGTGGGTTGCTGGCCTTCTCAGAGGATAATGGTGCAATAATTTTCTTTGGCTTTGCTTGGTGACCACTGCCTTTGTCACGTTGCTGGTCACCAGAGCCCATGGTGACTCTGAGCTTCTTGATGGGCCTTTCATCCTTGTACTCCGCATCCCTGAAGGCACTTGGAAATATCAGATCAAACGTAAATGTGGGTTCAAAGGCCCAAGTCCATGCAAGGCATCGATTTTGAGCTTCAGGTCGATGCCAGGCATCGATGTTTAAGTGCATGTCGATGCCAGGCATCGACTTTGTGTGCAAGTCGATGCCAGGCATCGACTTGAGGGTGAAAGTCGATGCCAGGCATCGACTTGGGGGTGCAAGAGTCGATGCTTGGCATCGACTTTTGGGCCCAAGTCGATGCTTGGCATCGACTTTTGGGCCAAGTCGATGCCTGGAATTGACTTTTACCCTCAAGTCAATGCCTGGCATCAACTTGCACACAAAGTCGATGCCTGGCATCGACTTGGGCCCAAAAGTCGATGCCAAGCATCGACTTGGGCCCAAAAGTCGATGCCAAGCATCGACTCTGCACCCAAAAGTCGATGCCTGGCATCGACTTTTCAGTGCATGTTGATGTCGGCAAGTCGATGCTTGGCATCGATTTTTGGGCCCAAGTCGATGCCTGGCATCGACTTGCAGATGCATGTCGATGCCAGGCATCGACTTGTCGGTGCAAGTCGATGCCTGGCATCGACTTGCACCTGCAAGTCGATGCCTAGCATCGACTTGCAATCCTAAGTCGATGCCTGGCATCGACTTACACCTTAAAGTCGATGCCAGGCATCGAGCTGTACATGCTTTGGATCCATATTTCTAGAGGTAAGAAAAATAAATACCTAGAAATCAGATATTTACACAGACATACAGAGGGAATCTTTTTGGAATCTTTATTTATGTTATGATTTTGTCTACCTCTTGGTACCTTTGCCAACATTCTTCTTCTCCATCAGACTTGGCTTGTTGGTATGCTGACCTCTGTGCTCCATGGCTGTCTGTGCTCTACTGCTCTCTCTTGCTCGTGGATTTTGAAAATGCGAATGATCTCCTCCTCTGGTATTTATAGGCAATTGGGTAACTTGAACCAGAGACTAACTGGATCTAACTGAATGAGTCCACTTGCTAACTAAATCTGTCAACTTATCTAACCAGGGAATAGCACCCACACAAATAGGCTGTTTCAGAGCCACTTTAATGAAATATTCATAGACCCTTGCAACTATTTATATACATTTGCATAGAAATTACATTTCAATGGCAAGAGTATGGTATGTCCATGAGGATGTCTAAACTCATGTAGAGATTTGTTTCTAAGAATCTCTTTCTTGGGAGAAAATCAAGTCAAAGTTGTGTTAAATGTGGGAGACTAATGACATCTTTATAGTATTACCCTCCTCACTTTAGTTCATATTCACATTTATCTTGTAACTCACTGTTGAAATGGAAAATCACTATGAATAAACATTCTAGTACAGAACCTTGCAACTATTTATATACATTTGCATGGAAATTAAACTTCAATGGCAACAGTATGGTATGTACATGAGGATTTCTAATCTCATGTAGAAGTTTTTTCTTAGAGTCTGTTGCTTGGGAGAAAATTAGGTCTAAGTTGTGAGATTAATGACATCTTTATAGTGTTATCCTCCACACTTTAGTTCATATTCACATTTATCTTGTAACACATTGTTGAAATGGAAAATCAATGTATGAATATACTTTCTGTGTGCCTCTTTTACACATAATTCTTTTTCAATATACTTTCATCTACCTCTTTGATATCTAGCCAAGACCACAATAAAACCTAATCCTTGAAATCTTAACCAAATGTAAAATTTCTTCTTGTATAGTGTTCAATGGCATAGCATATTCCAGTTGGAACTCAACTTGGATATATTCCAGTTGTAAAATTTCTTCTTGTAAAATTTCTCCAAACAATTTTATTATATATTCCTATTGGAACTCAACTTGGATATAATTTGATTCATTCACAATGCTTAGACTGAATGACTCATATGTAGTTAGAAATCAACTGTGTTTCTCATTTGAATCAAAAGTGAATCAAATCTTTGGTTCCCTTATTAGTGTATATTTGAGTAATTAAGTGATTTGATGTTTTATGTTATATAATGTACTTTAATAAGCTTTTGATTTCATATCTTCTTGATGTGACATTTGATGTGACATCTTCACTTGATCTCGGATTTCTACTTATTTAAAAAGGTCATTCATCTTCAGTCTTCTGTGAACTCAGTGAAGATGAGCTCAATCTTTTCAGTGGATGCTTGGGCATCAGCTTCCTCTGCTCATATTGATTCATTGTTCTCAGTTGAACCTTTCCAGAGAAGTGATGATCCCTATGATTTAGAACGTGCTGATGATTCCATGTTTTCTGTTGAGTCATTTAAGTTATCCAATTCACAGTGCAATGCTGCTCAACCAAATGCACCTCTTGATCTCCCATCTGATCCAACCATTGATCTCCCTTCTGACTCAAGTGCATGTGGAGCAACGAAAAAGCAAAGCAAGCTCAATCTACGATTTAAAAGAAGGTCTCGTGAAGTAAGTCGAAAAAGATTTAAATTTCTTACTTCAGATAGACAGATTGCATTGGATATTGTGAAGCATTGTTGTGGTTTGAAATGTTTGTATAATTTAGGGATGAAGAAACTAAAGCACATAAGAGAAAAATTCCTCCATTTAGATAGTGAAAGGCAAGATATATACCTTGTTTCTTGCATGCAAATGATTGAGGATAACATGTCAGTAATGCGTGTTGGTTTTGAATATTTCTTTACTCAAGGGATGCCATGCTGTAGGGCTGCATTTAAAATTGCAATGGGTGTAGGAAATTTTAGAATACATAGGGTTCAACAAGGGTTTTTGAATGGGGATCTCATTTTGGATACGTTCCATGTTGGGACCAAAGGATCTGTTGGACGTCATGCAATGAATTGGATGATGAACTATTTTAGCTTGCATTGTGAAGTTATGCCTACAACTGGAAGGTTGCACTTGTCAGATAACTTTACTCGTCGAGAGGTATTTCAAATATATAGAGAAGACATGGAAAATAGAAATGAGAAGTATGTGTTGTATCGTCACTTTACTCGATTATGGAAGGAAGAGTTTAACAATGTTTCTATTCCTCGTAAAGTTAGAATGGGTGAATGTTCAGTTTGCGCCACTTTGAAAAACATGGCAAAAGGGGCTACAACACCACAGGAAAAGCATAATTTTAAAAACCTTCTTAACAACCATCGTGACAGTCAAGCATTAGAGAGAAAGAAAGCAATTCATCATCGAAGTAAGGCACTTAGAAATCCGGAGCATTATATGTGTTTGTTGATCGATGGTATGGATCAAAAAAAAACTTGTTTGCCACATTTTTATCGCATCCCTAAGGACATTGGAGATGAAGTCCTTGTGCAAATGCATTTGGTTGGCGCTTTGGTATACAATGGAACTGTAATGTCCAAGGTTTTCTTCACATATCCGAATGTGCATAATGATCCAAACCTTACAGTTACTGTCATTCATCGTGTTTTGCAATCATGGAAGGGTCTTTTGCCACCAACTCTATATTTGCAACTAGATAATACTCCAAGAGAGAATAAAAATTCTACAGTCTTTGGATATTTAAGCATGCTTGTTGAAAAAGAGGTATTTCAGAAGGTTAAGGTAAATTTTCTTCTGGTTGGCCACACTCATGATCACATTGATCAAATGTTCAGTACTTTCTCTAAGAAGTTGGCACGTAACAATGCTTTTACTCTTCCGATTTTATCTGAGCTGATTTCAGAAGCATATACTCCAAAACCAGAAGTTCAACACCTCACACAGATTTATGACTTTAAGCACTTTTGCTCAATGGGCCTTGATAACAGTGCTAAGGTTTTGGCTCCATTGCACAATATTAGTTTCAACCATGTATTCTTGATGAGGAGGGTTGATGAAATAACCCTTTTATTTGCAAAGCAGATTCATCTTCTCTTGGGTGGGAGCCTAAAGATGGATGCAGATTCTTATTGCAGGTGCCTAATTTGTCTACTGTAACAGTGTATGGTGCAGAACAATCACCATATGAAGATAAAAACAATACAGAAAGATGTGGAAGTGTGGTTGATCAAAGTAAAAGCTGGATGCATGCACTCATTGAAAAGAAGAGACATATTGAGCGTGCAAAAAAATATGCTGGAGATCAAGATGTATCTTGGTGGGAGGACTTTTTCAATCATCAAGAAGAGATTATACAGTATACAATTGCAGGTCACTGGCCAGTTGATGTTCCATTCACATGGGATTTTTGTACACAAAGATCCATGAATGTGGCCCAAGCATGTAATGCAGATGCACTTCAAAGTTTTATACATCCACCAGAAAGAAATATTTATGTAGGCCCAAGGATGACAAAACAGGCAGAAGCAAGATGGCAAGGAAATTTAATAGAGATAAATGTTGGAACGCTTATTGCAGTACTTGCTGATGGTGATGAGGCTACCAGACCATTTTGGATTGCAAAGGTTTTAGAGATAACTAAAGATATTGATCAGAGAAGAATAGAGGCTTTGGTGGTGCATTGGTATTACACTAAAAGTAGTAATGCATTCACAGGTAAATATAACTTAGAAATGGTGTGTGATACTAAACGAACAGGTTCAAAAAGGAAAAAGAATATTCGAAGCACATCCACTCTTAAAATGGATGATGTAGATATTCTTGTTTATGATTTTTCCTTGACAAACACTGGTCACTTGAGGAAAGCAACCATCAACATGATAAAACAAAAGCTTCCAGATGTATGTGGTACAGGAAATCATAGGAAAACAAGAAGAGTTGTGCACGATCCTGCAGAATTTGGTATGTACGTGGATGAAGATAGAGCTCTTGTGGATATAGAAGAAGAAGAAGAGAGCTCTCAACAATATGAGACTGAATCAAGTGCATCAGATGATGACGGTGTAGACATAGATCGACAAAGTTGTGAGTTGCATTGAAGCTCTCAGACATTTTTAGTGCTTATGTAAATGCCTCAAAGTAGTTTGGTTAATGAAACCATGTTTTGTAGCAATTTTGAATAACAATCAGATATCCACCGATTAAAGATATGTCTAAAATGTTATTTTTGTGTAAAAACTATTGATTTCTACATTCTTATATATATTTTAGACATGTCAATGTCTTATCATATAGATTTTGGACATGTCAATGTCTTATCATATACATTTTGGGACACGTCAATGCCTAATATAGTGAAATTTTGACTACATTTTGAGCTCTTTTTTTTTTTGAGAAAATGACAAAAAATGTCAAAAATTACTTGTTTTCACCTCATTTTTGTAATATTTGTATACTGGTGTAAAGGAATTCCAAAAATGAGGTGAAAACATGTAATTTTTGACGAGAGTGTTCTCTAAGTTTACGACATAGTTCTCGTTTGTTACGACTCGCTGTTAAGAGGAGATGGGTATAATGCAAAGATGAGACTGTCTTGGAAAAACCCTACCCAAGGACAACCTTGTTAACTTTAGAGACACTTAGTATACTCTCTAAGCTTCCAATGTATGCATTTAAAGCACCAAATTTTTTTGGAACATTATTCTTAAACATTTGTGTTGAAATAGATAAGTTACGAGTTCAAAGTATCTAGAGAAACTTTCTATGTATGGAAGATAAGCTATGAGTATTTTTCTTAATTGTGATCTTTTCCTTGACATAGTGGTAGTGGGCCTCTATATGTTTGGTCTTGGCATGATAGATTGGATTAGTTACAAGGTGGAGAGAACTACTGTTGTCTTCACAAATGTGAGGAATAGAAGACCTAAGACCTAAATTTGAGCACAAAGTTTTGATCCACAAGGCTTCGTGAGTTGCATTGGATAATCCTCTATATTCAGCTTCAATTAATGAGAGTGCAACACTAAATTGCTTCTTTGATGACCATGAGATAAGTTTTGTACCTACAAAAGTGAAACATCCATGTACTTCTCCTATTATCTTTAGAACTTTCCCAATCTACATCACAAAAGAGTTTTTTGTCTATATTAGATGTATATGGGCAATATATACCTTCATTAATCGTTTCCTTCAAGTATTTGAGTATCGTTTTGACTAATTCCATGCGAGGTTTCCTAAGAGTGTGCACAAATTGACTTAGGACACACTTACATTATAGTAAATGTCTAGAGTAGTAATGTGGCATAATTCAAACTACCCACTAGACTGTGATAACTTGTTATGTCTTCAATTGGCTCTACTTGATGAGCACTTAGCTTCAAATTCATCTCCATGGATGTAGTTGCATACTTGGAATTCTCCATCTTAAACTTAGCAAGCATATCCTTGATGTATTTCCTTTTGAGTGAGATATATACATTTTTCTATGTACACAACTTCTAATCCTAGGAAGTATGTGAGTTGCCCTAGGTCACTGATCTTGAATTACTCCATTTGTAGCTTGATCTTACTAATGGCCTTAGCATCATCACTTGTGAGCATCATATCATCTACATATACATAAAGGTATATGACTTCAAATTGATTTCTCATAATGATGAGTGAAGGATTTGCTTTGCTAACCATGAAACATTTGTCCTCCAAATATATAACAAGCGTATGATTCCAAGCCCTTAGGGCTTGCTTCATACCATATAGGGTTTTCCTTAACCATCATAAATGTTTAGGAAATAATGAATTTTCAAACCTAGGAAGTTGAGCTATATATTCCTCTTCCAATATCCAACCATTTAGAAATGTAGTCCACATCCATTTGGTAGATCTTCAAATTCTAGAAGTTGGTAATGCTCATAAGCACTCTAATTTTTGGCATTTTTGCCACAAGTGGAAAATTCTCTTCATTGTCAATTCCTTGTGCATGTGCATACCCTTTAGCCATAAGTCTTCCTTTATACCCATTCATGGTTCCATAAGAGTTCATCTTCACTTTGTATATGCACCTAGATCCAATGATCTTCACAGATGAGGTCTTTGACACTAACTCTCTAGTATGGTTTTCTTGCAAGGCTTCAATCTCTTCCTCCATGGCATTCATCCAATCTAGTTTCTTCTTTGCCTTCTCATAAGATGGAGGCTCCTTAGAGTTTAAATCCTGTGCTAAATAGATAGAGTGTTTAGTAACTAATAATGTATAATATCCACACCTCACTCACTTTTTCTTTTCTCTAGTGGATCTTCTAATGGTTTTTTTTAGGAGTCTGCTATATCCCTCAATTCTTGCACCTTATCTTTTCCTTTAGAAATCCATGAGTTGATTTCTCTCATTGGAGTCTTCTAATCATCTTCACAGTCACTTGATGCTTCAAGTGTGTGTACATTCTTATTTGAACGGGTTGGAAATTCCTCCTCTAGATCATATGCTAACTTGATTTTCTTGCAATCATCTTCAAACCATGATTTGATCTCATAAAACACAACATCTCAACTTATTATAAAGCCTTTATTGTTGAGATTATATAATCTAATAAAATTTTTGATTAAGGTCATAGCCTATAAACAAAAACTTCTATGCCTTAGGATCCAATTTACCTCTTATCTATGAAGATAGTGCATATGCAATCATCCAAAGATCATGCAATGGTAAAGCTAGTTCTTCATCCATTCCATGCTTCATATGGAGTCATACTCACTAAATATTTTGATGGTAACCTATTTATCAAGTAAGTGGTAGTAGATATTGCCTCTACCCATAAGTAATTAGGTAGCTTCTTTTCATTTAACATGGACCTTGCAACCTCCACAACGGTGCTATTCCTTCTCTTTGCCACTCCATTCTGCTCAAGAGTGTATCAGGTAGTGATTTCCCTTTTTATTTGTCTATCTTGGTGTGGGAGTTGAACTCATGACCTAACTCCTAGGAGTACAATGGGCTAACCACTTGCCCCAAAAGCCATGCTTGAGGATTACTTGTTAATCCCCCCTCTTAGGGTGTAGTTCAACCATCTCATGCCTCTCATTTCTTGATTTTAATACTCTCTTCCCCTTCTAGATATCATTGTCCTCAATGATAAATCCTTGATCTCCCCTTAAATTGATGTCCTCACCCTTGTACAGTCTCTTGAACCTTCTTGTTCTCAACCTTGGTCTCTTGAACTTTGCCTTTTTGCTTCTTGGCCACTTGCCTATGGACTTGCCTTGCTCTCAACCTTTGGTTTCTTGAGCCTAGCCTTTCTACTTCTTGGCCACTTGCCTATGGAGTTGCCTTGCTCTCAACCTTGGTATCTTGAACCTTGCCTTTCTGCTTCTTGGCCACTAGCCTACAAAGCTACCTTGCTCTCATCCTTGGTCTCTTGGACCTAGTTCTCACCCATGCAAGGTATCTTGGATCCTCATTCTAGCGCTTCCATTGAAACGATTGTTTTGAGAGCTTTCCAATGGTATCTTGCATGTCTAAATCTAACCTACGGATTGGGAGATACACTTGAATCTTTTTTTTCGGCTCACCGTTGAAAGCGATGCACACACCTTCCACCCACCTTGCCCAAGCCTATTTCCTAGGCTTCGATAACAATTGTGAGAAGTGGAGAATGACATACCCGCTAGGAGTATGGTGGGCTAAACCCGTGTCCCAAAAGCCATGATTGAGGATTATTTCCTGATCCTCCCTCTTAGGGTGTTGTTCAACCATCTTGTGCCCATCGTTTCTTGAGTGTAACACTTGGAGATAGTAAAATTCATAGAATAAAATTCATGGGAGAACTGTTCTACCCCTCTGTCTAACCTTAGCATTTTTAGGGTTATTACATGTTTGATTCTCCACAAGAGCTAGATATTTCTTAAATCATGAAAACACTTCATTCTTATGCATCATGAAATATAAGATAGTCCATCTACTACAATCATCTATGAATAACACATAGTACCTTGATCCTGTGATTTCAAGTTCTCTGCTTGGTCCCCAAACATCTATGTGGACAAGCTCCATAAGATCTCCATGTATGCATCCTTTCTTGGTGAATGGTTGCATATATGAATTTCCAAATTGACATGTGTTCCACTTGTATATCATGTGTTTCTTTGAGATATTGGGTAGTAGCAATAAATCCTACAACTTTTGCAAACATGGATGCATTCATTTTAGGAATTTTCACATTTAAGGTGAACATCCTACCCACTTTGTTTCCCTTGGCAATCAATTTTCCATCTTGTTTGTACTCTTGTACATATAAACCATCATCATTGAAACTCATTTGTAATCTTGTTCAACCATTTGTCCAATAGAAACCATATTCTTTATTATATTTGGAACATGCAGCAGATCAGCAAGATGTTTTACCTTCCCATCCTCCATATAAAGTGAGATGTTTCTTGTATGCTTGATAGGGTGTGATGTGTTATCACTTGTTTCAACATATCGAGGAACTGATAATTTCTGCAAACTACTAAACCATTCTGCATGATTGGTCATGTAATTTGAAGCACTTGAATCAACATACAAGACATCGCTATTCAATTTTGAAACATCGACAAACATTGTATTCATCATGTGATGTTGGACCATGAACTTCTCAGAATCACCTACACTTGTGGATGCATAGTTGTTTTGTTGCTTTCTATTATTTTGATTCATCAACCTACAATCACACGCAACGTGACCACATTTACCACAATTCCAACATCCTTTATTGTCATTACCTAAATCATTTCTTTCGAAATTTATGTGGCCTCTTTGGCTCACCCTGCCTTGAAATTGTCCTCTACCTCTTGCATAATTCTCTTGTTGGCCTTGGTCTCAATTATTGAGTCCTATTCCACTTCTAAAGCCTCTCCCTCTTCCTATTCCACAGTAGAATACCTACTGAGAACTAGGTTTTCCTTGCAAGTTTGAGTCCTCACCAAGATTCTTTTATTCAATAATCAACATGGACACAAGATCAACAAAATTTGGAATATCCTCCCAAGTCTAAATAGATGTTCTGAACTACTTATATGCAACTCCTAAAGCATGAAGGCACACATCCACCTTATCATCATAATCTACATTAATGCCAATAGATGCAAGTGAATCACAAATGCTTTTGATTTTCAAGGTGTATTCACTTACTAACATGCCCTTTTTCTCTAGTGTATGTAGCTTGTTCTTGATTTGCAATTTTTATGCCTTTGTATTGGTCTCATACAATGTAACCAAACTATTCCAAGCCTCTTTCGTCTTGGCATCCTGTATGTGCCCAATCATGCTATCATGTATGGTAACAGATATCCAATACATTGCCTTCCGTGCTCCTTGATTCCATTCCTTATATGCTCTTAATTGGTCCACAATCTGATTCCTCTTTGGTAACTATATAGCGTTTTCATTCTCTCCTTTGATGTACTTCCAGTAGCCTTTTCCCATCAAGAAATTCTTCCTTCTGAATCTCTAAGCATGGAAGTTGTTCTTGTCTAACTTATCGCTCATAAGCTGACTCATTCTATCTGCATCTTCCATTTCTGCTGCAATTCACAACACTCCAAAGACACTACAAGCAATACTTCTGCTTGAATACTATTGGCCTTTGATGTGACAGTTTGGTCTCCAAAAAAAGCACAGTTTTTGTGTATCAACAGTACACAAAATTGCTTGAAATTCTAGGTTTGGAATAGTTTGGAGTTTTCGAACAAGGTGCAAATTACATTTCTGGAAAGTGACTTGCTTTTTTGGCCCCACCTTGCGAGCTCGAAACGGAGGTCGAGATGGCTCCAAAATAGAAATCTAACATAAAACAAGTGACCCTAAAGGGATAACTTAAGAAAATATTTTTATGCGTTCTACCTTCACACCAATTTTTGTAGCAATCTGAGATCCTTTGTAAATCATGCTTTGTCCATGCCTTCTCGCATACTCTTCATTGTCGGCCTTCTCCACGAGCTCTCTATAGCTACACTGGCTCTAATACCATGTTACGAGGAAGGATATAAAGGAGAGATCTCACAACACACTCTCATAATCAAACAAAAGTGCACACATAGATTGAGTCAAGGAAGAATGGCCTTCTTCTTCTTCTTCTATTACATAAAAGGAATATACAAGAATGACCTAAAACAACAATACAACTAGTGCAATATATAAAGAACAATACATAAGGAAAATCTTAATGTCTGCAAATGAGTGAGCTGACAAGAAACAAATGTGCCATCACTCTCGATAGATAAATCTAGTAAAGTTCAATGAAGTATCCCTAACATATACTAGCGTGACCACTACACATGTTAAAAAAATGAAAAAGTGGTATGTGTCATCGTGGATCATCACATGTTGAGTTTGATATCTCAACACCCATGAGGTAGTTTGACATCCTAAACTTCCGACGCTAATGGTTTCCCTTGCCATGTTTCTCGATTTGGGTGTTGAATTTAGTCATTTATTACTTTACTTAAGCTTGGGAACTCTCTTACTAACTCCTTCAAGTTGTGTTGGTTCAAAATCATAGCAAATGGGTTCCTATAATAGGAGAACCAATGAATACAATGTGGAGAAATAGATACTAATCAGTACATACATAGGCGGTGAGATATCCTAACCCAAACGTGGGATGGAAGCAAGTAGGGGGACTTGCTACAGGACTCCCAACACTCTTAGGAAACTCCAATACACAAAGAAAATACATGGGATCACACAAAAAGTCATGATCCAAGCCTAATATATACAAATCAAGTAGGATCATATAACCTAGGAACCATTTTCTTTAATTGCTCCTCCTAACTTAGAATTCTTGATTGGAATGATTCGGGGAGTGCTGGAATGATTCTTTTTTTATAAAATATCATGATTTGAGGCCTTCATACATTGGTCCACTTGTAAAAATTAGTTCACCCACGAGTTTTTAATTTTAAGCTTGACTTTTAACATGTATGCATGTGTGTGTGATGTGTATGTACGTGCATGTGTGTGATATGTACATGTGTGTGTATGTATGTGCCTATGCATGTATGTATACATGTGTGTGTATGCATTTGTATGTATGCATGTGTTTGATGTGTGTGTATGTGTGTGCATGTTGCACATGTGCATGCATGTATGCATGTGTATATGCACATATGCATGTGTATATGCACATATGCATGTGTATATGCACATATGCATGTGTATATGCACATATGCATGTGTATATGCACATATGCATGTGTATATGCACATATGCATGTGTATATGCACATGTGCATGTATGCATGTGTATATGCACATTTGCATGTATGCATGTGTATATGCACATGTGCATGTATGCATGTGTATATGATGTGCATGTATGCATGTATATATGCACATGTGCATGTATGCATGTATGTACGTATGCCTATATGTATGTATGAATGTGTGATGTGTATTTATGTATGTGCATGTGTGTTACATATACATGCTATGTGTGGCATATGCATTTATGTGTGTATGCATGTCTGTGATTATGTATGAATGTGTGTCTATGCATGTATGTGTGATGTATATGTATGTATGTGAATGTGTGTGATATATATGCATGTGTGTAAATGCATGCATGTATGCATGTGTGTGTGTAATATGTATGCATGTATGTCCATGTGTGTATGCATGTGTGTGTGATGGGGTATGTATGTATGTATGTGCATGTATTTTTGATATATGCATTTGTGTGTATGTGTGCATGTGTGTATGTATGCATGTGTGTATGCATGTGTGTGTATGTATATCTATGCATGTGTGTGTATGCATGCTTGTATGCATGTGTGTATGTATGCATGAGTGTGTATGTGTGTGTGTGATTTGTATGTATGTATGTATGTATGTATGTATGTATGCATGTATGTATGTATGTATGTATGTATGTATGTATGTATGTATGTATGTATGTATGTATGTATATGTGTGTGTGTGATAAATGCATGTGTGTATGTATGCATGTGTGTGTGTTGTGTATGTATGTGCATGTGTGTGATATATACATGTGTGTATGCATGCATGTATGTATGTATGCATGCATGTATGTATGTATGTATGCATGCATGTATATGCATGCATGTATATGCATGCATATACATGCATGCATTTGTATGCATGTGTGTATGTGTGTATGTATGCATGTGTGAATTTATGTGTATGTATGCACGTGTGTGTGATGTGTATATATGTATGTGAATGTGTGTATGATATATGCATGTGTGTGTATGCATGATTGTGTATGTATGCATGTGTGTATGCATGTGTGTGTGATGTGTATGTATGTATGTGCACATTGATGGGATCTATGTGTGTATGCATGTGTGCATGTGTCTGTGTATGTGTGTCGGCATGCAAATATGCATATGCATCTATGCATGTGTGTGGTTTGTATGTATTTATGTGTGCGTGTGTGTGCAACATATGCATGGGTATGCATGTGTGTGTGATGTGTATGTATGTATGTGCATGTGTGTGATATATACATTGTGTGTGTATGCATGCATGCATGTATGTATGTATGTATGTATGTATGTGTGTGTGTGTTTGTTTGTTTGCATGTGTGCATGTATGTATGCAGGTATGTATGTATGCATGTGTGTGTTGTCTGTGTGATGTGTGTGTAGGTGTGTGCATTTATATGTGTTTGCATGTGTGTGTCTATGTATGCATACAGGTGCTCTCTCTCTCTCTCTCTCTCTCTCTCTCTCTCTCTCTCTCTCTCTCTCTCTCTCTCTCTCTCTCTCTCTCTCTGCATGCACGTTAACTATCGAGGCTGTTGGTCTCGCTCTCTCTTACTCAAAATCACTAGCCTACAACATTATCAAAAAAAAGTCGCATGAGTGATGGTTTGCATTGATTGTGATGCTTTGCAATGGATACCGCGTCTTTTGTGTGCATTATTTATGCAACACTCCATACAGGAAGCGCCACATGAGCAATACTTCCCATTCTTTTTTTAATGGGCATCGCTATGGGCCTCATTCCCTCGTAGTGTCAAAGAATATGTGGAAGCATTGGAAAAAACGTTTCTTTTGATTCAGATTTGGAATGAGAACGTAGTATGAATCGATAATTCAAAGGATAGCTGAGGAAAAGAGGGTTTCTTGACTTTTTCTAGTGTCAGAGATTTGAGGAATTGTGGGGAGAGGAGGCTTAGGTACTTTTCGTTGGTCATAGGAGAAGAGAGATCTCAAAGAGAAAAAGGAGAGGTAGTAGGTCGCTGGGAAAATGGCTTGCCTTGCAGCAAGAAGAAGCAACACCAAAGTTTTGATAGGGAACCTAATCATAATTTGGAGAGTTTGAAGAGCTGATCATAACTTGTATATACATTCTCTCAGGAATCTGCATGAAGTTATTTGATATTGAGGATATTCCTAATGATTGTTGCATTAGAACGTGAAGAGAATTGTAATTTCTGTACCAAGATGAAGAATTCTGTTAAAGAGGGTCATTCACCCGCATACAGTTGGTGTATATTGTAGAACAAATAGGAAAAGATATACTGTATATTGGATCCATGGACTGTTCTCCATAGCTCCTTCCTTCGAGACCATGGACAGAACATGTCTCCTGCTATGGACAGAACATGTCTCCTGCTATGTCTAAAAAGAATATATGTGCCTTTCGGAGGTTGACATAGGTGGTCCATGTTTGATACTTTGGCGTTTGTCTCCACAAATCTTTGCTTTCAAGGTCTACTAATCAAATGGAATCTTATAATAGTGTTTTGTAGTTTGTAATATTTTTCTTGTGCTCATTTTTCAAATGATTTCGTTTATCTCTGGCTTTGTGATGGACATTTTGTAGAAGAAACACCTCATTCTAGGCTTTCCAACATACTTTACTTAGATTTCTCTCTTTTCGATTTGAAGGTTCATTCATATACTTGGAATCCCTTCTGCAAATCTCCAAATTCAACTTCATCTTGTTCTTAGGATCATTTTCATGGCACAACCACAAGCTTGTTATGTTTCCTTTTTGCACTTCATGGTCTGTACGGTTGTGTATATACAAAAATTGCATCCATCGCTTGTCACCAAAGGTGATTCTTAGATCAGTCGTGTCGCTCTTTCTTCAGCAAGTGTATTTTCGAGTTCCAAGAGAATTAATTATGGGTACATCACATCACCATAACTTGTACAAAAGTGATCAACCACCACCGTTTTAGAGAACCGAATATCCAAATGATAATACATAGTCCATTGGCTTGTGGACTCTTTTCTTATTAAAAAAAACCACTTGGAATGATTATTAATTTCATGATCTATAGCACATGGAATATTCACTAACTTTGGTGATACAAAAAATGAAATGTATCTTTTGATGGACAAGCTGAAGGCTAAGATAGGTGTGTGAATGAGACGAATATAAAACAAAAAGAAAGTGATAGAAAAATGGCATCAACAAAAGTGATGGCAATATCGTTTTACTCTAAAGGGTACAAAACACTTTGTGTTTATGAGCATTTGAACTAGAAAAATGGACAACAATATCTCTAGAAGTACAATTTGTGGGAAATGAAAACAACTTCAGTCAATTAGTAGGAGACGACAAAAAACCCCTCAACGTGATATGAAAATTCTCTTGGCACTAGAAGATGACATGCACTTTCAAGAAGTAGGCACTCGTTCCCTTTGTTTCGGTGCGCGGTCTGCATAATGGCAGACCAAATGGTGAGAGTTTAAAGAAGCACTCCTCAAGATGTTTATGCTTGAGGATGTTGACAAGGTGACATGAACACCTTTTTTGAAATAGGTACATAAACCAACCGACCAACCAATTCCGGAAATAATAAGGGAGTTTCATTGTTAAATTGAGGACTTCTCTCACTATGAGAAAAAAGCTACACTAGAAAAACAACAAACAATGGAAAAGTTTACACAAGATTGGCATGAGGATTCAAAGGAAGATCAAATGAAAACAATGCAACAACCAATTCCTAATCAGCAAGTTAATTCTCAAGTGATCACAAAAGAGTTTAAGGCTGGGTTCACATCAAGCAGCGGCACAATTCTATGAGGGTCTCTGAGCAATGAGCAATTAGTTAGTGCCATGTGTCCTATGGTGTTCACAAGAGGCGGAGGCAGCATAGCACATTGATTCCACATCAGCGGCACATATTACAGAATTTTGTACATAGTGATTGAATGAGTGACATAACATACGTTTTTTTTCTTTCCCACTCATAAGTTTGTGTATGTCTACCATCATATCATCAAAAGATACTTCATCAAAGATTCCATACTTTTGTCTTTGTAATTAAGAACTTTGCAACCATAAAAGTTTCATTGTAGATCATCTACATGTTTTCTATTTTCATTTATTTAGTTGCAAAATCACACGGAACTGAAACAAAATTGTAGATGAATGTGTGATGAAATTGGTTATAAACATGTGTATAGATAGTCCCAAATTATGAAAGCCTCTTTGCAAGTCATTAGCAATAGGCTTTGACTTGAGAGGACCTATTCCTAATGTGGTACATGCAAACAATCATAAATGTTGATATATTTAGGTAGTGATGTGTGTGAACACTCTAGGACCGCCAGGGCACTTTTTTCTCTCTTAAGGAGGTTTTTCTTCCCCGGCTTGTATATACGCCTATTGCCCTAATGGGCTACTTATCTTTGTACATTCTCTAGTAATACATTCAGTATTGTGTGTTGTGCTCCAAGCTTCTTCTTCTTCTTTGTGTTGTTCGCGTCCTTCCGTAGACGTCTAACTCCGACAATTGGTATCAGAGCAGGTCATTGCTTCATCTAGGGCGCCGTCGACACTCCTCGGTTGCAGTCTCAGAATCGCATGAATTTTGGTGAGCATATTCAGCGTGTTTTCGAGATCAAAATAACTTCGTTGTATGGTGCCGAAACCGCGATCTGAGCTCGCTTCGGCCTCCGAACGCACTATCGTAGTGCTTGTGCAAGCTATTTCATCTTTTTGTGTCAAAGGTATATACCAGTTTTTGTTCGCCAGTATAAGCATCTCGAAGTCTGCTACATGTCTAGTCGAATTCGTCTGGCAGTTCTGTTCAACTTTTTGAGATACAGTCAATTTTCTGCATCAAGGTATTTTAGTCACCGGCCATGGCAGAAAGCAATGATGTATTCCGTATGTTTGTTGTTGAGGATAAGCTGGATGGTACCAACTACCCGTTATGGGCTTATATGATGTGACATGTGTTGGTTGCAAAAGGACTGTGGAACATTGTGCAGGGTGTCGAAAAACGTCCTATCACACGTGCAACTCTTACAACTACAGGTACTGAAGCTAATGCAGAAGGTGTCGAAGATGATGATATTCTGCATATTCCTGTTCGTGTTATGGTTTCTACTGCACCTACTGCAGAGCAGATTCGTAGGGATGGCAGAGATGCCCAGGCACATGCATTGATAGCTTTGTCTGTCAAACGTGCCATTATACCTTACATTTGCTCTTGTAGAACAGCTAAGGATGCTTGGGATACACTTCGCACATTGTACCAAGCTATGCATGAGGCTCCTCTTGCTTACCTACAAAAACACTTGGAGAGTGAGCACATGAATGAAGGTGATTCTATGGACAGTTTCCTAACAAAGATCAAAGACTTGAAGGAATAGTTAATTTCTGTTGATGAGGTTATATCAGATAGCTCATTTGTGCAGACCGTTTTGAATGGTCTTCTTGATTCACATCAGAGTTTTGCTTCTACTCTTCGGTTGATGATGAAAGGCAATCCGAATGCCTTATCATTTGAGGAGTTAGTCTCTGTTCTGTTGCA
The DNA here is from genome assembly GCA_020310875.1 of Ceratopteris richardii. Taxonomy (NCBI): domain Eukaryota; kingdom Viridiplantae; phylum Streptophyta; class Polypodiopsida; order Polypodiales; family Pteridaceae; genus Ceratopteris; species Ceratopteris richardii. The sequence goes on from CM035443.1 coordinate 75,479,140, forward strand.
AGAAGATCATTCCAGGCAGAACAGGTCCATTATGCGAGTTGAAGATCAAGCTTTCCTCGCTAGTCAGAAGGGCAAAGGAAAATGGAGCTCTTCAACTAGTAAGCAGAAATCTACTAATTCTGCATATTTGAAGAAGGAAGATAAAGATGAGAAGAAATCAGAAAAGCAGAAATTGTTTTGTAAGTATTGTAAAGGGAATGATCATATCATAAAGAACTGTCCAAAACTGGCTGCTAAAGAGGCAAAGAAGAAAGAGGCTGGAATGGTTGTTGCAGAGGCCTCTACACCAAAAATAGAGTTTGCTAATCTTGTGTAGGAAGAAGAATGGGCGTTTAATATTGTCTGTAGTTTTGACCCATCTTCTCATGAGCAGTGCATGTTTGTGGTAGACTCGGATGTTTGGTATTTTGACAGTGGGGAGACCAAACATATTACCTCGCAGCGTAGTTTCTTCTCTTCACTCGAGCCTGCCCCTACAAGGAATACTATTACATGTGCCAACAACTCCTCTTATCCTGTTATGGGAGTTGGTAAGATCATTTTGACTACTGCTGAGGGTAGTTCTTTCAGTTTGTCAGATGCTCTATTTGTGCCAGGGATCAAGAAGAACCTCTTATCAGTTTCTGCGTTAGCCAAGATTGGCTTGGTTGTGAAATTTGTCGATGACAGGTGTACAGTTCATGATCTATCAAATGGCGATGTGATTATTGCTTCTGGCATTTTATGTCGTGGGCTGTATAAGCTCATAGACTATGAAAGATGAGTAAATGATTTTGCATGTGTAGTAAATGATTCTCAAGCTATGTTAGATGCAAAGCTTTGGCATGCATGCTTTGGTCATCTAAATTTTGCTAGTTTGCTACGCCTGCAGAAATCTGAAATGGTGTCCTCTTTGCCCAAACTTGAGGCACCTAGAAAACATGTTTGTGAAGGTTGTATTTTGGGCAAAATGCAGCGTTCGTCCTTTCCAAAAGATGGTTTAGTTTGGGCTACGCAGAAATTGCAGCTTGTACATAGTGATGTTTGTGGTCCTATGCAGACACATTTTTTTGGGAATTATCTTTACTTCATGACTTTCATCGATGATTTTTACAGGCATTCATGGGTATATCCATTGAAGGCAAATTCCGAAGTGTTCATGTGCTTCAAACAGTTTTTGGTTTTGGCTGAAAATCTATCAGCATGTAAAATGGGCACCCTCCATTCTGATCGAGGGGGGGAATATATGTCTTCTAATTTTAATGCATTTCTGGCTGAACGTGGGATAAAAGACCAGTGTAGAGTGTCGTATACACCTCAACAGAATGGAGTTGCTGAACAAAAGAATAGGTCACTCATGGAGATGGCGAGGTGTATGGTCAAGAGTCAGGCTTTACCGCATAGTTTTTGGCTTGAGGCTATCATGTGTGCACCATATGTACTGAACAGGTGTCCCACTAAAGCGCTGCAATCTATCACTCCATATGAGGCTTGGCATGACCGCAAGCCATCTGTTGCTCATCTACGTGTTTTTGGTTGTTTGGCATATGCATTAGTGTCTGAACAACATCGCAGAAAATTGGATGATAAAGCAGTAAAATGTATTTTTGTTGGGTACAGTTCTGAAAGTAAAGGCTATCGTCTATATCATCCATAGACTAAACACATTCTGGTTAGCCGTGATGTTGTTTTTGTGGAGGATGTTATTCAGCCATTGCTTTCATGTACTAAGGAGACATCTGTTAGCTCCAAAGACATGTATGATACTTTGCTTCCTCTTTTTACAGGTGGACAGTCTAGTGCTGGTCCTAATGAGGCAACTTCTCAGCCTTTGCAAGTTTCATGTGATGATGCAGATCATTCCATTTCTGATGCACATTTACATGATGCACTTATTGATGAGAGAGCTGATATTGAGCAGGCAAGAACTATGCCAAAATGGCTAGTGCAGACCTTGCGTGATAGCAAATTAGATGCACCTCTTTCATATCGTACTCGATCAGGCTCTCATAGTGCCTCTTTTACATCAGATTGCCATGCTATGGCTGCCTCTAGTCTATGTGATGAGACTGAGCCTGTTTTGTTTGATGAAGGCTATGCAATCTGAATATGATGCAATAATGAAGAATGGTACTTGGTCTTTATGTGACTTGCCTCCTAACAAGAAGGCCATTGGCAATAAGTGGGTATACAAGCTGAAGCATAAACCTGATGGTACGGTTGACAGGTATAAGCCTAGGCTTATTGCAAAGGGTTATGCACAGGAAAGAGGCATTGATTTTGATGAGACCTTTGCACCTACATGCCGTATGACTACTATTCGGAGCATCTGTGCACTTGCAGCCCATCATGGTTGGAATGTACATCAGTTGGACATCAAAACAGCATTTTTGAATGGTGACTTGCATGAAGAAGTGTATGTTTTTCAGCCCCGTGGCTTTGTGCAAAAAGGGCATGAAAACTAGGTGTGCAGGTTAAAGAAGGCATTATATGGTTTAAAGCAAGCACCACGTGCTTGGTATGAGAAGATACATGCCTATCTGATTGCACATGGTTTTGAGAACAGTCCAACTAAAAGTACCTCATATGTTAAGCGTGCTAATGATGTGCTTCTGATCATTGTTGTCTATGTTGACGACATGCTGCTCACTGGTCCTATTGAGAAGCATATTGCTGAATTTATGGCTGATTTGCATGCCTCATTTGAGATGTCTGATTTGGGGCATTTGCATCATTATTTGGGCATTCAGTTTATGCACGTTGATGGTGGAATGGATTTGTGTCAAACGAAATATATTGACACATTATTGCAGCGTTTTGGCCTTGAAGACTATAAACCTATTGCCACTCCTATGGAGTCAGGTTTACGATTGAGTCTTCATGATGCTGGAGATGCATTTGATGCTGTTATCTATCAGCAAGCTATTGGATGCTTGATTTACTTATGCATTACTAGGCTAGATATTCAGTTTTTTGTCTCACATATGAGCAGGTTTATGCATTGCTTAGGAGTCAACCATTGGCAGGCGGTTAAGCGTATCTTTCGCTACTTGAGTGGTACTCGGCTACTTGGGTTGTTTTATCCCAAGGGGGGATCACTACCGCCAGATTTGAATGCTTTTTTTGACTCTGATTGGGTTGGTTGCTATGACACTCCTGTGTCCACTAGTGGCTTTTGCTTGATGCTTGGTAGCTCATGTATATCTTGGTTGAGCAAGAAGCAGCCTACTATGGCCACTTCTAGTTGTGAGGCTGAGTATAGGGCAGCTTTCACAACGATTGTTGAGTGTGTGTGGCTCAGACGCCTTATGGCTGATTTGGGTGTTGGTCAGTCTTCTGCCACCACCATCTTCACTGACAGTTAGAGTGCATAGGCAGTTGCGAGGAACCCTGTGTTCCATGCTCGCACTAAGCACATTGAGGTGCATTATCATTATGTCAGGGAGAGGTTCTCTACTAAGGAGATCAGCTTGGCATATGTGCCCATGTAGGAGAACATTGCAGACCTTTTCACGAAGGTTCCGCCTAGGGAGAAGTTTGAAGCTTTTCGCAAAGCTTTGGGCTTACTTCCTTTTGTGGAGTGATTTCCACATAGCTTGGCACTTCCTTATACATGAGTGCCAGCTACTTGTTCACCGCATCACTCCCAGGGGGGATTTGTTGATATATTTAGGTAGTGATGTGTGTGAACACTCTAGGACCGTCGGGACACTTTTTCCCCTCTTTAGGAGGTTTTTTTCCCCCGACTTGTATATATGCCTATTGCCCTAATGGGCTACTTATCTTTGTACATTCTCTAGTAATACATTCAGTATTGTGTGTTGTGCTCCAAGCTTCTTCTTCTTCCTTGTGTTGTTCGCGTGCTTCCACAAGCGTCTAACTCCAACAAAAAATTATACTGCCCTTTGCCATTCTTAATACAAAGTCTTGCATGGGTTGAGCCATTCTCCATGACCCTCATCTCCATCGTAAGAGCAATGGTGTAAGGCATTCAAGGATTAAGAAGCAACTTGAATGATCCTAGAAAGAAAAATTATGGTACTCACTCACACCACCAATTGTGATTTGAGCTTGAGAACATGCTCCATAAAGGTCGCATGGCATCATGTTGGAAGCTCAGATCCTCCATTTTGGTTGCATGTCAATAGGTGACTGCCTTGCAAGTAGAGTTTCTTTAAACATAAGATTAATCTCTCATCCATCGTCAATAAGGGCAATAACAAGAGCTTCAATTTTATCAAACTTAACTAGTGTTTTTATTTTACTGCAAGCCCCATGTACTTCAACCTCATATAGTGTTCTTCTATATACATCTCATTGTGTGGACATGGTTGCATCGTACATTCTACTTGATTACTAACCTCTTTTACCATTTGCACTTGAACTTGCAAAAGTCTCATCGGTATGTCCTCTTCAATATTTTTTTCCTCCTAAGCTTTAGCTATTGGTTTCCGATTTTGCTTCAGAAGATCAATCGTCAAGAAATTTTCTTATAGCTATACCTAGAAATTCACCAAGAGTGAACTCGATCACACTATCTAGCACTCATTTTCCAAGAACTTGTTTTAAATTAGTAGCTTGATCTATGTGAAACTCTGGCATATTAGAGGGATTTAAGTTCTCCCTTGAGCTTGCTTGGTAGTTTTTTTCTTGATCTTGAGTAAGAATCATAGGTTGAGAAAACATAGCTTGATCACTTAGAAGCCAGATTTTGATTGTCACTAGGATTTGATTTGGTTTGATTTTGTAGTGTTGGTTGAATTCTTTGTATTGGTTGATTTGATTGTATTGGTTGATTTGGTTGTGTTACAGGAGGAAAAGGGAGAGCAAGAACGAGAATGAAAGAGAGAGAACAAGAGAGAGAGAGAGAGCCCAAAGGAGAAGGCTAAAAGATACGAAAAAATATTCTTCACTTCATCTTCTAAATCTCTTTTTTTTTTCAACTCCTAAAAATAAAAAAACTCTTAACACTTTTCTTCACCTTTACTCAAGCGGCATTGCTTGTTTTTCCTCTTTTAATTTCTTCTTCTCATTTTTTAAAATTTTCCCTCAATGAATGGTGCAAAAGAGGCACAATGATTGGAGCTGCAATCTTCTTTTTTTAAAAGTATGCATGGCAATTATTTCCTTTTCTTTTAACTTTTGAAAGCATTCACAATTCTTCCATCACCCTTACTGCCATTGCATTTTCATATATATCACCCTTACTGCCATGCTTCACCATATGTCTTGAAGCGGTCCGTAGGGTTTCAACCCCCGCCCTTAGCTTGGAGAGGAAAGGATCAAACCAGAAGTGTTAACATTTGTAAATGATTTAATTGTTCACACATACACACACACAATTATATATATATATATATATATATATATATATATATATATATATATATATATATATATATCACACATATATATATGTATAGGTATAGATATATATACACACACACGCGCGCACACACACACACACACATATATATATATATATATATATATATATATATATATATATATATATATATATATATATATATATATATATGTGTATGTGTGTGTGAATATATATATATATATATATATATATGTGATTATGATTTTGATTTTATACCTCAATGTGCGTTACATATATATATATATATATATATATATATATATATATATATATATATATATATCACACATATATATATGTATAGATATAGATAAAGATATATATACACACACGCGCACACACACACACATATATATATATATATATATATATATATATATATATATATATATATATATATATATATATATATATATATATATATATGTGTGTGTGTATGAGAGAGAGAGAGTGATATATATATATATATATATATATATATATATATATATATATATATATATATATATATGATTTTGATTTTATACCTCAATGTGCGTTACATGAATTGAATCTAACGTATAACATATAAAATGAATGGATATGAACCTATGAGCTTTGAGAAATCATTTCCCTTCTTAACTTTGACTAAAAAGTTGAAATTCTAGGAATTTTAAACATTTTAAATTGATTATTCATATGATAAAGATATTCAAATTTAATATCTCTTATAATTGATCTAATAGGCATGTTGAGGGGTGATACCGCGCATGGTTGATGTTCCTCTTCATCCCTTATAGTTCATTAGTGCGTACGAATATATTTGTGTTGGTTGGTTTTTAGGTATGTTAAGATGTGCTATTCACCTAGTATTCTAAGAGATCAAATGTATTTTATCTATAAGCCTTATTAAAAAATTCTCATCTCCTAGAAATGATCTTCTATACCTCTACCACAAAATTGTATCCTTTGTTTTTATAACGAAAATATTTTGGAATTATACGCGTCCCAATTTTCTTATTTAGCATTTTCTTTTAAGTTACTAGGTTTATGTGAAGGTTCTTATTTAAAGCAATTTGTCGGTTGGTCCGCAAAATTTTCATAAATTTGATGTTATATCAGTAAAGGGAAACTAAAAGGTTGATCATAATAACATACATATTTTTCGTTTTTCACTTGTCTCATTTGGTGAGGGTACTTGGCATCTCAACTTTATGAAACTTTTCTACCCATGGAAGAAAATCCCACTCACATGCTAATGCCGAACTTCCTTTATATTAAAAAAAAAATCCCACTTACATCTTTCAATGGGCTACGTTTTTCACACGTTTTGAAATGGATATGTTTTTCCTTTTCGTCAGCTAGCTTTTATATTTCTTTGTTTAACTATTTTCTATTACCTCATAGGTACAAGTTGCACAAGATAAGAAAAGATACACAAGATCTAGAAGATTCAGATAAGTCTCTTGATCCATTATTTTATTTTTCTTTTCAATTTTTAACTAACCCTTTTGCTCAAAGAGAAGAACATTAATCACTTATGCTCATTTACTTCATACCATTTCCAAAAAGTGTCATAGCATTTACCAATTTTTTTTTAAGGATGTTTTTATTCCATTTTCTTGTGACTTCTAAATCTTCCTTCCTGGTTAATCTAAATAATTAATGGGTGGACCACATATTTGATCGCCCTTCACCATGCAAAACATCCCCCAAGAATGTTGCGGGCACATACATGTTGGAAGTTAGAAACCATTTCAAGCTCAAGAGTGTGAGAACATGCCCCAAGTTTCACCTTCCAAATCATCCAAAATCAAAGGAGGATGATTGCCATGAGTTGGAGGCATCAATGCATGTCTATATTGATGGAAAGAAATTGATTAGATAAGAAATAGATTACCTCTTGATATGATTGGACCTCACTTTTTGACATGTATATGTTTTTGATCGGTTAAAGAGGTTAGTACATGACTTACAAAGCCTCTAATGAGATTTTTTATGAATTAGAGTCGTGGAAAAGTTCCTTCAGGTTTTCCCCTTGCTTAAACAGACCCCTTGCTAGCTGTTTTCTACATATTTTGAAGAGGCTTTATTTTATGCATTCTATCTCTATAGATGATCTTGGTAGACCCCCTATTATTATAATTGTTATTTCTCATTCATTATGAATGCATTTCTATTGAATTTTCCTTTTGTAAAGCTTTTAAATTCTACTTTGATTCCTATAAGTCTAGGGATTAGTGCGTGCACAAGTTGAGAGAAATCTTGAGAAAATTGTCTATAAAGTAAGCTAATGTTATGTGAAGAGATCAAGTAGTCTATCTTGATGTAGCTAGTTGAGGCATATCCGGTGTCAAAATGGAGTGATCATAATCTTATTTGAAAGCTCTCTAAGTTTAGTTTCAATTTGCAAAGTCTCATTTACAATCTTTGCATGTACTGAGAGAAAGAATCCACAAAGTCTCTATCTTAACAAATCAAGATCCTAAGAAGGTTCATTAGCTTTCGTTGTGCACATAAGTGTTTATCCTCCAAATGTGGTATCAAAGCTATAAATGGAGTATCAAAGAGAGAGAAAGGAGCTGCTCAAGTCAAGTAAAGACATCACCAAAGTTTTAAGGAAAGAACTAAAGAACATGTATATCAACAACAAGGGGAAGCAAATAAGTCATCGAATCAAAGATGAAACTTCATCAAGTGGAGTAGCTCTATTTACTGATGTAAAAGCAGTCTTTTTCAAATTTATTGCATGAAGGGGGAGGCTCAAAAGAGCTAGAGGACATCATGGGTGATGTGAATTCTTAGATTGAGAAGTTAAAATAGGGAAACTACCAACCATGGTGATTTAGAAGAAGAAATATTATGATGGGGAAAGGTTTGTGGGGACTTTTGAGTGGTGATGAGCTAAAACCCTACATATATTACTTAAACCCAACCAATGACCAAAGAAGAGTAGTGAAAGATTGGGATGAAAGGGAAAAAAGAGTCATTTTTATTCTATCCGAACATGTTGGCAACTCCATGATATGAAATATTCAAGATTTGGATACATCAAAGAAGGTATGGGAGAGCTTGGAGAGATTTTGTCCCACCTCCAAAAAGTCTAAAAAACTCCAGCTCAAGAATGAGCTGAAGAATCTCACAAAGCCCTTCTCAAGGTATTAATTATTAAATTTTACAAGTTAAAGAGCTTGTAGATGCACTAGGGTCAATCAATTGTGTGCTAGATGATGATGATCTTGTAGTCCACACCCTAAATGGAATTATGGATGATGAAAAATGGAGGGATTTTACAAATTTAGTGCATGTAATGGACTATCTTCTTGATTTTGATGAAATAATCACACTCATGGTGATAGAGGAGATGAACCTTGGTGGTAATCGTGCCAATGATAGCCAAGGACAATTGTTGTATGCAAGTAGAGGAAGAGTAAGAGATAAACGAGGTGTTATAGGAGGACACGGAAGACATAAGCACAATAAGAAAATGAAGTTCAAAGAGGTGGAAGAGCAACAAATAGAGGAAGATGTGGAAGATTTTGTGAAAGAGGACAACACACTTCAAATGGATTCTTTGTATGCGGTAAGGCGGGTCATTTTGAAAATGAATGCTATCATAGAGCTCAAAGACTAGGGAATCAAAGCAACAACAATAATTATAATCAACAACACATCATCCAACTAAGGGAATGATTATTTACTTGCCATGAGGTATAGCGAAGATACAACTTGAGCTAGCGAAGATGTATGGTATGTAGACAATGGATGTAGCAATCATATGTCACGTACAAATGATATTTTTAGTAATTTGCAGGTCCCAAAGCATCAAGGACATGTGGAAAGAGGTTAAAAATTAGATCATACCATTCAACATGTGGGAGATATCAGTTTGGAAGTGAATCAAAGGGCAAAGTGCTTATTTGAGGTATAATATGTCCCTACTACTACCAAAACTTAATTTTGGTAGGTCGAATGGTAGAGAAAGGCTACCAAGTTAGGTTCAATGAAAGAGGATTTTTGTTGAGGATCCAAAGGTAGGTTTAAAGCTAATAGAAAAAGGAAAGAAGCAAGGGAGAATGTCCACAATTGACATAAATGAGACACATCATTCAATGTATTTCACATATGGAGACAAGAGGATAGTAGAGTTGGACCTAAAAAATGAAATACATGAATAGGTCACACAAATGCAAAAAAGATCAAGGACATGCAAAGGAGGAGCATGGCAAGAGACCTACAAAATTTTACATAATGGTTCGTGAAATTTTTCTAGCTTGCAAACAAGGAAAACAATCAAGGTTGCATGCCCCTCAAGAAGAGTACCTATGTGAGTGCAAATGTTCTAACCTCATTCATACGGATGTTTGGGGTCCAACAACGAAGCATCCCTTGCTAGAAATGGGTATTTTGTAACATTTGTTGATGATTTTTCAAGAAAACTGTGGTTGTATTACATTAGGAACAAATAATATGTGTTCCACTATGTCAAGCAATTCAAGGCACAGGTGGAGAAGGAGTCCAGCAAGTTTATCAAAACTTTGAGATCCGATGGAGGGGCAGAGTACTTCTCCCATGAATTTTCTAAATTTTTCTAGGTCAATGGCATCAAAAAGAAATTTACATGCAAGTATACCCCTCGTAAAAATGACTTAGTGAAGAGAAAGTGCAAAACCATAGCAAAGGTAGCAACATCTATGCTCAAAGAAATGAATATGTTGCATTGTTATTGGGGAGAGGCTACATGTGCATCCACATACATCATGAAGAGAAGTTCTACATCAAGTATACAGCATCATTCCTTGAGGAAGTATGGAGTGGAATAAATCTTTGCATTTCACATCTTAGAATCTTTGGTTGTGTATGCTATGTACATGGACCTCAAGAGTTGAGGTCAAAGTTAGATGCATGATCTGAAAGGTGTATCTTTTTGGGATATTCCATGAAAAAAAAGGGGTATAAATGCTATAAACCCATTAACAATGAGATGAAGGTAAGTATGAATGTTGTCTTTGATGATTTGAAGCCCTATTATGCATACACAAGCTCACTGCAGGTTGAAGAAATATGTGAGAATTAACAAAAATGATGATAGAGTTCAAGAAAGTGTGGCTTTAAGTGGTCCAAGCAACTCATACAACACAAGGACACCCATAGCATGGAGTGGAAGGCGTAAAGAAAGAGATTCCAACTTTGAATTAAAAAATCCAAAGGCAAAGAGAAGGTTGGAATTCAAGAAGGAATCTATGCGGATGAGAGCATGCTGGAAGAGATAGAAGAAATTCAAATCCGAGGAGTGGCAAAACAAATAAAGAAGATGGCAACCACACCAAAAGGAACGCAAGAAGGTCCCTAAGTTTAATATATCTAGTTCAAAGGTTAGCATATGATAATTTCATTGCAAAGCATTATGCATACATGACTCATCTAATCTAGGACAAAGAATTGACTAGCTTTGAAGAAGCTAAGGATTGCAAGGAATGGCAAGAGAAAATGAAAGAAGATCTCAAGGGACTTCATGAAAACCAGACTTGGAGCTTGGTACCAACTCAAGAAGGCATGAAGGTGATATGTAATAAGTGGTTTCACAAAACCAAAAGAAATTTAAATGGTTTTATTGCTAGGTACAAAGCAAGGTTGGTGGTGAAAGGCTTCTCCCAAATCTATGGGATTGATTATAATGAAAATTTCAACCCCATAGCCAAGGTGCCAATGATGAGGAATTAGATTGCAGTGGAGACAACAAAGAAATGGACCTTATATCAATTGCATGTTGACAATGCCTCCCTCAATGGAGAGCTTGAAGAAGTAGTCTAGATGAACCAACTGCAAGGATTTGCTAACACTAGGTTGTTTATTAGCTAATAAAAGCATTATATGGACTAAATCAAGCCCCAAGGGCCTTGAAACAAAGGCTAGTGGATTATTTATCAAGTTTTGGATATAGAATTTATAGATTCATTACTTTACATGAAGAAACCAGGAGACAAGATGGTATACGTATGCATCTATGTGGATGATTTGATTGTCACAATAAGTGATTTTTGTAGGTATTAGAGATGTCAAATCCAAGATAGGAAAGGATTTCAAGATATCTAATCTTGGAACACTAAAGTAGTTCTTAGGAATAGAAGTAATCTATGCACATAATGAAATCTTCTTGATTCAAAGAAAATACTTGTTGGATGTGCTATACAAGTTTGGTATCATATGTTGTAAGCCATTTTCTTAGCCCATCGAGCCAAATACAAAGTTGGCTATAGGTCAAGGAGAGGCTATACAAGATATTACATTATATAGAAGCATATTGGTTCATTAACATATGCCATGTACACCAGACATGACCTTGCTTACATAGTAGGTGTAATCTCTCAATTTCAGCATGCACCCACTCATGATCATCTTATGGAAGCAAGAAAAGTGCTTAAAATACATTAAGCACACCATCAATCAAGGTATATTTTACTCTTAATATGATGATCCAGGTGTCAAAGGATATAGTGATGCTCATTGGGAGGTAGCATGGATGATCAAAGGCATACATCAGGTTATGTTTTCATGATAAGTACAAAAGTGATCTCATGGAGCTCTAGGAAGTAACCCAGTGTTGCTCTTTGATCCATGGAGGCTGAATATAGAGGTTTAGCATTGTTTACATGTAAACTAGGCTTAAGAATCTACTCAAGGGCTTGAAAGTGGAAGTGGAGGAGTTTCCTCTTTATGGAGACAACATTTTAAGCTCTACTTAGCTAGCATTCCAATGTTTCATGCAAAGGGAAAGCACATAGATGTTCATTACCACTTTGTTGGAGAAAATGTGATAGCAAAAGAGCTAGATATAAGGTATGTGAACAATAAATTGCAGGTTACTAACATGATGACAAAGTTTATTGAAGGTAAAAATCTTGGAGGAAATCAACATAAGAGACATACCATGAAGCAATGAAGGAAAAGGATACCGGTTACCCATTTCCAATCTTGAACTGCGAAGAGTGGACGCTCCTTTAGAGCAGATGCATCGCTTGGGAACGTTCAAAAACCCGACTCCTCATTGGGCAGGATCCGTCGTGCCATGAGGGCCTTATCTAGCACAATGGCAATCGCCTATCCAAAGTTCCTATAGTCAAGGTGAACATGGACTACCATATCAAGATTAACAAGAATTGGTGCCTAACTTGGACGAGGCTGCATTGGGATTTGAACTTAATCTATCTGGAATCCCCTTATCGAGATCAAAAAATCTTTTCTCGTGTGGAAAATTTGCCACCATGGTATCTGGACCAACCTAAAGGCTAACAAAATTTGTGGGGCTCCATCATGGTGCAAGCGATGCCACCACAACATTGAGGACTTGGGTCATATCTTTTTCACTTGCCCCAAGCCACTCCTGATCTGGCTGACCCTTGGGAATATTTTGAGACTGTAGGCGCAAATCACTTGGAAGCAAGCACTGCTGGGCAAAGTGATCGGCTTCTCAGCGGCACTCTAGAATGCTATAAGAGGAGAAAACCTTTGGAATATTTGGAGGGAGCGATGTGCCAGCAGTTTTGGGCACCCTCCTAAAGAGTGGTCGATCGAGAAGTCTCTATTCCACCTTGGCAAAAGAATCTCCAACTGTAAGCAGTCCCCACCATTTAGGCATCATAAAGTGTTGCTTATCAAGAACAACAAGCTTAAATATAAGTGGGCCCCACATGAGGGGCATGAGAGGGTTGTTAACCTCCTTCGTAACAGTCTCTAGACCCGCAAGTTCTTCCCCTGCTTTGTGGGATTCAGGGAGTCCCAAGAGCACTAGTCCCATTCACTTGTAAATTGTTCTTTCTTTAATTAAAGTTCCGGAGAGTAGGCCAAAGTCGAACTTCCTTTATTTTAAAAAAATGAAGGAAAAGGACTTGAGTTTGAGGTGGAGTGTTGGAAGTTTAAAAGTATTTCAAGCTCAAGAGTGCAAGAACATGCCCCAAGTTTCACCTTCCACCTCATCCAAAATCAAATGAGGATGATTTCCACAAAGCATGTTTATAATGGAAAAAGTTTTATTAGAGAAGAAATAGGTAACCTCTTGATGTGATTGGACCTCACTTTTTGACACATACATGTTTTTGATTGGTTAAAGAGGTTAGTAGATGGCTTGAAAAGCCTTTAATGAGTTATATTATGACTTAGATTGTTGGAAAATTGCCCCCAAGATGTCCCCTTGCTTGTGCACACCCCTTGCTATATGTTCTCTACATATTTTGTAGAGATTTCATTTTATGCACTCTATCTCTATAGATGATCTTCGCAAACCCCTTATTATTGTAATTGTTGTTTTTCCTTAATTAGGAATAAATTTCTAGTGTCTTTTGTCTTGTTGGAAAGCTTATAAGTTATAGTTTGAGTGGTATAAGTCTTCAAGTTAGTGCCTCCACAAGTTTAGAGAAATGTCAAGAACATTGTGTGTGTAGTTAGCTAATACTCTATGAAGAGATCAAGTAGTCGGTCTTGATGTAGCTGGTTGAGGCATTATCCAATGTCCAAATGGAGTTACTTTTATCTCATAAAGTTCTCTTAGTCTAGTTTGATTATGCAAAGGTTCATTTACAATCTTTGCACGTACTCAAAGAAACTTAGAAAACATAGAGCCTCTATCTAAAAAGATCAAGATCCTAGGAGAGTTCAATTGCTTTCATTGTGCACATAGGAGTGTTTATACTCCAACAATACATATGTGCATACATACATAAATATATACATACATACCTATTCATATAACTATATATTGTTTCCATTGCTACAGGCACCTTCTACTCTCTAAACACCACACGCCAATGTCCTTCTTTTACATTATGATTCATTATTTGCATTGTATATTGGTTCTCTTTGCATACATTTCATCTTACCATTGAAAACCACATTAATATTACAATAATTTCTATGGCATGGAATCTCACCTACCACCTATATGATGGGAGAATGTACACGTCCCCTATGTAGCTTTGAAGCTTAGATGGCCTCACACATATGCTCATAGATACTTCTACTCACCAAAAATGATGGTTCTTTGAGTGCTTGGAAAATGAACCCAAGAGATTTTGCACCCTCAAATTATACTGTGAGACCTTAATAATGCAAGTTGTCTCACAAAAAATGCTTGCTTCTAATTTAAAAACCAATACCTCCAAGAGATAATAGTTTTTGCATTTACTAGGCATGCACACAAAGACCATTGTTCACTCCATAATAATTTTCTCTGTGAATATGAAGATTTTAGACTTGAGCTTCAATCGAACTTTAGAAGAGAGTAGTAGTTTTCTAAAACACCAAAATTTTACAATAAATGGATACAAAGGATCAAAAAACTTTGTTCATCACTCAAAGCTAACTAGCTCCTACACAAAGAAATCTGAGTGAGAGATATGGCAACTCAAAGTATGATGAAAATCCTCAAGCAAGCAAGAAGCTTGATTAGCAAGGGGTATAATAGCTTATTCAAATACTATGAGAGATAGCACACATGGGATCATAAAATTCAAACTACAGTGTGTATCTATATGACTTTGAAAAGATTCCCTAAATGGTATAGAGCTCTTTTTCTAGATTATAGGCTTTATCACACCTGTGTGATAGGTGATAATTGATTGTTATGAGGGGGATTTCAAACTCAAATTCTAGTATGAGTTCTTGTGCTTGAAATCTTGCTTTGCATTGATCCAAGTATCAACAATCCAAAGTGTTCATGAGCTCCTAAGGTTGAAGCTTGATTTTCAACACTCCGCTTTAAGATTCAACCTTCAAGTCTTCAACCTAGTTCAATCAATCCAATGCCTATTTTGAACTTTGTTAGCTTGATTAAGTCAAATGATTTGGTGAACATGTGAGCACACTCATCCTTGGTACTTATGTGTTGAACATTTATTTCTTTAGCTAGCACTTTGTCCCTAATGTAGTGATAATGTATCTCTATGTGTTTGCTCCTAGCATGGAACATAGAATTGGCATATAGGTATAGACTATTCATGTTATCACACATGATTGGAAACTGATTGACCTACAAATTCAATTTAGAAATGAGCTTCTTGAGCCACATAAGCTCACATGTTACTTGTGCTAAAGTGATGTATTTAGCTTTTGTGGGAAAGAGGGAAATTGTAGGTTGTTTCTTTCCCATCCATGAGATAACCTTCTTGCCTAGCATCACTGCATATCTACTTGTACTCCTATATTGTTTGGATCCAACCCACTCTACATTTGTATATGCTCTCACCTACAAATCATCTTCAAACAGATAGAAAATACCTTCATTTAAATTGTCCTTGCAAGTAGATGGGCAAACCTAGCTTTGTACATGAATTGAGATAAAACACCAACTATTTATGCTAAGGCAGGCCTTGTGATAGTGGCAAGTTCAAAGAACCCACTATAGACCTATATAAGAGTGCATTGTGAACTTCCTTACCTTCCATTGAAGTAAATTTCATATCTACTTGCATTGGGTTGCTCAATGGTCTGCACACTATAAGTCCATGCTTCTTTAATACATCCTAGACATACTTCCTCTGCATAAGACATACCATTTTCCTTATATATGACTTCAATACATAAGAAATTATTGGAGTTAGACGTCTGCGGAAGCACGTGAACAGCACAAGGAAGAAGAAGAAACTTGGAGCACAACACACAATACTGAATGTATTACTAGAGAATGTACAAAGATAAGTAGCCCATTAGGGCAATAGGCATATATACAAGCCGGGGGAAAAAAACCTCCTAAAGAGGGAAAAAAGTGCCCCTACGGTCCTAGTGTGTTCACACACATCACTACCTAAATATATCAACAAATCCCCCCTGAAGAGTTATGCGGTGAACAAGGAGCTGGCACTCATGTATAAGGAAGTGCCAAGCTATGTGGAAATCACTCCACAAAAGGAAGTAAGCCCAAAGCTTTGCGGAAAGCTTCAAACTTCTCCAGCACTCGATTGTCCTCCTGTAAAAAGAGGCATCAAAGTATCATATATGTATTTGCAGCTAACAGATGTCTCCTTCGTACATGAAAGCAATGGCTGAATAGCATCTTCCACAAAGACAACATCACGGCTAACCAGAATGTGTTTAGTTTGTGGATGATACAGACGATAGCCTTTACCTTCAGAACTGTACCCAACAAAAATACATTCTACTGCCTTATCATCCAATTTTCTGCGATGTTGTTCAGGCACTAGTGCATATGCCATACAACCAAAAACATGCAGATGAGCAACAGATGGCTTGCAGCCATGCCAAGCCTCATATGGAGTGATAGACTGCAGTGCTTTAGTGGAACACCTGTTCAGTACATATGCTGCACACATGACAGCCTCAAGCCAGAAACTATGTGGTAAAGCCTGACTCTTGACCATGCACCTCGCCATCTCCATGAGTGACATGTTCTTTTGTTCAGCAACTCCATTCTGTTGAGGTGTATACGGCATTGTACACTGGTGTTTTATCCCACGTTCAGCCAGAAATGCATTAAAATCAGAAGACATATATTCCCCCTCTCGATCAAAACGGAGGGTGCCCATTTTACATGTTGACAGATTTTCAGCCAAAACCAAAAACTGTTTAAAGCACATGAACACTTCGGACTTTTCTTTGAGTGGATATACCCATGCATGCCTGGAGAAATCATCAATGAAAGTCACGAAGTAAAGGTAATTTCTAAAAGAGGGTGTCTGCATAGGACCAGAGACATCACTATGTATAAGCTGCAATTTATGCGTAGCCCGAACTGAACCATCTTTTGGAAAGGAGGAACACTGTATTTTGCCCAAAATACAGCCTTCACATACATGTTTTCCAGGTGCTTCAAGCTTGGGCAAAGAAGACACCATATCAGATTTCTGCAGACGTAGCAAACTAGCAAAACTCAGATGACCAAAGCGTGCATGCCAAAGCTTTGCATCTGACATAGCCTGAGAATCATGTACTGCACATGCCAAATCATTCACAGATCTTTCATAGTCTATGAGCTTATACAGCCCACGACATAAAATGCCATAAGCAATAATAACATCGCCATTTGACAGATCATGAAATGTACATCTGTCATCAACAAATTTCACAACCAAGCCAATCTTGGCTAATGCAAAAACTGATAACAGATTCTTCTTGATCCCTGGCACAAATAGAGCATCTGACAAGGTGAAAGAACTACCATCAGCAGTAGTCAGAATGATCTTACCAACTCCCATAACAGGATAAGAGGAGTTGTTGGCGCATGTGACAGTATTCCCTGTAGGGGCAGGCTCGAGTGAATAGAAGAAACTGTGCTGCAAGGTAATATGTTTGGTCATCCCACTGTCAAAGTACCAAACATCTGAGTCTACTACAGACATGCACTGCTCATGAGAAGATGGGTCAAAACTGCAAACAGTAGTAAACGCCCATTCTTCTTCCTGTACAAGATTAGCAGACTCTGTTTTGGTGTAGAGGCTTCTGCAACAACCATTCTAGCCTCCTTTTTCTTTGCCTCTTTTGGAGCCAGTTTTGGATAGTTCTTTATGATATGATCATTCCCTTTACATTACTTACAAAACAATTTCTGCTTTTTTGATTTCTTCTCATCTTTATCTTCCTTCTTCGAATATGCAGAATTACCAATTTCTGCTTACTAGTTGAAGAGCTCCATATTCCTTTGCCCTTCTAACTAGCCAGGAAAGCTTGATCTGCAACTCACATAATTGACCTGTTTTGCATGGACTAGTCTTCCTACAACAGAACAGAGACTAACTCCTCAAATGATAAGGGATTTGGATTGCCTTTCATCATCAATCAAAGAGTAGAAGCAAAACTCTGATATGAATCAGGAAGACCATTCACAACAGTCTGCACAAGTGAGCTATCTTGTATAACCTCATCAGCAGAAATCAATTGTTCCTTCAAGTCTTTGATCTTCGTTAGGAAACTGTCCATAGAATCACCTTCATTCATGTGCTCACTCTCCAACTGTTTTCGGAGGTAAGCAACACAAGCCTCATTCCTGTTGGAGAAACAATCACTAATTAGACATATATTTGAAGGTCAAATCTTAGAAAGAAAACCCCATGCCTATGTGAAGGGACAAATTCACAAGTGTATCATACTTGTAAAGTTAGTTCACTTTAGTTCTAGAAGTTTTTTAAAAATCACGGGAATGAGAAAATCTATATAAGTTAGTTAGTATTAACTGACGCGATGAGAGAAGAAGAAGGAGGAAGACAATGAGAAAGTGAGAAGAACTCATTTTTGTATGACTGAGTATAGTCGGGCTTCTCGGAGTGAGAAAGTTTTTGTAAAACTTCTGAGTTTTTTATAGTTATGAGAAGAACTGAGTAAAGTTCTGTGTATGAGCCTCTCTCCATCATCTCCATGATTGCCTACTGTGTGATGAATTCAAAAGTTCAAGTTTTCTGAGCAATTCGATGCCTGGCATCGAATCTTGGCTGATAAGTCATTTTTTCATTCTCTGTGTGTTAACTATTGTTGAATCTTTTAAAAATATGAAGTTTGTGGAGCAACTCGATGCCTGGCATCGAGTTTGAGCATAAAGTCGATGCCTGGCATCGACTTCTAGCATACAAGTGGTCTTCTTCATGTGTGTGTAAAAGAGAGTATTTCTGGTGCAGAAAAAGGGCCTAAAAAAGCTCAAAGTCGATGCCCGGCATCGACTTGGACTGAAATTCGATGCCAGGCATCGAATTTTTTATTTTTGGACATCAGGAATACTAAAAGAGGCAAGATTTCCAGTTTTGGAAGGTCATACAGGGTCATCTTGTGAGGGCCATAACTTGAGTTCTAGAGCTCCGTTTGATGCATATGATAGCTTGTTGGAAAGCTCTACTCTTCTAGTTTCAGCCTATAAAGTTTCATCAAGAAATAATACTTGAGCTAGGAGAAATTAGCAAAATACTGAAGGTATGTCATTTCGGTGACTAGGAATTTCTGTAGAAGCAAAGTTCTCACTTTAAGCTATCATTTCTCAAAGTTTGGAGTGGCAATGAGTTAATGGTGACCATAGAGGTGTTCTAGTGTCACATTAATTCATTTCTTGTGGTGTTTTATACATCAACAAGTGGTATCAGAGCAGAAAGATTCTCGAGAGCAGAAGACGACAAAGGTACGAGAAGTTTTGTAAAGTTTTCCATTAAAGTTTGAAAGGTGAAGCATTTGAAGACACAAGGCATCAAAAGATTACTTTCGAAGTATCCTCATACACAAAGAACTTCAAAAGGTATTATCCTTTATCCTTTAAGCTCACAGGTTGCAGTAGAAGGAAAGAACTATGGCAGATCATATCTCCATTGACAAACTGGACAGAGATAATTACCCCGCATGGGTAATGAGAATGGAAGCCTTACTTATGAGTAAGGATCTCATGGTATATGTAACAGGTGAAGAAGAGAAGCCAGTATTTGAAGATGAAAGCCGACCAAAGAAAGAAGAACTTGATGCTTTAAAGCATTGGCAGAAGAAGGATGCAAGTGCAAAAGCCTACATCTACAATACAATCTCAGATCATTTGCTACCACACATCAGAGGATTGGAATCATCAGAAGATATATGGAATGCATTGGAATATCATTTCCAAAGCACTACTAAAGCACGGAAAGCAAGTCTATGGTCAGATTTTACAACATTCAAGAAGAAGCCAAGTCAAACCATCAGTGATTATGTCACTAAGATGAAGGATCTAGCAGATAGTCTTGGATCCATAGATGAAGATGTTGAAGATCACAGATTGATTGCTCAACTACTTGCAGGCTTGAGAGGAGATGAAAGGTGGAAACCTTTTGTCTTATCAACAGAACTTTCATTAAATCATTATGTTCCAGATTTGAACCAGTTGCTTGGTTTGATGCTCACATATGAGCAAGACTTGAAGGGAGATGGAGATAAAGGTCAAAGTTCTGCAATGTACATGAAGAATAAGAAGAAAGGAGATAAAGGTAAAGCAAAGGATGAAGAGGAGTCTAATTCTCAAGCTTATTATGCAAGAGGTAAAGGCACTGGCAGAGGAAGAGCAAGAGGTTTTGGAAGAGGAAGAGGTAATCAAAATAACAACAAGAAGGCTTGCTGGATCTGTGGATTGAGTAATCATTTGGCTCATGACTGTTGGCACAATCAACAAGGATCAAACCAGAATCAAAACAACAATAGCAGAGGTCGAGGTGGAAGATATCAAAGTAATTTTCAAAGAGGTAGACAAAGTCAAAGAGGAGGCTATGGTAGAGGTGGAGGAAGAAGTTGGGGACAGAATCAATCCTACAACACCACCTACTACAACTATGCAAATGACACACAGAATGAAAGCCATACATCATTGATGATGAATTCAATCAGCACATCAGACAAAGAAGATCTAAAGGTATTTTACATTGACTCTGGATGTTCTAATCATTTGTCAGGAAACATAGAATTGATGTCAGAATTGGAAAAAGGCATTTCTAGTCACACAGTTCAAACTGGTGATAATACAAGACATAGTGTACATTCAATTGGAAAAGTGAAATGCAAGAGTGGAGCAGATTTGCTAACCAATGTTTTGTATGTTCCTACAATACCTAAAAACTTGATTAGTGTGGGACAGATAGTTGAAAAAGGTTTTCAAGTCAGGTTTACAAATGAAGGAGTATTTGTGGAAGATCCAGAGAATGGATATAATCAGATTGTCTCTGGTAAGAAAGAAGGTAGACTCTTTACTTTAAGAGTGCAAGGGAACATTGGTCAAGCTTTGCTCACACATGGTGAAGCAGTGATTACAGAACTTGATCTCTGGCATAAGAGATTAGGTCATTTCAATGAAAGAGGAATTAAAGCTATGGTTGCTAATCAGTCTGTACTAGGATTACCAAATGTGCAAAGTCAACATATGGTTTATAAATGTGAAGCATGTCAAATGGGTAAAGCACACAGGTTACCATTTCAAAAGAAAGGATTCAAACATGATGGAGTACTTGAGCTCATTCATACAGATGTATGGGGACCAACAAAAGAAGGATCTATCAGTGGCTCAAGGTATTATGTTCTTTTCATTGATGATGCTACAAGATGGATAACATTATATGTTTTGAAGGAAAGATCAGAAGTGTTTGGAGCTTTCAAGCATTTTCATGCATATGCAGAGAGAGTCACAGGTCAAAAGCTTAAGAGACTGAGGTCTGATGGAGGGGGAGAATACTTCTCCCAAGAGTTCAATGATTATCTTTGGAATGCAGGTATTAAGAGAGAAATAACTTGCAGGTATACACCACAACAAAATGGTGTAGCAGAAAGAAGGAACAGGACTTTGGTTGAGTTTGCTAGAGCTATGCTAAAGGAGAAGAACTGTCCAAATTATCTTTGGGCTGAGGCTGTAAATACAGCTACATATCTTGTGAATAGATTACCATGTGCAGCTCTGAATGGAATGACTCCATATGAAGCTTGGTGGGGTAAGAAACCAACACTAGATCATTGTAGAGTGTTTGGATCAATTGCATATGCTTATGTGCCATCACAACTTAGGCATAAACTTGAACCAAAGGCAGAAAAATATGTGTTCATTGGTTATGATGAAAAGCAGATGGGTTACAGATTGTGGAATCCTCTAACCAAACAATTTATTGTTTCTAGAGATGTTACATTTGATGAACAGAAAAGTTGGTATGCAGATCAAAGTCATACAGCTGAAGAATTTGAAGAAGAGGTAAGAAGATGTGAGAAAGGAAAATCAATTGTGCAGGTAAATAGAGATGAAGACTATATGCAAGCAAGTACATCCACAAGTGGATTAACAAGAAGAAATGAAGAAGCTCCTATATTTGATGAAGAAGTGTATCCAGAAACTTATGAAGAATGTGAACCAAGAAGGTCAAGCAGGACAAGGAGACAACCAGAAAGGTATTCTTATGATACTTCTTACATAACTAAGAAGAACTATGCATATATGGTCAAAGATGATGAAGAACCTCAGAACTATGATGAAGCTAAAGGTAAAAAGCAATGGGAAGAAGCAATGAAGGAAGAGTTCAATGCACTGGAGGAGAACAAGACATGGGAACTTGTTCCTAAACCAAATGGTAAGAAAGTAATTGGAAATAAATGGGTTTATAAAGTGAAGAAGCTTGCAGATGGAAGTATAGCCAGATACAAAGCTAGATTGGTGGTGAAAGGCTATGCCCAGACCTATGGCATAGATTATGATGAGACATTCAGTCCTGTAGCTAAGATGTCAACTATAAGGACAATCATTGCTATTGCAGCTTCAAAAGGATGGACTCTAAGTCAATTGGATATAAAAAATGCATTCTTGAATGGATACATATCAGATGAGGTGTACATGGAACAACCTCAAGGGTTTATAGATTCCAGGTATCCAAATTTTGTTTGCAGGTTGAGAAGAGCATTGTATGGATTGAAGCAAGCTCCAAGAGCTTGGAACTATAGACTGGTGAAGTATCTCAATGATCTTGGATATCAAAGTTCAAAAGCAGATTCAAGTCTACTTATCAAAAGAACAGAGGAAGGTACAATCTACATTTGTATTTATGTAGATGACATTATAATCACAGGTACTTCAGATGAAGGAATCAAGGAGGTAAAGAGATTACTTGAGAAAGAGTTTAAGATCAGTGACCTAGGAAAGTTATCATACTTTCTTGGAATGGAAGTTACTTATACAGATCATGGCATATATGTGTCACAAGAAAGGTATCTTCTGAACTTGTTGAAGAAGTTTGATATGGAAAATTGCAGAGAAGCTTCAACTCCACTTGAAGTTAATCACAAGCTCAGTAAATATGATGGTGCAGACTACAAAGATATGAGGAAGTATCAATCTCTTGTGGGTAGTTTGATTTATGCTACACTAACAAGACCTGATCTTAGTTATGCAGTGGGAGTTTTGTCACAATTCATGCATTGTCCAAAGGACCCACATTGGATTGCAGGTCAAAGAGTTCTCAGATATATCAAAGGAACTATAAAGGAAGGATTATATTATCCTTTTACATCAGATTTGAAGTTGAGAGCCTACAGTGACTCAGACTGGGCAGGTAACCAAGATGACAGAAGATCAACTCATGGTTACATGATATACATTGGTGATAAGCTTGTAAGTTGGTGTTCAAAGAAACAACATACAGTAGCATTATCATCAACTGAAGCAGAGTACAAAGGACTTGTGGAAGCAGCTAAGGAAGTCATATGGATGCAGACATTGTTCAAGAGCATAGGCATTGATCAAGGTACACCTACAATACATGGAGATAATATGAGTTCACTTTATCTTGTAGCAAATCCAGTATTTCATGCAAGAACAAAGCACATAGAGATACAGTATCATTTTCTCAGAGAAAAGGTAATGGAGAAGGAGATTGAAGTGGAATACATTTCTACTAAAGATCAATTAGCAGACATAATGACAAAGAGCTTGGATGGTGTGAAGACCAGCAGATTCAAAAGCATGGCAGGAGTAAAAGAAAAGAAGAAGATATGAAGAAACAGGGAATGTCAATTAGTGATTGAGGGGGAGCTGTTGGAGAAACAATCACTAATTAGACATATATTTGAAGGTCAAATCTTAGAAAGAAAACCCCATGCCTATGTGAAGGGACAAATTCACAAGTGTATCATACTTGTAAAGTTAGTTCACTTTAGTTCTAGAAGTTTTTTAAAAATCACGGGAATGAGAAAATCTATATAAGTTAGTTAGTATTAACTGACGCGATGAGAGAAGAAGAAGGAGGAAGACAATGAGAAAGTGAGAAGAACTCATTTTTGTATGACTGAGTATAGTCGGGCTTCTCGGAGTGAGAAAGTTTTTGTAAAACTTTTGAGTTTTTTATAGTTATGAGAAGAACTGAGTAAAGTTCTGTGTATGAGCCTCTCTCCATCATCTCCATGATTGCCTACTGTGTGATGAATTCAAAAGTTCAAGTTTTCTGAGCAATTCGATGCCTGGCATCGAATCTTGGCTGATAAGTCATTTTTTCATTCTCTGTGTGTTAACTATTGTTGAATCTTTTAAAAATATGAAGTTTGTGGAGCAACTCGATGCCTGGCATCGAGTTTGAGCATAAAGTCGATGCCTGGCATCGACTTCTAGCATACAAGTGGTCTTCTTCATGTGTGTGTAAAAGAGAGTATTTCTGGTGCAGAAAAAGGGCCTAAAAAAGCTCAAAGTCGATGCCCGGCATCGACTTGGACTGAAATTCGATGCCAGGCATCGAATTTTTTATTTTTGGACATCAGGAATACTAAAAGAGGCAAGATTTCCAGTTTTGGAAGGTCATACAGGGTCATCTTGTGAGGGCCATAACTTGAGTTCTAGAGCTCCGTTTGATGCATATGATAGCTTGTTGGAAAGCTCTACTCTTCTAGTTTCAGCCTATAAAGTTTCATCAAGAAATAATACTTGAGCTAGGAGAAATTAGCAAAATACTGAAGGTATGTCATTTCGGTGACTAGGAATTTCTGTAGAAGCAAAGTTCTCACTTTAAGCTATCATTTCTCAAAGTTTGGAGTGGCAATGAGTTAATGGTGACCATAGAGGTGTTCTAGTGTCACATTAATTCATTTCTTGTGGTGTTTTATACATCAACAATTCCTAGCTTGGTACAATGTGGTAAGTGTATCCCAAGCATCCTTAGCTGTTCTGCAAGAGTGAATGTGAGGAATAATGGCACGTTTGACAGACAAAGCTATCAATGCATGTGCCTGGGCATCTATGCCATCCCAGTGAATCTGCTCTCCAGTAGGTGCAGCAGAAACAACAGCACGAATAGGAATCTATGGAATATCATCTTTGACACCGTCTTCATCAGCTTCAGCACCTGTATTTGCAGTACCTGTAGTCAGAGGTGTAACAAGACATCTTTCAACACCCTGCACAATGTTCCACAATCCTTTTGCAACCAATACATGTCGCATCATATAAGCCCATGATGGGTAGTTGGTACCATCCAACTTATCCTCAACAGCCAACATACGGAATACATCACTGCTTTCAGCCATGGCCGGTGACAAAATACCTTGATGCAGAAAATTGACTGTATCTCAAAAAGTTGAACAGAACTGCCCAGACAAGTTCTGCTAAACCTGTAGCAAACTTTGAGACGCTTATATTGGTGAACAGAAATAGGTATATACCTTTGGCACAAAAAGATGAAATAGCCTGCACAAGCGCTACGATAGTGCGTTCGAAGGTCGAAACGAGCTCAGATCGCGATTTCGGCACCACATAGCAAAGCTGTTTTGATCTCGAAAACACTCTGAGTATGCTCACCAAAATTCGTACGATTCTGAGACTACAACCGGAGGAGTGTCGACAGCACCCTAGATGAAGCGACGACCTGCTCTGATACCAATTGTTGGAGTTAGACGTCTGCAGAACCACGCGAACAGCACAAGGAAGAAGAAGAAACTTGGAGCACAACACATAATACTGAATGTATTACTAGAGAATGTACAAAGATAAGTAGCCCATTAGGGCAATAGGCGTATATACAAGCCGGGGAAAAAAACCTCCTAAAGAGGGAAAAAAGTGCCCCGGTGGTCATAGTGTGTTCACACACATCACTACCTAAATATATCAACAGAAATATCTTAGATATCTAAGGTCTAAGATCTTGAACTCCTTCTAAAGCCTTTTTTTGATGTCCTTGATGCCTTCTTCATGATCACCTATAATAATCAAGTCATCTACGTACGCACATAAGTAGAGAGATGCTTCACATTATCTTTCATAGAATAATGATTGATCTGATTTGCTTTTTATTTGTATCCACAAATGATCAAGTAGCCTACAAGCCTTTGATTCCATGCTCTTGGGGCTTTCTTGAGACCATATAGTGCCTTCTTTAATGTGCAAACATAATCATCTTTGATTTAATCTTCAAACCCTAATGGTTGTTCCATGTATACTACCTACTCTAGCTCTCCATATAGAAAAAAACTCTTCATATTAAAATGATACATTTTCTAATGCTTGCTAGTTGCAATTGCAATAATTTTTCTAATGGTAGTCATCTTAGCCACACGCCTAAAAATTTCTTCATAGTATACTCCATTTGCTTGAGCAAAGCCTTTAGCTACATGCCTAGCTTTATACCTAGAAATGCTACCATATGAGTTCTTCTTCACCTTATATACCCACTTGTCTCCAATGGCCTTCATATCCTTCTTACTTCGCACTACATTCCAAGTATGATTGTCTTCCAAAGCCTTGATCTCCTCCTACATTGCCTCTTGCCACCATGCATGTATTGGATTCTTCAAAACATGTGGGTTCTTCAACAACTTTACTCATATATGCATAGTGTCTAGCCATGAATGAATGATAGGTAAGTAATTCAATTGGATACCTTACCCTATCAGATCTTCTTATCTCACAATTCCATTGATTTGGATATTTATCGTTGAGTTTTGAGCTCTCCCCTTCTTTGCATAATGGTCTGCATTAAGCTTAGTCCATAAGCCTTCATCTTCTTCTATCTCTGTGATTTTAGCTTTGGCCTTGCTCCTTGTATTACTAATTTATGAACTTTTACTCAAGTGTTGTGGTCTACTAAGGACTATGCTTTCTAGTTCTTCACTTGAAGTCTTCTTTTCCTCGTCTTTGTTTGCCTCTATAGACACATTTCAAGAATACCAAGGTAAAAGTTCTTCAAATCTCACATCCCTTGATACCTTTAGCTCTTTGTTTTGAGGTTATAGCATCTAGGACCCTTTTGTTGACCGTGATACCTTATAAACACATATCTCTCTGATCCACCATCTAGTTTGCTTCTTAATTACACCCAAACATTCTCAAGTGTGATACATTTGGTTTTCTATTGTACTAAGCTTCATAGAGTGTTGTAGCATGTATACATGATGTGGGTTCCATGTTCATGATGTATATTGCAATGGTTGCCACATCAGCCTTTTCTATGTGTGTAGCTGCATGTGTTTGTCCCTTAATGCCATTTGACTCCAAGAAATCAGAGAATTCATGGGAGAAGTATTCTCCTTCTCCATGTGACCTTAAACATTCAGTGTACCTATCACATTCCTTCTCTACATTAGCTTTGAACTTCTTGAAGTAATAAAAGACATTTGACATATGCTTCATACGATAAAGTCAAGTCATCCTTGTGAAATATCCCTTATTGGCCCCTAAACATCCATATGAACTAGGTCACTTGGATGATAGCTCACATAAATTCTCTTCTTAAAAGGTAACCTAGTATCTATAACCTTCGATTTTCTCCTTTGTTGGCCCCCAAACATCTATATGAACTAGGTCAAGTGGATGATAGCTCACATAATTGCTTTTCTTGAAAGGTAACCTATTATTTTTGCCCAATTGACAAGCTTCACAAAATTTCTTAAGATTTTCATTGTAAAGATTTGGTAACCCTAGCATTAACCTCTTCCTTTCCATATCCTTCAATATCTGAGTATTGATACGTCCATAACTTTTGTGCCATAGGTCGAATTGTGATACCTTTTTGCTTCCATATGTGAAGTGCATAGCATGGTTGAAGTTTGGCTTCACACCCAATTTAAATATCCTTGCCTCCTTCTTGCCTTTGGCTACCAATTTTTACCCTTCCTTAAGGTTTTCCACAGAGCATCCCATCTAGTTTATTTTGACCTACAATCCTCTCTCTATCATTCGGCCCACAAAAACAAGATTGTTTATGATTATGGGAACATGAAGAACATCCTTCAAAGACTTAGGCTTGTGGGAACATCCAACATAACATCATCTATGTGTGTGATAGCATGGAGGTGTCATTCCCTGAGTCCACATGTCCTTTTGTTGATGGTGCCTACATGTTTGAAAAGAAGTCCATATTGCAACCCATGTGATTGCTTCATTCTGGAATTTCTCTCCTTGACTTGGTACACATTCTATATAGAAGTGAAAGTTTTTTTCTTAACTTTCAAGTTTAGGAGACCCACTTTTTTTAACTAACCCCCCTCCTAGTCATAGGTAATATCTGTTAAGACAAAAGGTTCCTTTGTTCATGCTTTCTTATTTTGTGAACATTCTTATGCATGTCATGCGCATGATCTTCATATCACTCCTAGTCTCTATGGTTTGTAAATTCATGGTAAGGATTCTCTCTTGAGGTGGTGCATACACCATTGTTATACTTTGGGATTCACAACATCTTTTTGGCATCGTTGTTAGGGAGATAGTCATGGGACAAACATGTAATGGTAAGATTAGGTTGAGAAGAGACATTGGGGGAGTTTGGTTAGTAGGATTTTTGTTATATTCCAGAGATGTACATGCTTGGAGGAACGAGAAGTTCCTTGCTCGGGGGATAGTCAAGGCCAAAAGCTAGAGAGTTCATATGAGGTGCCTACTCATGATGGCCAGATGAGTAGAGGGGCCTTAGAGAGAACTCTAGATGGTAACTAGGCAAGGGCTATAAATAGGCTAGGAAGTGAGTCCCAGGCATGTCATTCTCAACTTCTCACATTTGGTATCAGAGGATTCCTACAGTATGCCTAAGGCAAGGACTACTATTTGTTGGTGGAAATGTTAGATATAAAGCACAGAGACTAATTGTCTACCTTTTGAGCATCTAGTATTTCAAACTCCTACCACACTCTACTTTTATTATTTGGAATCATAGATTTTGATTCCCAGGTTTATAGCTCCTTCTATATCACTGAGGAGATCAAAAACTTCATTAAATTTGGAGACTTTTAGATAGGTCAAATGATCTATTCTTCTCAGACCAATCTCTGGCGAGCATTTTCCAAAGAGTGGTACATGTGTTTGATGAGCACATGATATTTTCATATTGGAAACTCCAATTTCAAAATTTGTTTTTGGAGAAGCTACTCCAATATAGACCCTATGATATATCTAAAATTCAAGGATTTTGGAATTTATCTTCATAGTTAGAAGATATTTTAAAAGTGCAGGAGCATTGTTTCTAGGCTCACCTAAGCGCAGGTGTAGCATAGATAGAGTTATACTTTTGAATAAGTATTTGATTTCATTTTGATTGAAATTTTGTGAAAGCAAACTAGATAAGTTGATCTAGATTTCGGCACAAAGAAAATGAAATTTGGAATTTTTTTGATCAGTCTAAGGGCTTCAAGAAGATGACCCTGTATGTTTTCAGAGTTGGTTATCAAGTGTTTGATTCATCTAGTAAAATGGTCATAAAACTCTGAGCAAATATCCAAATGAAAGCTTGAGAAAAGCTACAAAAGGTTAGAAAATTTCATAGATTTTTTAATGAGTGTAGTATTTTTTTCATTACTCTAGTGGAGTAAGTGATTTTTCATGATTATACCATATGAAAAGCTGACAATGGGTCTTCCAGGGAGACAAGGGCAAGTTGCCAAAGTTTCTACAAGTGACAAGCCATCACAAGTTAGTGGTCAAGGTCTAGGCATAGGGAGTCCGAGGATATTCCGAGTACTTATGCTGCACACATATGGACTCATTGGGCCTCACAGGGATTCCTACAGTATGCCCAAGGCAAGGACTGCTATTTTTTGGTGGAAATGTTAGATATAAAGCATAGAGACTAGTTGTCTACCTTTTGAGCATCTAGTATTTCAGAAACCTACCACACTCTACTTTTATTATTTGGAATCATAGATTTCGATTTCCAGGTTCATAGCTCCTTCTATATCATTGAGGACAATGATCTTTAGAAGAGGGAGAGAGTGTTATATTCCAGAGATGTACATGCTTGGAGGAACGAGAAGTTCCTTGCTCGGGGGATAGCCAAGGCCAAATGCCAAAGAGGTCATACAAGGTGCCTACTCATGATGGCCAGATGAGTAGAGGGGCCTTAGAGAGAACTCTAGATGGTGACTAGGCAAGGGCTATAAATAGGCTAGGAGGTGAGTCACAGGCATGTCATTCTCCACTTCTCACAATTTTTGGATGTTTCTACATTTTTATCTTCCAGAACCCCGTTTTTAGACTCCCATGGCCTCCATTCATGTTGTCTTGACTTTTCCTTTCATCTAACTCTTCATTGAAAATTTCATCTAGGGGCACAAAACACCCCATTTTCTTGTGTGTGTGTGTGAGAGAGAGAGAGAGATAGAGAGAGTGTGTGTGAGCATGCAATGGTTTGAGTTTTTCTCTATTGATTTCGAGTTGATACTCTAATATGTAGTTCAATTACATCTATGCATTGCATGTCTTGAAGCATCATTCTCAGATGGTCGTGCTTCATTGCCAAAATTGCATTTGAGCATAGAAATTTGTGCATGAGAGTCCCTAGGTTAGCTCAAACATAGCACTACAAAAAAATTGGTAAAAGGTGATTTTCTTGCTCCATCCCAATAGAGGGCTTCAAACTCTAGTTTGGTACAACATACTCAAATCATCATGACAACACAACTCCATGATCGACCACATCATCATGAAAAAAACCCTCCATCATGACAAACTACTTTATATGAAAGACCACATGTGCAACACTTCATTCTATCGTGATAGTGACCCTTCATCAATAGATTGTTCTATGGTGATTATCTTGCCTTATCACATCACACTTGCCCATCAACCCTATCCATCATGACAATCTTCCCACCATTGTGATATCCTGCACCATCATGAGAGAGTTCTTTATCGTGGCATACCCATTTCTCATGAGAAACCACACTATCCTTCATAGTGGATCATCGAGATAGTCTATACACCATCACAATAGATAGACAATCAACATCTTTTGGTGTGAATTTCTATTTATCCTTACAAAGGGCTTGGATGATCCATTTTAGGCTTTTTCAATGAGGTTGGAGACCCATAGAACTCTTTTTGTCAGTTCTAGCATAGGCAAAGTATGGAGTGATAAGGATATACATCAGGGATGCAATAAGATCCTAAATTCATGAGAAATTCTAATGAATTCAAGTATCAATACTGGTGAAATGAATACGAACACTTAAGAGAACATATCATAAGTACAATCAAACTAAAATTTGACATAATCAAGTTATATTCCTAATGCTTCTTGAAAAAGATAAGAACAAAGTAAAGACATAAAGAAGAAATCAAGAAACGTTAAAGAGAATTAAATATGTGGAAGTCAACATGATACAAATGGATTAGGTGAGTCATTCATGAGGTTGTGATCAAGCAAAAACCTTGGCTAAATGGATTTAAAAAGTATAAGGACATTTGAGGTTAGTATCAAACATGCTATGAGGTCTTGTTTAAGCAATTGGTTTCACACCCCTTGAGTTTAGACTTAGAGACCAGTGATTCCAATAGTATTTATAATATGGAGAGACAAACTACTAGCTCAAGGTCAGTGTACCTAGAGACACTTGAAGGATCCTATTGGACGTTGTTGGAGTACATTCAAAAAAACCTAATAGATTCTTGTATATACAAAGATGGTTTGAGATGTTCAGTAGTGCAATGTTTGGGATTGATCACCCAATGGTCAAATTTGAGGAAGCATCTTAAAAAAACAAGCAAGGCACAATGTTTGGGATTGATCACCCAATGGTCAAATTTGAGGAAGCATCTTAAAAAAACAAGCAAGGCACGATGCATGTGGTCACTATTTATCATGATAAAACCTATGATTTTGGAAAAGTACTAGAGAAAAAGTTGGGAGAAAAAGAAAAGGAAGATACTATGATTGTTTCTCTTGGGACTCCTCATGGAAAATAACATGGATCATATCCATGTGAAAACTTTCCCAAGACAATTGAGGTACTAATTTCTTTGTCAATGGAGCTACTGTAGAGGTCTTTTGGTGCTTTCTTCCACCATCCCTTGTCTTAAGGATGTGTTATTGGTGTACAAGAACAATGACCCTGAGGTACTAGGAAAAATTGTCTACATAGATGGTAACTTGAATTGATTGTACCAAGTAAGAAATCTTATAAGAGAAGATATTCCCTCTCAAGAAGGAATCTCAAACACAAAGTCCCATAGGACCCATACGTGTCAAAACCTTGAACCCTATAAGAACACATCAAGAGAGATCCAAGGGCCCACTTGAAGTTAACTTCTTCCATAACATAGATGTAGGTAGATCTAAGGAAGGGACTAGGCGAAGAGGTAATAGGACATACAAAGATAGCGATACTTAGGATTTCCCATAGCCTAGACCAAAGAAACACTCTAGAAGTTTTTGACCATCTTAGTAGTGAAGACCATGAGAAAATATTTCAATGGCATAGGGGACCCCTATGACCTTCAAACAAGTTTTGTGGTCCAAACAAGATGAAAACTCATTCACTCAATTTGACGCTTTTGGACTGTCCCTAAAGGATATTTCTATTTCTTGGTGTCAACCTTTGAACTGAAGGAACTACCCTTTGGTACAACAACTATTAGATGGAGCTATTACAAAGTTCTCCAAAAGTGGGATTATGCATAACACCTCATCTATGATTCATAGTTTCATCCAGACCCATCAAGAGACGGGGAGGTTTTTGTCTTAATTGCTTACTTAAATAGATTGTGTGTCTACTTAGGAACTGACCACCTTGGAACAATGTGTCTGATATATGAAAAGACATAAATCATCACCTAGAAGATGAGCTTACAATTTCCAAGATTTAGAAAGGCTTTCACTATTCATCTCGCATGATCCCAAAATCTTCTTCATCACAAGAAGAGATAGCATAGTTACTAGATCAAAATTTAGGAGGAGACTTGGAGAATAGGAAACCCCAATGAATAGCCATAGTGAAGCATTGATATATCTGTGGAGCTGACTACATGAATAGCATGTCTTATGCAAGAATAAGTGTAGTGAGTGACTATAAGGACCACCACATGCTTGAGAGATCACTCTCCTCCCAAACTCATGCCTTTATATATAGCTATTGAGCACTAAATCCTTTTGATTATAAAAAAGATCCATTTTACATGAGAACCCCTCTTTAGAAAAGTTACTTTAGCTTAGAACCACTCTTTTCTAAATCAATCCATACCATCCTTTTGCGAAATAATTCTCCACCACCTTTATCTAGCAAGGTGCCAAATAGAAAGAACAATCTACAACCCTCAGGCTCATAGAGCTCTTGGGAAAAACCTTTCAATATCTAGGACTTGAACCCAAGACCTCCTCATTGTCCCCTTAAGACTTAACCACTAAGCTATGTGGATTCCTCGTGTTAGAGAGTATATGAACCTTTGCTTAAGTATGTTCTTGAGATCTTTGGCCAAATGTACTAGAGACCAAACGTTGTCTGATTCTAGTCTATTTGAACTGGTCAGAGAGTGCGATCATGGACTCACTTTATAACATTTGTTTCCCATTATAAAAGATTTTTATCCTAAAAAATAAATCTTTATATAATAAACTATAGGCATATCCATGTTCCTCATCTTCTAACCTAGAAGAACATGTTTTCATCTTTTTAGTGGGCTTAGATGGCAATGTAGACAGACTCTAGATGAAGGGCGTGCTAGTGTGCAATTATGTAAAGCTCAACCTGGGCCATGCTTATAAA
Organism: Ceratopteris richardii; assembly: GCA_020310875.1. Lineage (NCBI taxonomy): Eukaryota > Viridiplantae > Streptophyta > Polypodiopsida > Polypodiales > Pteridaceae > Ceratopteris > Ceratopteris richardii. The sequence continues at coordinate 75,512,909 of CM035443.1, forward strand.
GCTTTTACAAGGGGAGTCGGTATAGATAAACATAGTCGAGAGATACACAATAGTCAAAAAATTATACAATCCAACAATATCTCCATGACCAGAAGTCCTACCATCTTGGCCCCATGGGCCAAGGGGATAGGTCCCTCAAACCTCATAGAAGGGGGCAAGCCCCCCTCTGCACTCTTGCCATTAAGGTTCTATGAAGGAACCATGAAACACCATAGGGCCTTTATTTTCACCTTGAATGGCAACCCAATGGCCCAAAAGTTTATGCCCCACCTAACCTAATGGTTAGGCTCACAAAGATCATCTATAACCATCAATGGTCACACATAGACCTCATCTAACTTAGAAGTTAGGGGTCCACAAATGTCAGGGCTCTCAAAATGGCTTCTCCTCATAATGGAGGCCTTACAACTTAGAGCACCATGGATCATTTCTGGTCACTTGAGGGTGGACTGTTGAGCATATCTAACACCCCCCAATGTCCACCTTGTGGTGAACTACCTCCTTGGTCTAATCCCAACTTTGGAAAGTGTTAAAGAAGTTGCTCTCTGTCAAGAGCCTTGGTGAATATGTCTTCTCCATTTTCTTTAGTTGGATAATAGCTTATCTCCAAGACCCCATCCTCAATCAACTCATGCACATAGTGATATTGAATTTCTATGTGCTTGGTACATGCATGGAAAAGAGGATTCTTGGCAATGGCCATGCAACTTTGGTTGTCACACTTCATCTATGTAGCCTCCTATTCTTGTATTCTTATGTGTCCTAGGATCCTTCTCAACCATACTACTTCACATGCTACAACACATGTAGCTTTATACTAAGCTTCAATAGAAGATAATGCTACACTCGATTGCTTCTTACTGGTCTAGGAGAAAAGCCGTGATCCTAAAGAAAAGAAATATCTAGAAACTAATTTTTTGATGTCAATATCTCTTGCCCAATCTGAGTCATAATATCAGACTAGATGATCCTTCTTCATAAAGAACACCATAATCAGTGGTTCCTTTCACATGCTTGAGTATCCGCATGCTTGCCTTCTGATGAGTTTGGCAGGGCTTATTAGAGAACCTACTTACTACTCCAACAAACTAAGAGATATCTAGTCTGCTATTGCACAAGTAGATGAGACTTCCAACTAATTGCTTGTATCTTCCAATATGCACTTGAGGTGAAGTATCTTCAATAGATAATTTTGTGATGACCTCCATAGGTGTAGAAATTTCCTTGCATTCTTCCATATCAAATGCCTTCAATATCTATCTTGCATACTTTTGTTGAGAGATGAAAATCTTGCCTCGTTCTTGTCGAACTTCAAGGCCTAAGCAATAATGCATTAAGCCAAGATCTATCATTTCAAATTATGAACTCAAGGCATCTCTCATTTGTTGAAGAAGAGCATCACCATTTCCTATAATTACAAGGTCATCTACATAGAGTATTAGCACAATCATCTTCCCTCATCTCTTTAGAACATACAAGTTAGCATTAGAAGCACATCTTTTGGAACCTATATCCAAGAGATACTTATCTATCTATTGGTACCATGCTCTAGGGCTTGCTTCATCCCATATAGTGCCTTGTTCAGCTTACATACCTTGTTCTTGGAATGGCGAGCCTCAACCCCTGGTGGCTCAGACACATATACCTCCTCCTTGAGGTCTCCATTTAGGAATGCTGATTTGAACATGTGATAGACTAGCCAATGCTTATGTCATCCACAACTAGTACTACTAGGATAGTTATCATCCTTGCAGTTGGGGCAAATGATTCACAAAACTCAATGCCTTCAACTTGTGAGTAGCCCTATGCAGCAAGTCTTGCTTTTTAATTTTGTAAAGTACCATCAACCTTGTACTTTAGCTTTTTGACCCACTTGATGCCAATGACTTTATGCTTAGGTGGGTGATCCACTAGCTCCATTCTTCATGTTATTGTTGTATTCTATTTGCATGGAAACCCTCCAATTCGAATCATGGAGTGCCTCTTCCACATTGGTTGGTTCCTTTGCTTGTTCTTGAATGAGTTCAGCCATCAGGGCTATGTTTACAATATAGGTGCTTGCCCATCTCTATTTCTCTATTCTCTATGATCGCCTTGGTCCATCTGTAACTTGCTCTAGTGACTATGGGGTGGGCTTTGCAAAATCATAGAGTCTCCTCACACAATGTAGCAATGGCTTTTCCTCTTGGGTGACAAAACATTGGTGATTTTTGGACTCATCATCAGAAGATGATGCTTCCTTCTTATGTAGAAGGGATAGCTCTTGGGACAAGTTCATAGTGGATTGCCCCTTTGCATGATGATAAAGTGGAAGATTTTTTTTCCTCCTCCACTACATGTGGTTGCTCCTCCTTAAACACCACATCGCGACTCGACATGATCTTCTTAGCCTCATGTTCATAAAGCTTATAAGACTTCTTATCTTCATTGTACCCTAAGAAGATGCATTTGAGGCTTTTTGGTTGAAGCTTGTTTTTCTCCCTATTTGGAACATGTACATAACATTCACTTCCAAATACTTTGAAATGGGAAATAGACGGCTTTTTACCATTGCAGGCTTCTTGTGAAGTCATTCCATCAAGTGCCTTGGTGTAGCTTTGATTCAAGACATAGACAATAGTGTTGATAGCCTCTGCCCAAAATCGATTTAGCAAACCCTTTCCCTTCAACATGCACCTTGCCATCCCCATGATGGTTCGATTTGGATGCTCTGCAATACCATTTTGTTGAGGGCTATGTGCCACTTCGAATTGATGCTTGATTCCTTTACTCTTGTAAAAATCTTCAAACTCTGTTGATGTGAACTCACCATTGTTGTCTGTCTTAAATTTATTCATCGTCTTCCCTGTTTCAGTTTCAACAAGCTAAAGTTGTTCTTTCAGCTTACCAAAAGCTTGAGCCTTATCATGAAGGAAGTACACCCACATCTTTCTGCTATAGTCATCGACAAGTAATATGAAGTAGAAAGATCAGCCCCAAGGCATGTGTAGGCATTTTTTCACACAATTCAGCATGCAATAACTCTAAAGGATAGCTTGCCTTGTTCTTGCTTTGTTATGGAAATACCTTCCTCTATGGTTTGCCCATCATGCAAGCTTCACATGGTTCCTTCATTTCTTCAATCGATGGTAGGTATGCAACCATACCCTTGCAATGCATCTCCTTTAATACATGGTATCTCATGTGGCTGAATCTCTCATGCAATAGCTTACTTGTGCCCACACTTGTAGTGGTTGTAAGAGGACACAACTCATAGAGGTTGTTCCTCCTTATGCCAGTCCCAACAATGTTGTCGTTACTGTCCGTAATCTTAGCTCTTGTCATATTGAAAGATACTTAATGACCTTGATCAATTATAGAAGCTAGTGAAAGTGGATTTCATTTGATTTTTGGAACATACAACACATTTGAAAGCTTTCTAATATCCCCATTAGAGTTAATCAAAGAAACACTACCTTCACCCTTTGTAGGACATCTTTCATTGTTGCCTACCTTTACTATGATGGGTTCCTTCAAAGGCTTTAAGGTACTATAAAGGTTTTTTCTGCTCATCATGTGAGGAAAAGCACCATTGTCCAACACCCATGAGTCATATGTTCCTAAATCTTTAGTTGTGTAGCATCCCTCCTCTATCATAACAAATAACTCAAGCTCTATTTATGTTGTGTTGGCAGACTCCTTGCCCTTGCCACCTTTTGAAGAGCCGTTCTTCTCTTTGGCTTTCTTGATGCGAGAGTGTTGGATTCCATGTCCTTTCTTCTTATAGTGGAAACACTCTCCCTTGAACTTCTTTTTGTCGTTCTTCTTTTTGTCTCCATCTTTTGAAGAGTCCGCTTTGCCTCCTTTGGCATTTGCTATGAATTCAACATCTCCTTTGCTACCACCACTCCTTGCCTTGAGCCACAGCTCCTCCTCCATGAGTAAGGCATTGAATTCTTCAAATGTTAGTGCTTTAGGTCTGATTTGAGTATTTAGATCAGTTACCAAACCATCAAACTTAGGTGGAAAGATTCGAAGACAACACCAAGGTAGCTCCTCAATTGACTTATGTACACTTGTTCCTGTTATTTGATCTCGTAGATTATTTACGCGAGTGATAAACACCTCTGCACTCTCCCCATTATCAAACCTTTCTGCTGCTAGCCGATTATCCAAGTTCTAAATCCACATCTGATTATGAGTTTCATATTGATTTCGCAATATGTTCCGTGCTTCACATGCCTTGGTTTACCTTTCGTGAGGGCGGGTGGTCATTTTTGCAACGTTGGGATGACTGGCATCATTGCTGCTCCTATTTGTGCTCCACGTAATCCTGTTCACAAACCACATTGATTCCCAATTGTAGATGATGATGTACCACTTGACGTGTTCTCTCTTTCATCATTGAAACCTCTACATCTTTGCTTCTGCACCACTCAAAGTCTCTTGAGCTTTGATAACATGTAAATAAATAACAACACAATGGAATAGAGCAGTAGACACAGTTGAGAGAAAAATGTAGACAAAGATAGATGTAGACTGAGAGATAGATAACTCAAATTCTCAGATTGCCAAGTGTAATGCAATTAGAACGATGGTATTGTCCACCCATGTGCTCCCAATGTGGAGCTGAGATGGGGATCTAAACAAACTCAAGATGAAGGGCTTGCTAGTGTGAAATGCTATGTAAAACTCAACGTGGGCCATCCTTACATAGTTTTTACAAAGGGAGTCAGTATAGATAAAGGTGGTCGAGAGATACACAGTAGTTAGAAAAATACACAATCCAACAATATCTCCTAGACCCCACAAAAGGGGGCAAGCCCCCCTTTGCACTTCCCCCATTAAGGTTCTATGTGGAAACTGTTTGATGCCACAGGTCATTTATCTTCTACTTGAATGGCAACCCTAGTAACTCATCAGCATTCCTTTAAGGATAATCTTCTACGTGATTTAATCGTCCTTCTCAAGTATCATTAAAATGAGATTTTTCTTAAGCAATACAAAGGAGATGCAATCCAACTCTCTTGTACGTTTTATGTACATATCACTCAACCTAGGAAGTAAATAGTGCGCCAATCAGGTGTTTCTTATCAAGATATAGGGTCTAAAATTATGTAAAATTATGAAAGTATTGCATAATAGGACTACTTGTCTGTCAAATGTGCCATTATCCCTTATATTCACTCTTGCAAAAGAGAAAAGGATGGTTGGGATACACTTACCACTTTGTACCAAGCAAGAAATGAGGCTTGTGTTTCTTACCTCCCAAACATTGTTGGAGAATGAGCATATGAATTCAAAGGGAGATTCTATGGATAGTTTTTCTGACAAAGATCAAAGATTGAAGGAGTAGTTGATTTCTATTGATGAAGTCTTGCAAGACAATTCACTTGTGCCCACTGTTCTAAATGATCTTTGAGGTTCATATTAGAGTTTTTCTTCTACTCTTCATTTGATGATGAAAGGCAATCCAAATGACTTAACATTTAAGGATTTAGTCTCTATTTTGTTGCAAGAAGATGAGTCTACTCTGAGCAAGTACATTATGCATGTAGCATATCAAGCTTTCCTAGCTAGTTAGAAGGGAGCTCATCTACTAATAAGCAAAAATCTGCTAATTTTGCACATTCAAAAAAGGAAGATAAAGAAGAGAAGAAATAAGAAAAGCAAAAATTTTTTTGCAAATACTGTAAAGAAAAGGATCATGACATAAAGAGTTGTCCAAAATTGGTTGCAAAAGAGGCAAAGAAAAAAGAGGTCAGAATGGTTGTTGTAGAAGCCTCTACACCTAAAACACAGTCTGCTAATCTTGTGTAATATGAAGAATGGTCATTTACTACTATTTGGAGTTATGATCCATCTTCTCATGAATAGTGCATGTCTACAATAGACTCAGATGTTTGGTACTTTGACAATGGGGCAACCAAAACATATTACCTTGTAGAGCAGTTTCTTTAGTTCACTTGAGTGTGTCCCTACAGGAAATACTATCACATGCTCTTACAACTCCTCTTATCTTGTAATGGGCATCGGTAAGATCATTTTGACTACTATTGATGGTAGTTCTTTCACATTGTTAGATGCTTTCTTTGTGCCAGGGATCAAGAATAATCTATTGTGAGTTTCAACATTATCCAAGATCTACTTGGATGTCAAATTTGTTGATGACAAATGTACAATTCATGATATGGTGAACGGCAATGGTATTATTGATTTTGGAATTTTATGTCATGGGCTTGCTAAGCTCATAGACAACAAAATTTGTGAATGATTCAACATGTGCAATTCAAGATTCTCAAGCTATCTTAGATTGAAAGCTTTGGCATGCACGCTTTGATCATCTAAATTTTGCTAGTATGCTACATCTACAAAAATATGAAATGGTATCCTCTTTGCCAAAACCTAAGGCACGTGGTAAGCATGCATGTGAAGGATCTATTTTGAGAAAAATGCAGCGTTCCTCCTTCCCAAAAGATGGTTCAGTAGGAGCTACTTATGTAGCTTGTTCACACTAATGTCTATGGTCCTAGTTAGATGCCTTCTTTTGGGAACTAGCTTTACTTCATGACTTTTATTGATGATTTTTCCAAGCATGCATGGGTCTATCCATTGAAAGAAGAGTCTAAAGTGTTTATATGCTTCAAACAGTTTCCATCAACTAGACACAAGCTTACTCTTATACTCTAGAAACTATTTGAAGTATAGAATTTTACAATTAATTTGCAATTTACATCATGACTTCTCATGGTATCTTTCAAGGAAACTATTTGTTTGCCATCAATCATACTTAGATGGTCCAAACTTCTTTCTTTGTCTCTCTTAGACATAGCTTCTATTTTGTAACTAGTAACTAAAAGTTCTCTTGCAAGAAATCTTGGTTACTCGAAGGATTCCATCCTCAAACCATTCCCAACCTAATTGAAAATGAAAAAGATCAGCTATCTTCGTCATTCACTTTCTAAAAGAAACCTTTAACCACATATTATATGCTCACCCTAACTTATCTTGGCAATAAATGAAATGGTCTTCTATAGATAGAAAATGCACCATGCACTTCAAACTTCTGGAAATCATACCATCTATGTATGCATGTATATGTTCATGCATCTTCTTCTCTACTTAACTACTCTACAAGGTTTTAATTATTTTTTTCACATGAGAGTTCCTCTCTCTCTTACAACACAATATCTCTCTTGTTCTCTCATGGCATATAACACCATGTGTCTACAAAAAGTTCTGCAGCATTTCCTCAAGAAAATGAAACCGAAAAAAAATTAATAACTATGATAGAATGAAAGGCATAAGCCTAATGGTGGGAAAACCACTTTCTTAGCTCCAAAATATGCAAACAAGAATCTTTTCCAATATGTGTTTTGGGGCATTACATGTCCTCATAACAATGTCTTCTCTCGCTCCAATACCTACCAAATGATCTAAAAACACATAAAAATGACATGTACATGCTTTTATGAACAAATAAAAGTTAATGTAACTTCATGTGCAAAGATTAAGTCATATCAAGACTAAATTTCATGCACATCCCAATATTAGTTTCATAATATTGGAAAAAAAACACTACAAATATAAATTATGATGCAAAAAGTATCCAGATCAATGTATTTGAGAGCAAAAATATGATCCAAAGGTATACGAATCCCAAACGATAGTAAATGTGATTAAGAACTTTGAATCTTCATACTTGAATACTTAAATCACTCAAAAAGAGTTCCTTGCTAGTCAATAACCATTTAAAAGCTTATGTAGAGATGAATTGCAAAGGCTAAAATGGCATATGACTATTGAAAAGAAATCTTGAAGTGTAGAATCTATAGAGATTTGAATTTCCTGATTTCAAACTTATATGAGGAAGTTATGACCAAAAAATGGAACTAGGTGGATGGGCAACATCTCTCTTTGAACTTATATGTAGCAAATTAAATGATATGTATATGAAGTTCTTTAATGACACAATTATGGACTCAAGCCATGCATTAGAAATCTCTTGGATTCTAGTTTCTATACCCAAGTGTAATCACTCAATTTGGATACAAATTTTGTGAGTTATGGTCAAAAGAGTGTGGATAGATCATCAAAAAATACTTTATGTAGAGAGAATATGAAGGAAAAATGGGCTCCTTTTGAGTTGCCACACAGATGAAAAAATTGAAAAGATCATGTGTTCATATTCTTAATCCCATATACAATGTTTTTAGTGCAAAAGCTAGGTATAAGAGTACTCTTACCCTTCTCATTGAGTTCATTCATGGAAAGGAGAGGAAGACCTCTCTTCCTCTAAGCATTAGGATCACTTTTTGAAATCAATGGGGATGGAGGAACTAAGGCTCTATTTAGGTTATCCTCTACTATAGCATATGTGATTGGAATAACATTGGCAGGGGGTGGAGGTTGTTGACCTAATATCGGTTGTGGTCAATGTTGAGCTTGGTAGTGGGGTTGATAAGGTTATTGAGGCATAAAGAATCGGTGATGTTGATATTGGTTTGGATATCTTCCTAGCACCTGGTAATTTTGCCTAACCACTTGTTTGTTGTAAGGGAAATCGTGTGGCATGTGATTAGTGTACCTTCTCTCTATTGTGTAATATTGTTTATTAGGTTTCCCTTGGTTCTGAGTCATGATGGGGCAAACATTGGCCATATGGTCCCCTCCGCAATTACAACATCATTTTAGTGAAACCATTATAGGGGTGTGTTTGCTTGCGACTCCTAATTTTTGAGCTACTTTCTCTGCTAATTCATCAATTGATGCCGAAGTTTTTGAATTGATACTGGTAGAATTAATTGAATCCATGTAGATCTTTGAAATTTTTAAATCATCTTCAAGGTTATACTAGATATCTATGCACATTCACAGACATTGCTCTATAGTCCTAGGTTCCTTCAAGTGCACATATGATCGAAATTTCACACTTAGAAAGCCATCCAAAAACAATGGCACTTTTTTGCATGATGTGGGTAACTCTGGAATGGCGCATCTCCCAAGGTATTTTCTAAATCTTTTTCCTGCTAGCTTGAATGTTTATTGAGGTGTTTTCTTAAATCTATGGATCAAAGATGAAGTGTTATGCTTGATTCCACTCTTAGAGAGTCTAGGCAAAGGGAACTCATATGTGCCTCTTTGGTGTCTTGGATTTCTTTCTCTCTCTTGATTCGTTCTACTTGTATCTCACCCTGATCTTTCTCTCCCATAAGGGTTTGCAAAGTTTACTTTGGGTCTATCCCTAGATCTCTCCTTATGATTGCCTAGGATATGGGAAGATCCCACTGCTTTTTTACTATGGGATGCACAAGATCTAGGTAGAGGAAATACCAATTCTCCTTTCCAAGTGTAGACATGTCTTCCATGTTCCCGGACCATAAACACCAATCCAAAGGAGTTCTCTAAGTAGATTAACTTACCAAAGGTATCGAGATCTTTGAACTCATAAATGATTACTTCGTCTACCTCGCTTGGTATATCAGGCTTGGACCTCCACAAGGCTTCATCAGCCTCTCTATTCAAGGATAGCTATATGCTCTTATTATCCTAATGAATCCATTCTGGTGTGATTATCCTTGATAGGATGGACTTACCATAGGGTGTTCTAGGTTCTTTTCCCATATTGTCCTACTCCATGTCTCCTATTTCAGACTCAAGGATGATGATTCCAAATTCATTTCTCTGATTGGGTGAGCCCGTAACCACATACATGGTTCCTTGCTTATCAATATAGGAGCCTTCTTCAAATTTGACCACGAGGTGTTTAATTCCAAAGGGTCGGTGAGGGTTTTTAAGTTGTATCACTGATTGCCTTAAGCCCTCCTCATAAATGCGAGCTCTTAATCTATTGGTTCTTATGTAATCTAACTAAGTCTTATTGGGGCCTTTGGGGGTTTGTAAGTATGCTAGTCTCTAGCATGGTATACCGGATTAGCTGCTAGATGTAGTGAGCTTGTGTTGTCACCAAAAATGTGAGGTGTTGAAGAATGAAGTCCAAGATCTGTGTACAAAGACTTTAACCACATGATTTCTTGAGTTGCATTAGCCAAACCTCTATATTCTGCTTCAATAAAAGATAATGCCACGGTTGGTTGCTTCTTCGATGACCAAGAAATGATTTTTGAACCTGCAAATGATATACACCCGGATGTGCTTCTTCTATCATCTTTAGATCCGGCCCAATCTGCATCTGAGTAGACCTTTAGCTCAATATCTGAAGTATATGAATAAAACAAACCTTCATTCATGGTCCCCTTTAGGTACTTGAGGACTCTCTTGGCTGCTTCCATATGTGGTCTTCTTGGCTTATGCGTAAACTGACTCAATATGCTAACACTATAGCATATATCCACCCTTGTGAGTGTTGCATAGTTCAAACTTCCAACCAAGCTTTGATAGCTTGTGATGTCTTCAATTGGCTCTCCTACATAAGCACTAAGCTTATGATTTTGCTCCATAGGTGTACCTACACACTTGGTATTTTCCATCTTGAACTTGACGAGCATGTCATGGACGTACTTCCTTTGTGTGGTGTATATACCTGAATCTGTGTAGATCAACTCCAATCCAAGAAAATAAGTGAGTGGTCCGAGGTCACTTATTTTGAACTCCTCCTTCATTTGAGCCTTTACTTGTTTGATTCCTTCAAGATCATTTCTTGTGATAATAATATCGTCAACATACACACATAAATAGATCACTTCAGATCCATTCCTCTTTATGAACAAAGAGGTATCCGCCTTGCTAGCTTTGAATCCTTGGTCCTGCAAATAAGTCACCAATCTGAAATTCCAAGCTCTTGGAGCTTGCTTCAATCCATACAAAGCTTTCTTTAGTTTGCATACATAGTTAGGATGATGTGCATCCTCATATCCAGGAGGTTGTGCCATATACACTTCCTCAGAAATCCATCCATTCAAGAAAGCATTCTTTACATCAAGTTGATAAAGATTCCAATTTCTAGATGCAGCAAGACTAATGAGAACCCTAATTGTAGGCATTTTTGCAACAGGAGAGAAAGTCTCCTCATAATCAATACCATGGGTTTGAGCAAACCCTTTAGCAACTAACCTTGCTTTGTGTCTATTTATACTTCCATCTGGATTCCTCTTGATTTTGGATATCCATCAAGATCCAATTACCTTCATAGATGGCTTGTTAGGTACAAGCTCCCAAGTGTCATTCTCCTTCAAGGCTTCCATTTCTTCATCCATTGCATCTCTCCAAGCTTTCTTGCTTTGTGCTTCTTCAAATGTGGTAGGTTCTTCATTGGTTGAATCCTTTGCAATGTAGATTGAGTGCTTGGTGACCAAAGAAGTATCATAACCAAAACTCTTTGGTTTCTTCTTCTCCCTTGAAGACCTTCTAAGTGGTTGATGTGAGCTCTCGGGTCCATGTGTAGCATCCTGCATCTTTGCTTTTCCTTTGTTCTTCCATAGCTTTAGTCTTTCCAAGTCTTCTAGGTCAATCTCCGAATCACTTTCTTCAATCTGCTTTGGCTCCTTTGGTTGAAGTGATGGAAAATCTTCATCCAAGTCATATGGAAGCTTCACTTTCCTGTCATCATCAAACCATGATTTGTTTTCATCAAAAATTACATCTCTACTCACAGAAAATCCTTTATTGGTTGGATTGTACAATCTATAGCCTTTTTGGTTTTGATCATAACCAATGAATACACACTTCTCTACCTTGGGATCCAATTTCCCTCTTACTTGAGAAGGAATGTGAGCATAGGCTAAGCATCCAAAGATTTTGCAATGCTCTAGACTAGGTCTTCTTCCATTCCACACTTCATATGGAGTGGTTCCATCTAGTGACTTAAATGGAAGTCTATTTATGAGATATGTGGCTGTAGACACAGCCTCTGCCCATAGGTAGTTTGGCAATCCCTTTTCGTTGAGCATGGACCTTGCTGCTTCGACAATAGCTCTGTTCCTCCTCTCTGCTACACCATTGAGTTCGGGTTTATACCTTGTAGTGACTTCCCTTTTAATGCCTCTTTCATGCAAGAAGGCATCAAATTCAGAAGAGAAGTATTCTCCTCCACCATCTGATCTGAGTCGTTTCAAAGTCCTACCTGTTTGGTTTTCAACAAGAGCAATATACTTCTTAAAGCAATTAAACACTTCATCCTTGTGCTTCATGAAAAACAGAATGGTCCACCTCCTACAATCATCTATGAAAGACACATAATATCTTGAGCCTGATATAGATGACTCCTTACTTGGACCCCACACATCCGTGTGCACTAGATCCAAAGGATTTTGATACATATATCCTTTCTTATTGAAAGGTTGTCTATGAGCCTTGCCGAGTTGACAAGCTTCACACTTATAAATCATGTGTTGCCTTGTGATATTAGGCAAACCAAGTACACTTTGGTCCCTGCAAATTTGTTTGAGTGTCCTCTCACCAATGTGAGCAAGCCTTTTGTGCCATATCTCCAACTCTGTAAGAGTTTGAGATCCATAGCTAAACAAAGCTATGTTCTTTGTATCTTCTACTTCAAAAGTGAAAAGCCTTCCTGTCTTTTCTCCTTTGGCAATCCTTCGAAAGCCTTGCCTTGGGTCTTCAACATATGCTCCAAATCGATTGAATCTAACCTGCAATCCTTTTTCAACAATCTGTCCAACACTTATTAAATTTTGGTAATTGTAGGGACATACAAGACTTTGCTTAAGAGGTTCATATTCCCATCTGATGTCTTCACATTACCTATCTTCTCCACTGAGTGTTTTGTGTCATCTCCTGTCTGCACTTCATGCTTGTTATGAGGATCTTCCAAATCAGAAAGTAAAGCCACATTTCCTGCTACATGGTTCGAGCATCCCGAATCAATGTAAAATATGTGATCATCATCCTTACCCTTCTTCGTTGATAGATTCATAATCAATAATGAATCTTCTTGACTTTGGTCCTCTGCATAGTTATTGTAATCTCTTCTTCCTCTATGGCCACTTTGATAGTTGTTGTTGTTGTTGTAATTGTTGTTGTAGTAGTTGTTGTTGTTGTAGCCTCCATTGTATCTACCTCTATTTGATCCATAGCCACCTCTATTGAATCCTCTTCCTCTTGAGTTCCTCGGGTTCCTGAAACATTCTTCAGTAGTATGGTTAGATAAGCCACATATGTTGCAAGGTTGAGATGATTGGAATCTCCCCCTGCCTTGCTTTCCACCTCTGCCTCTTCCTCTAGCTCTTCCTCTACCTGCAAAGTTTGCTTGGAAAGAGCTTCCTTCATCTTCATTCTTCCCATTCTTTGACTTGTCCTTGACCTTAGCTTTATCAGAATATAAGGCAAAAGTTTGATTACCTCTTGAGGACTCACCACCTTTGCTAATCTTTGCTTCATGAGTGAAGAGTTGGCCCATGAGTGTGTTGAGGTCGGGTACATGCATATCCATGTATAAATCCATGGCTATTGTGAATGACTCCCACTTGTCGTCTGCTTTGATTCCATTCATGATTTGCCTTATGATTTGCTCCTCTTCAATTACCTCTCCAATGCTTCCAAGTTGGTCAGAAATATCCTTCATCTTTGTGACATAATCAGTCATATTTTGCTTGGGGCTTTTCTTCATTGTTGTGAACTCCATCCACAATTGGTTCTTCCTTGCTCGAGTGTTGGAAGAGAAGAAAGAAGCAAGTGCATTCCAGGTCTCTCTTGATGTCTTGCATCCCTTGACATGAGGTAAAAGAAAATCAGAGATTGAGTTTAGAATATAGGACCTTGCAAGTGCATCCTTCGAACACCAATTCGAAAGTCCTTCCACTTCTTCATGTGATGGTTGCCCTTTGTTCCTCATGGTTGGCATTGCTTCATCTCCGGATATGAATCCATATAGATTCCTCCCTTGAAGGTAAGCCTCCATCCTTAGAGACCATGCCGGATAGTTGTTTTGATCCAATTTTTCATTTGTTGATGGAAATCCATCTCCCATGTTGCTCGACTATGCTCTGATACCACTGTGAAGAGAGATGGTGGATGCAATCCAAAGATGAGTAGGTGCCGCTACAACCAGCTTCACACCAGCCAACTGAGACTTCAGAGTTGATTATTAGACCCTTTGAGCTTCCTAAATTCACCAAAATATCAGCCAAGTACTTTGGAAAATGTATCCCAAAAGTTTAAGTCAAGACAGACTAGTTGCGAAATGACTAGCTCCCAAAACTTGCTATTTTTGGACATACACCTGCTAGAAAAAATGAACAGTGCTCTCAACCTGGAAGGAATTAGAAAAATTCCTTTTCGGCATAGCAAATAGACTTAGCAAGCTTCACAATCCAAGTTAAAACACTTCAAATGATGGACTGAGCACTGAGAACAAGTTTTATCAATTTTTGGAACATGCCCACCATTCTCGGGGCTCTGTAGAGATAGACCAGTGAGCAGTAAAATGCAAATATCTCCAAAACTATACATCCAATGACCTTGAAAATTGATATGCAAACACTAGACAGTAACAGCTATCCAACGCACGTTAAATCACGGAAAAACATTCAGCAGAACTCGAGATATGACCTTCTGAAGTTACTGCTCTGAGTGAGTATAGCAGAGAACAAAACAGAGAAGTAAATGATGATAAATGTATAGATTCACATATGTTTACAACCACATTGGCAATGAATCTTTGCACAATGGGAGTAGAATGATAGAGCTATGGAGTAAGATCTTCAATCTCTACAAAATGACATGAAGTGGTCACGTACAAGGCTTGCTAATCACCTCTTCCTTCTTGCTCCTTTTATAGCTATTCTTGGAGCGAGTTTTGAATTCGAATTCGAATGGCTCCACCTAAAAGTGATCCCCAAAGTTAGGAGATATTCCCTCAGCTCAAAAGTCATTATTTTGGTAGTTAGGGCCACGAAATTTCTTTTACATCATGCATGAGGTAAGCCATCCTTTTCCTTTTTCTTTTTTCAATTACAAGAGATAAAAATGAACTCTTTTACAAGAGGTGTTCACATGACTACTCATGTGACTTACAAATGAGGATGATATCAAATATATCAAGCATGTAGGCTTGGGTAAAATGCACCAACATCTACTGCCACATATCTTGTTAACAAGTTTCCATCAAAATCTCTTGATGGAATGATCCCATATGAAGCATGGCATTGTAGAATACCTTTACTTGATCATTGCAGGATCTTTAGATGTGTTGCTTATGTGCATATCCCATCTCAAATCAGAGGTAAGCTAGAGCCTAAGGCAATTTATGCACAAACCTAGAGCACCTCACTTGGAAATTGCCAAGAGGATTTTGAAGTACCTTAAAGGCACTCAAAATCAAGGTTTATACTTTCCTTATACTTCAGATTTGGACATCAAGATATACTCATATGCAAATTGGGCAGGTTGCAAGGATGACACGAGGAGTACCTCAGGTTATCTCTCTTTTGCATGTGATAAGCCTATTCCATGGTCTTCCAAGAAGCAACCTACTGTTGCTTTATTTTCAACAGAGGTTGAATATAGAGGGCTAGCCAATGCTACTCAAGAAGCCATATGGATTAGATTGTTATATGCAGACTTGGGATTACATGCTAACTCTCCAATTATTTTTGGAGACAATACAAGTTCCTTACATCTTGCAGCAAATCCTATCTATCACGCTAGGACGAAGCATATAGAGGTCCACTATCATTATGTGAGAGAGAGGCTATTGAGCAAGTTGGCATATATATCAACTAATATGCAATGTGCAGACTTATTGACCAAAGCACTTGATGGTACTAAACTTTGTAGGTTTAAAGCTATGATTGGATTGCATGAACTTCAAGAGGATTGATGAAGAAGACCAAGCCAAGATATTTGACTTGAGGGGGAGTTGTTGGTGCAAGTGCCAAGACTACACACTTGGCTAGGCATGCAAAGACTTTATGTGCAATTGATTGAAGACCCATGAGAGCCATTGCTATGGGTTTTTTATCTTTAGCCAATTGTAAAAGTCAATTGACTTGGAAGATTCTTGTAAATGACACTAAACTCGTGGAGTTAGATAGAAGGAAAAACTACAACTTCATCTGGAGAGAATATCTCCTAGATTAGGGGATCACTTTTCTAGAGAGAGCCAAATTTGAATTCAAATTCAAATTTGAAGTTAACATCTATAAAATAGGTTGAAATCTCGCGGCCATTACACTCCCTTAGAGAGTCATTCATTTGATCTTTAGTAGAGGTTGAGTAGCACACCTCATTGCTCACTCACCTCACAATCATTTGGCATTATTCCTTTGCCAATGATGTTGTAAATTCATGTCTCATAATACATATACATCATTAAGTAATATGTTGGTCTCTCTGTCATTCTCACTCAAAATAGTGTCCTTGTTTTGCTTATATCTCAGTCATTACTCCACCATTTTCAATGTTCTATGTCTTGTTGGAATCAAATCTAAGTCTACTACGTGCTGACAAATTTTGAAGACATTCCATTTAGTGGATTGGGAGAAAAGCGTCTCAAAGTGGACACTGGTCATTCTCTACAGAGGTCCTAAAAAATCGAGGGTAATACTACACTTGCTAAATTGATTGCTCTGTGTATAGTCAATCATCTTAAGTGATTCCACTTGCAATCATTAGATCTTTAAGCTAATTAGATATCTCCACAAGGAATTTTTCTAATTCCTATTGTTCTAGGAGCACTGAGTTTTACAAGGAGTAGGTGTGTGAACCAAAATAGAAGGTTTTTGATGATTTGTGAATGTTGAAGTTATGTGTTTCCAATCAATCATTACAAGGATCATCTCCAAAGTACATAGGCACTTATTTAGTGTCATTGGAAAGCTAAAAGGGCCTACAACTCAACTCTAAAGTGAAAGAGGGTTGGTACAAAATAGGGATTAGCAGTTATGAAGAGATGGATATGCACTTGATGAAGATAAAGTGGTGCTGCAAAAACTTTGCACTACACCAGCCAAATGGACTCTAGAGATATGTGATGGGCCCTTTTAGCTTGCCAAAGGATGTATTTGACACCCTATGTACCTTGGAAGATCACTCTCAAAAATTTGAATCAAAACAGAGAAGTTGGAGTAGATTCAAGAGCCAAAAACTTGCTATTTATGTTCATACACCTATCCAAAGTTTTGAACAATTCTCTGGCCACAACAGCAATTAACTTAATTCCTTTTGTGGAACTCTTATACACTTAATAAGCTAACAATCATGAGTGATTGATAAAAAATTCAATCTTCCAAGATTACCTGCAAACCAATCATGGCTTTGAATTTGCAAAGCTTTGTACCATCCAATATTTTGGTGAGAATATATGCACATTTTTTATGAGTGGACGCATATGATATTTGAATCTCCTTGCTCACAATCTTCTCTCTTACATAGTGATAATGAACTTCAATATGTTTAGTCCTTGCATGAAAAATTGGATTAGCAGCTAAGTGAGTAGAACTCATATTAACCAAAAATAGTTGGAGTCCCAAATTCCAATCCAAGATCTCTGAATAGTGTCTTCATCCACATAGCTTCTTGAGTATCTATAGCAAGACCTCTATATTCAGCTTCAATGGAAGAGAGAGCAACTGTGGGTTGCTTCTTGGATGACCATGAAACAAGTTTTGAACCTAGAAAGGTAAGATAACCTGAGGTGCTCCTTCTGTCTTCCTTGGAGCCAACCCAATCTGCATTAGAGAACAATTTCAAACTTAAATCAGATACATAAGGGTAATATAACCCCTCATTCATGGTCCCTTTGAGATATCTGAGTATCCTCTTGGCAGCCTCCACGTGAGGTTTCTTGGGTGTGTGCATAAATTGACTTAGCACACTCACACTATAACATATATTAACCCTTCTCAATGTGGCATAGTTCAAACTACCCACAAGGCTTTGATAACCTATCACATCTTCTATGAGTTTACCTTCATGTGAGCTCAATTTATGATTAACCTCCATTGGAGTAACTGCAATCCTGCAATCTTGCATCTTGAATTTTGCCAACATGTCTTTAATGTACTTTCTTTGAGTAAGAAACAAACCATGATCTTTGTAGACAACTTCCAATCCTAGGAAGTAGGTAAGTGAACCCAAATCACTTATCTTGAATTCTTCTCTCATATGTTCTTTGATTCTCTTCATGCCATCTGTATCATTTCCTGTAAGTATAATATCATCTACATACACACACAAATAGATGACTTCAGAATTACTCCTTTTTATGAATAGTTCTGCCTTGCTAGGTTGAAATCCTTTGTCCTGCAAGAATGAGACAAGCCTGTGATTCCAAGCCCTTGGGGCTTGTTTGAGTCCATATAAAGCTTTTTTAATTTTACACACATAATTAGGATATATGTGATTCTCAAAACCAGGTGGTTCTGCCATATATACCTCTTCTATTATCCATCCATTAAGAAATGCATTTTTTACATCCAACTGAAGTATCTTCCAATTCTTGGAAGAGGCAATACTAAGCAAAACCCTAATAGTAGGCATCTTTGCCACATGAGAGAAGGTCTCCTCATAATCAATGTGCAAAGCCTTTTGCCACAAGCCTTGCCTTATACCTATTAATGGAGCCATTTGAGTTCTTCTTTAATCTGTAGATCCACCTTAAGCCTATCACTTTCATTGATGGAGACTTGGGAACCAATTCCCAAGTGTTATTCTCCTCAAGAGCTTCAATTTCTTCTTCCATTGCATGCCTCCATTTTGATTTCTTCTTTGCTCCCTCAAATGTTGAAGGTTCCTCTTGATGTATGTCATGTGCTAGATAGATTGAATGTTTGGTGACTAGAGAAGTATCAAACCCATACCTTTTTGGCTTTCTTTTCTCCCTCATGGACCTTCTTAGGCCATGATGTGATGATTTTGCCTCTTGTCCAAGTTCTTGCATTTTTGCTTTACCTTTAGACTTCCACATTTTGAGTTTTTCATACTAAGTTGCTTCATCATCTTCTAAGGTATCTTGCTCTTCAACTTTAGAAGAATTATCTTGAGAAGTTTTGGAAAATCTTCTTCAAGATCATAAGGTAGGTTGACCTTTCTACATGAATCTTCATACCAAGAACTATTCTCATCAAATACTACATCTCTACTCACCAAGAATCCTTTGGTTGTTGGGTTGTATAATCTATAGGCCTTTTGATTGTTGTCATATCCAATGAATACACACCTTTCTGCTTTGGGATCCATCTTGCCTCTAACCTGTGAAGGAACATGAGCAAAAGCAACACATCCAAAAATCTTACAATGATCCAAGCTTGTTCTTCTTCCATTCCAAGCCTCATATGGTGTCATGCCATCAAGTGAAGGTAACCTGTTAATCAAATAAGTGTTTGTGGATACAGCCTCATCCCATAAGTAACTAGGTAAGTACTTTTCATTTAGCATAGACCTTGCAGCTTCAACAATTGTCTTATTCCTTCTTTTTGCCACTCCATTTTGCTCAAGAGTGTACCTTGTAGTGATCTCTCTTTTGATTCCTCTTTCTTGAAGAAAGAAGTCAAATTCATGGGAGAAGTACTCTCCCCCTTCGTCTAACCTTAGCCTTTTTAGTGTTTTACCTGTTTGATTCTCTACATGAGCCAAATATCTTTTGAAGCATGAAAAGACTTCATCTTTGTGTTTCATAAAGTATAATATAGTCCACCTACTGCAATCATCAATGAAGGAGACATAATACCTTGATCCAGATATTGAAGCATCCTTGCTAGGTCCTCATACATCTGTATGAACGAACTCCAAGAGATCTCCATGCATATATCCTTTCTTCATGAATGGTAACCTGTGAGACTTTCCAAATTGACATGCACTACACTTATAAATCATGTGTTGTTTTGACAAGTTGGGGAGTCCAAGTACGCTTTGGTCCCTGCAAATTTGCTTTAATGATCTCTCACCAATATGTGCTAACCCTTTGTGCCATACTTCCAATTTTGTGAGTGTCTGACTACCATAGTTAAAGAGAGCAATGTTTCTAGTGTCTTGTAATTCAAATGTGAACAATCTACTTGTCTTTTCACCTTTTGCAATTCTCTTGAATCCTTGACTTGGATCTTCAACAAATGCTCCTGCTTTTGTGAACCTGACTTGCAACCCTTTCTCTACTATTTGCCCAACACTTATCAAATTGTTTGTAATGGTAGGGACATAGAGTACCTTACTAAGCAAGTTGATGTTTCCATCAGGTGCTTTGACATTTCCTATTTTCTCCACAAGGTGTCTTGTATCATCTCCTATTTGTACCTCATGTTTGTTCTTTGGATCTTCTAAATCAGATAGGAGGGCCACATTTCCTGCCACATGATTGGAACAACCTAAATCTATGTAGAAAGCATGCTCATCAGATTTACCTTGTGGCATGGCCATATTCATGATTAACAATGAGTCCTCTTGATTTGAGTCTTCTATGTAGTTATTGAAGTCTCTTCTTCCTCTATTGCCTCCTTGATAGTTTGAATGGTTTTAATTGTTGTAGTTGCCATGGTAATTGTTGAACCTTCCTCTTGAGTAGTCGTAACTTCCTCTATTGTAGCCCCTGCCTCTTTGATTTCTGGAATTCCTAAAGCAATTTTTAGTTGTATGATTAGTTAATCCACAAATAGAGTATGAATTAGAGTCTTGGGATCTCCCCTTGCCTTGTCTTCCTCCTCTTCCTCTACCTCTACCATGTCTTCCTCTACCTGCATAGTTAGCTTGATGTGTACCTGCTTCATCGTCTACTTTCTTTCCTCTTCCTTTTTTTTCTTTGGACTTGCTTTTATCAGTATACAAAGATAAAGATTGATTACCTTTGGAGCTTTCTCCATTCTTGATAAGTTTGGCCTCTTGATTAAGTAGTTGTCCTATGAGTGTGTTGAAATCCGGTACATGCATATCCATGTATAGATTCATAGTTGTGGTGAATGCTTCCCACTTGTCATCTACCTTCAAGCCATTGATGACTTGCCTTACAATTTTCTCTTCATCTATTACCTCTCCAATGCTTCCCAACTGATCTGCTATGTCCTTGAGCTTTGTGACAAAATCAGTCACATTTTGTTTGGGAGCTTTCTTGAGAGTTGTGAAGTCTAGCCATAATTGATGCTTCCTGGCCTTTGTACTTGAACAGAAGAAGGCTTCAAGTGCATTCCACACTTCCTGAGATGTTTTACAACTTCTAATGTGAGGCAAAAAAAAATATGAGATAGATTTGAGGAGATAAGACCTTGCAAGTGCATCCTTGGAGCACCATGTGCTCAATCTTTCTTGCTCTTCTTGTGTTGGTTGACTTTTGTTCTTGAAACTTGGCATAACTTCATCTCCAACTATATAACCATATAAATCCCTTCCTTGAAGATAAGCTTCCATCCTTAATGACCAGGCTGAGTAGTTACCTCTATCCAATTTGTCAATTGATGAAGGAAATCCATCTGCCATGTCCAACCTTGCTCTGATACCACTATGAAGAAATGGATTTGTACTTGATGAAGATGAAGTGGTGCTAAAAAAACTTTGCACTACACCATCCAAATGGACTCCAGAGATATGTGGTGGGCCCTTTAGCTTGCCAAAGGATGTATTTGACACCCTATGTACCTTGGAAGATCGCTCTCAAAAAGTTGAATCAAAATAGAGAAGTTGGAGTCGATTCAAGAGCCAAAAACTTTTTATTTGTGTTCATACACCTGTCCAAAGTTTTGAACAATTCTCTGGTCACAGCAACAATTAACTTAATTCCTTTTGGGGAACTCTTATACACTTAATAATCTAACAATCATGAATGATTTGATAAAAAATGATGAACCACACAAAAAGAAAAAAACTTAGCAAGTCATAGGATGACCCCGATTTTCTTGAGCTGCAACAGTACACAGACCCGTGATTAATAAAATGCAAATTCCTCGAGATTCAAGAACCCAATGATTATGAAATTTTGTAGGCATATGATAGAAAGTATGCACTGAATTGCACACACTTTAAATCATAGAAAATGGTGAAGTACACACTGAAAAACAACTCTGACAAAATGACTGTTCTTAGAGAGTGCTACCAGAGAAGAAGAAAACCAAGTAACACAGTTGACTTAAAATTATCATAGCTGAAGATTGAAACATCTAATTGTAATGAAAATTGATGAGCATATAGTAGACTTAAAGAGGTAACTTTACCAAGTCAAACCACTAAAAATGGTTCACCAAGCTGAGAGAAATCATCTCTGCAATCTGACTAAGAAAACTGAGAGATATGGTAGTGAAAAGTACACTTCACAAGAACATGAAGATATGAACCCAAATGATCATGAAAATGAAAGTAGATTGATTGTACAATACAATGGACTTACTGATACATATGTGTGCCTTGAAATCACACCTTCATATGGCATAAATCTCAACTTCTTGGATGTCTTCACTTAACCATGACTAAAACTACCATGTATTTATAGTTGATCTTGGGAGCCTAACTTCCCTCAATCACTCTTCAATCTATAAGTGATTGATTTGATTCTCCAACTGCCATCAATCATGGCTTCTCTTTCCTCTTTTGATCAAGTGGACTCAACCACTTAAGATTCTTTCACTTTTACATCAAGTAAGACTTCAAAAAGTTACAAGAGGTAGTTCACAAGTGAACTTTACATTGTCTTCATTTTAAAGCTTCTTCTATGACTTTGTGGGACTCAAGCCAATACTTAAGCTTGTCATAGACTTGCTCCAACAGCAATACCAACTCATTTATTGGAGTGTCCATCCATCTTTCCCAACAGTGGTATAAGAGCAAAGCTAAGGTAAAATGGGAGATGGTTTTCCTTTTTTCATTGATAAATTGGATAGGAACAACTACCAAGCATGGTCCTTGAGGATCAAGACATACTTGCAAGGAAGGAGTCTCTATGGATACATCTGAGGAGATGAGGAGATGCCCATTTTCATAAGCAAAGGACAACCTACAAGAGAGGAGCATGAAAGACTCAATTCATGGTGTGCCAAAGATGGATTTGCAAGGTCATACTTACTTAACTCTATCTTTGAATTTCTTCTTCAACACATTAGGAACTGTAAGACATCCCCAGGGACTTGGGAGACTTTGTCATCATATTTTTCTTCCAACACAAGGGCTAGGAAGAACCAATTGTGGATTGAGTTTACCACTCAAAGAAAGCAACCCAAGCAAGGCATCTCAGAGTATGTGACCAAAGTCAAGGATATGGCTGACCAATTAGCAAGCATAGGAGAGGAGATTGAAGAAGAGCAAATTGTGAGACAAGTAATCAATGGTATTAAGGCAGATTATAAATGGGAGAGCTTCACAACTACCATGGACTTGTACATGGACATGCTGATTCCAACCACACTCATGGGGCAACTCTTTACCCATGAAGCCAAGCTCAACAAAAATGGAGATTTATCAAGAGGTAATAACTCTTCTGCTTTATATACAGATAAAGGAAATTCTAAAGAGAAAGGGAAAAGCAAAAAGATTGAGGATGAAGGTACAACCTCTCAAGCTAACTATGCAGGGAGAGGTATGTTGGTGCATTTTACCCAAGCCTACATGCTTGATATGCTTGATATTATGATCATTTGTAAGTCACATGTATAGTCATGTGAACGCCTCTTGTAAAAGAGTTCATTTTTATCTCTTGTAATTGAAAAAAGAAAAAGGAAAAGGATGGCTTACCTCATCCATGATGTAAAAGCAATTTTGTGGCTCTAACTACCCAAATCACGAATTTTTGAGCTGAGGGAATATCTCCTAACTTTGGGGATCACTTTTAGGTGGAGCCATTCGAAATCGAATTCAAAACTCCCTCCAAGAATAGCTATAAAAAGAGCAAGAAGGAAGAGGCGATTAGCAAGCCTTGTACGTGACCACTTCATGTCATTTTGTAGAGATTAAAGAGCTTACTCCATAGCTATATCATTCTACTCCCATTGTGCAAAGATTCATTGCCAATGTGGTTGTAATCATATGTGAATCTATACATATATCATCATCTACTTCTCTGTTTTGTTCTCTGCTATACTCACTCAGAGCAGTACCTTCAGAAGGTCATATCTCGAGTTCTACTGATCCGTTTTCAGTGTTTTAACATGGGTTGGATAGCTCTCACGGTCTACTTTTTACTTATATATTTTCATGGTCATTGGATTAATAATTCTGAAGATATCTACAATATACTGCTCACTGGTATATCTCTATAGAGCCTCGAGAATTGTGGGCATGATCCAGAAATTGATAAATCTTGTTCTCAGTGCTCAGTCCATCATTTGAAGTGTTTTAACTTGGATTGGGAAGATTTCTATGTCTATTTGCTATGTCCAAAAGGAATTTATCTAATTCCTACCAGGTTGAGAGCACTGTTCAGTTTTTCCAACAGGTGTATGTCCAAAAATAGCAAGTTTTGGGAGCTAGTCATTTCGCAACTAGTCTGTCTTGACTTAAACTTTTGGGATACATGTTCCAAAGTACTTGGCTGATATTTTGGTGGATTAGGAAGCTCAAATGGTCTACTAATCAACTCTAAAGTCTCAGTTGGCTGGTGTGAAGCTGGTTGTAGCGGCACCTACTCATCTTTGGATTGCATCCACCATCTCTCTTCACAGTGGTATCAGAGCATAGTCAAGCAACATGGGAGATGGATTTCCATCAACAATTGACAAATTGGATCGAAACAACTACCCGGCATGGTCTCTAAGGATGGAGGCTTACCTTCAAGGGAGGAATCTATATGGATTCATATCCGGAGATGAAGCAATGCCAACCATGAGGAACAAAGGGCAACCATCACATGAAGAAGTGGAAGGACTTTCGAATTGGTGTTCGAAGGATGCACTTGCAAGGTCCTATATTCTAAACTCAATCTCTGATTTTCTTTTACCACATGTCAAGGGATGCAAGACATCAAGAGAGACCTGGAATGCACTTGCTTCTTTCTTCTCTTCCAACACTCGAGCAAGGAAGAACCAATTGTGGATGGAGTTCACAACAATGAAGAAAAGCCCCAAGCAAAATGTGACTGATTATGTCACAAAGATGAAGGATATTTCTGACCAACTTGGAAGCATTGGAGAGGTAATTGAAGAGGAGCAAATCATTAGACAAATCATAAATGGAATCAAAGCAGACGACAAGTGGGAGTCATTCACAACAGCCATGGATTTATACATGGATATGCATGTACCCGACCTCAACACACTCATGGGCCAACTCTTCACTCATGAAGCAAAGATTAGCAAAGGTGGTGAGTCCTCAAGAGGTAATCAAACTTCTGCCTTATGTTCTGATAAAGCTAAGGTCAAGGACAAGTCAAAGAATAGGAAGAATGAAGATGAAGGTAGCTCTTTCCAAGCAAACTTTGCAGGTAGAGGAAGAGGCAGAAGTGGAAAGCAAGGCAGGGGGAGATTCCAATCATCTCAACCTTGCAACATATGTGGCTTATCTAACCATACTACTAAAGAATGTTTCAGGAATCTAAGGAACTCAAGAGGAAGAGGATTCAATAGAGGTGGCTATGGATCAAATAGAGGCCGATACAATGGAGGCTACAACAACAACAACTACAACAACAACAATTACAACAACAACAACTATCAAAATGGCCATAGAGGAAGAAGAGATTACAATAACTATGCAGAGGACCAAAGTCAAGAAGATTCATTATTGATTATGAATCTATCAGTGAAGAAGGGTAAGGATGATGATCACATATTTTACATTGATTCGGGATGCTCAAACCATGTAGCAGGAAATGTGGCTCTACTTTCTGATTTAGAAGATCCTCATAACAAGCATGAAGTGCAGACAGGAGATGACACAAAGCACTCAGTGGAGAAGATAGGTAATGTGAAGACATCAGATGGGAATATGAACCTCTTAAGCAAAGTCTTGTATGTCCCTACAATTACCAAAAATTTAATAAGTGCTGGATAGATTGTTCAAAAAGGATTGCAGGTTAGATTCAACCGATTTGGAGCAGATGTTGAAGACCCAAGGCAAGGCTTTCGAAGGATTGCCAAAGGAGAAAAGACAAGACGGCTCTTCACCTTTGAAGTGGAAGATACAAAGAACATAGCTTTGTTTAGCTATGGATCTCAAACTCTAACACAGTTGGAGATATGGCACAAAAGGCTTGCTCACATTGGTGAGAGGACACTCAAACAAATTTGCAGGGACCAAAGTGTACTTGGTTTGCCTAATATCACAAGGCAACACATGATTTATAAGTGTGAAGCTTGTCAACTTGGCAAGGCTCATAGACAACCTTTCAATAAGAAAGGATATATGCATCAAAATCCTTTGGATCTAGTGCACACAGATGTGTGGGGTCCAAGTAAGGAGCCATCTATATCAGGCTCAAGATATTATGTGTCTTTCATAGATGATTGTAGGAGGTGGACCATTCTGTTTTTCATGAAGCATAAGGATGAAGTGTTTAATTGCTTTAAGAAGTATATTGCTCTTGTTGAAAACCAAACAGGTAGGACTTTGAAAAGACTCAGATCAGATGGTGGAGGAGAATACTTCTCTTCTGAATTTGATGCCTTCTTGCATGAAAGAGGCATTAAAATGGAAGTCACTACAAGGTATACACCCGAACTCAATGGTGTAGCAGAGAGGAGAAACAGAGCTATTGTCGAAGCTGCAAGGTCCATGCTCAACGAAAAGGGATTGCCAAACTACCTATGGGCAGAGGTTGTGTCTACAGCCACATATCTCATAAATAGACTTCCATCTAAGTCACTAGATGGAACCACTCCATATGAAGTGTGGAATGGAAGAAGACCTAGTCTAGAGCATTGTAAAATCTTTGGATGCTTAGCCTATGCTCACATTCCTTCTCAAGTAAGAGTGAAATTGGATCCCAAGGCAGAGAAGTGTGTATTTATTGGTTATGATCAAAACCAAAAAGGATATAGGCTGTACAATCCAACCAATAAAGGATTTTCTATGAGTAGAGATGTAATTTTTTATGAAAACAAATCCTGGTTTGATGATGACAGGAAAGTGAAGCTGCCGTATGACTTGGATGAAGACTTTCCATCACTTCAACCAAAGGAACCAAAGCATCTTGAAGAAAGTGATTCGGAGATTGACCTAGAAGACTTGGAAAGACTAAAGCTATGGAAGAACAAAGGCAAAGCAAAGATGTAGGATGCTACATATGGACCTGAGAGCTCACATTAACCACTTAGAAGGTCTTCAAGGGAGAAGAAGAAACCAGAGAGGTTTGGTTATGATACTTCTTTGGTCACCAAGCACTCAATCTACATTGCAAAAGATTCAACCAATGAAGAGCCTACCACATTTGAAGAAGCACAAAGCAAGAAAGCTTGGAGAGATGCAATGGATTAAGAAATGGAAGCCTTGAAGGAGAATGACACTTGGGAGCTTGTACCTAACAAGCCATCTATGAAGATAGTCGGATCTCGATGGATATACAAAATCAAGAGGAATCCACATGGAAGTATAAATAGACACAAAGCAAGGTTAGTTGCTAAAGGGTTTGCTCAAACCCATGGAATTGATTATGAGGAGACTTTCTCTCCTGTTGCAAAAATGCCTACAATTAGGGTTCTCATTAGTCTTGCTGCATCTAGAAATTGGAAGCTCTATCAACTTGATGTAAAGAATGCTTTCTTGGATGGATGGATTTCTGAGGAAGTGTATATGGCACAACCTCCTGGATATGAGGATGCACATCATCCTAACTATGTATGCAAACTAAAGAAAGCTTTGTATGGATTGAAGCAAGCTCCAAGAGCTTGGAATTTCAGATTGGTAACTTATTTGCAGGACCAAGGATTCAAAACTAGCAAGGCGGATACCTCTTTGTTCATAAAGAGGAATGGATCTAAGTGATCTATTTATGTGTGTATGTTGATGATATTATTATCACAGGCAATGATCTTGAAGGAATCAAACAGGTAAAGACTCAAATGAAGGAGGAGTTCAAAATAAGTGACCTCGGACCAATCACTTATTTTCTTGGATTGGAGTTGATCTACACAGGTTCAGGTATATACATCACACAAAGGAAGTATGTGCATGACATGCTCGTCAAGTTCAAGATGGAAAATACCAAGTGTGCAGGTACACCTATGGAGCAAAATCATAAGCTTAGTGCTTATGAAGGAGAGCCAATTGAAGACATCACAAGCTATCAAAGCTTGGTTGGAAGTTTGAATTATGCAACTCTCACAAGGGTGGATATATGCTATAGTGTTAGCATATTGAGTCAGTTTATGCATAAGCTGAGAAGACCACATATGGAAGCAGCCAAGAGAGTCCTCAAGTACCTAAAGGGGACCATGAATGAAGGTTTGTTCTATTCATATACTTCAGATATTGAGCTAAAGGTCTACTCAGATGCAGATTGGGCCGGATCTAAAGATAATAGAAGAAGCACATCCGGGTATATATCATTTGCAGGTTCAAAAATCATTTCTTGGTCATCGAAGAAGCAACCAACCGTGGCATTATCTTCTAGTGAAGCTGAATATAGAGGTTTGGCTAATGCAACTCAAGAAATCATGTGGTTAAAGTCTTTGTGCACAGATCTTGGATTTCATTCTTCAACACCTCACATTTTTGGTGACAACACAAGCTCACTACATCTAGCAGCCAATCCGGTGTACCATGCTAGAACCAAGCATATTGAAGTCCACTACCATTATGTAAGGGAGAAGCTAATGAGCAAGGATATTCAACTATCCTATGTCTCTACAGAGATGCAATGTGCAGACATGTTCACTAAAGCTCTTGATGGTACAAAGTTAAGTAGATTCAAGTTGATTATTGGCTTGCAGGAAATCAAGGACAATTGAAGACTTATTTGGAGGCCAAGCATGTTAGCCTTGAGGGGGATCTTTTGGTGCATTTTACCCAAGCCTAGATGCTTGATATGCTTGATATGCTTGATATTATGATCATTTGTAAGTCACATGTGTAGTCATGTGAACGCCTCTTGTAAAAGAGTTCATTTTTATCTCTTGTAATTGAAAAAAGAAAAAGGAAAAGGATAGCTTACCTCATCCATGATGTAAAAGCAATTTCGTGGCTCTAACTACCTAAATCATGAATTTTTGAGCTGAGGGAATATCTCCTAACTTTGGGGATCACTTTTAGGTGGAGCCATTCGAAATCGAATTCAAAACTCCCTCCAAGAATAGCTATAAAAAGAGCAAGAAGGAAGAGGCGATTAGCAAGCCTTGTATGTGACCACTTCATGTCATTTTGTAGAGATTGAAGAGCTTAATCCATAGCTCTATCATTCTACTCTCATTGTAATCATATGTGAATCTATACATTTATCATCATCTACTTCTCTGTTTTGTTCTCTGTTATACTCACTCAGAGCAGTACCTTCAGAATGTCATATCTCGAGTTCTACTGATTCGTTTTCAGTGTTTTAACATGCGTTGGATAGCTCTCACTGTCTAGGTTTTATTAAAATTTTTCATGGTCATTGGATTAATAATTCTGAAGATATCTGCAATATACTGCTCAATAGTCTATCTCTGCAAAGCCCCGAGAATTGTGGGCATGTTCCAGAAATTGATAAATCTTGTTCTCAGTGCTCAGTCCATCATTTGAAGTGTTTTAACTTGTATTGGGAAGCTTGCTAAGTCTATTTGCTATGCCCAAAAGGAATTTATCTAATTCCTACCAGGTTGAGAGCACTGTTCAGTTTTTCCAGTAGGTGTATGTCCAAAAATAGCAAGTTTTGGGAGCTAGTCATTTCGCAACTAGTCTATCTTGACTTAAACTTTTGGGATACATGTTCCAAAGTACTTGGCTGAAGCTCAAAGGGTCTACTAATCAACTCTTAAGTCTTAGTTGTCTGGTGTGAAGCTAGTTGTAGCGACACCTACTCATCTTTGGATTGCATCCACCATCTCTCTTCACAAGGTAGAAACTCAAGAGGTAGGGGCAGAGGAGGTAAGCAAGGTAGGGGGAGACCTTTCAACTTTTCCTCATGTAATATTTGTGGTTTATCAAATCACACTATAGATAAATGTTACACAAACTTCATGAATCAATGAGGTAGGGGTTTCCAAAGAGGTGGCTACACACAATCAAGAGGAAGATTCAACCATCATCAAGGATACAATAAAAATTACAACAAAAATTACAACAACTACCAAGGAGGCTACAAATCAAGGAAATACTACAACAATTATACAAAGGAACAAGAGGATTCCCTTCTCATTATGAATATGACTTCAAAGCAAGGTATGAATGATGACCATCTCTTCTGATTGACGTAGGATGTTCAAATCATGTGGCAAGCAATGTAGCTCTTCTCTCTGACCTTGAGGAACCTAAGGGAAAGGATCAGGTACAAACAGGTGATGACATCAAGCATTCGGTGGTCAAGGTAGGAAATGTTAAAACCTCTAATGGAAATAGAAATCTGCTGAGCAGGGTTCTATATGTACCTACAATCACCAAGAATTTGATGAATGTTGGGCAGATTGTGGAAAAAGGTTTGCAAGTCAGGTTCAACAAATACGTAGCATTTGTGGAGGATCCCCAACATGGATTCAAGAGAATTGCCAAGGGAGAAAAAACAGGTAGGTTATTTACATTTGAACTTCAAGATACAAAGAATATTGCACTTTACAGCTACAAAGATCAAACATTGTCAGAGCTTGAAATTTGGCATAAGAGATTAGGTCATATTGGTGAGAGAACCTTAAAGCAAATATGTAGAGATCAATGTGTGCTTGGGATACCTAATGTATCCAAGCAACACATGATCTATAAATGTGGTGCTTGTCAATTTGAAAAATCTCACAGATTACCTTTCTCCAAGAAAGGCTACATGCATGAGGACTACTTGGAGCTTGTCCATACAGATGTATGGGGACCAAGTAAGGATCCCTCAATTTTTGGATGAAGGTATTATGTATCTTTCATTGATGATTTCAGTAGGTGGACTATTTTATATTTTTGAAGCACAAAGATGAAGTATTCAGTTGCTTTAAGAAGTATCTTGCACTTGTGGAAAACCAAACACGAAGAAGCCTAAAAAACTAAGGTCAGATGGAGGAGGTGAATACGTCTCAAATGAATTTGATGCATTGTTGCAGGATAGAGGAATCAAAAGGGAAATCACAACAAGTTATACCCCTGAGCAAAATGGAGTGGCAGAGAGGAGAAATAGGTTAATTGTTGAAATATCTAGGTCAATGCTAAATGATAAAAAATTACCTAATTATTTGTGTGCAGAGAGTGTATCGATTGCCACTTATCTTGTTAATAGGTTTCCATCAAAATCTTTTGATGGAATGACCCCATATGAAGCATGGCATCGTAGAAGACCTTTACTTGATCATTGCAGGATCTTTGGATGTGTTGCTTATGTGCATATCCCATCTCAAATCAGAGGTAAGCCAGACCCTAAGGCAGAGAAGTATATCTTCATAGGATATGACTTGAATCAGAAAGGATACAGGTTTTATAATCCATCCAACTAGGGATTCATGGTTAGTAGAGCTCTTGCTTTTTATGAGAATGATTCTTGGTTTGAAAGTGAATGCAAGAAAATTAAGTTTCCATATGACTTGCAAGAGGAGTTGCCTCACCAAAGAAGAGCCAAATCAAGTTGAAGACATCAAATCAGATGATGAGGACATCATCAACCTAGAAGAATTCAAGGCATGGAAATCCAAAGGCAAAGTCAAGATGAAGAAGTTGAAGGACATACATGTTGGGTGTGTGTACAAGTGCGAGAGACACACGAGAAGCACACACAAGGAGCACAAATGTAGCAAGACACATGGAGAAGATGATGGATGGAATAGCTCTCTCTATTGACGATCAACTGAACTGAAGTAAGAGATGAATAATATCCCTAAGTACAAAGTACCACCACATATGAGAGTACAAGAATGTGGTAGCATGGGGAGAAAACCTCTAGCTAGCACTAGAGTAAAAAGTGTCCATGTATAGGGAAAAGGTTCACATCAAAGCTACTTGAGGAGCACATAAGTGTAACAAACCCACTTGGAGCGAATGATGTGAACACATACAGGGAGTGACAGATCAGCCTCCACAAGGTAATAAGCCTAAAGCTTTGCGAAAAACTTCAAACTTTTCTCGTGGAAGAGCTTTGGTGAATATGTCTGCCACATTATCTTGTGTAGCCACATATACCAAATCAATATCTCCTGCATGAAGGCGCTCTCTCACATAGTGATAATGCACCTCAGTATGTTCGGTCTGTGCATGAAACACTGGGTTTTGTGCAACAGCCAAAGCACTATGACTATCAGTGAGAATATGCATAGCAGCATCAATCTCCATGCAAAGATCCATCAATTGGCAT
Source organism: Ceratopteris richardii (assembly GCA_020310875.1). Classification (NCBI taxonomy): domain Eukaryota; kingdom Viridiplantae; phylum Streptophyta; class Polypodiopsida; order Polypodiales; family Pteridaceae; genus Ceratopteris; species Ceratopteris richardii. The sequence continues at coordinate 75,545,163 of CM035443.1, forward strand.
CTCAACCATATACACTCCACTATAGCTATGAAAACTGCCTTGTACTCAGCTTCACAACTCGATGTTTCCACTGTAGGTTGCTTCTTACTCAACCAAGATATGCATGAGTCTCCAAGGAAAAAGGTTCTTCTTGATATCGGGCACATACAATGCAATTTTCAAGAGAATCACACCTCCATTTGCAGCCGTAAGCTCAATTTCTCCTACTCCAATGATACGATAAGAGGCATTGTTTGCACACACCACATGTCCTCCTTTGGGTGCATCTTTCAAAGAGGTAAAAAATCTTTTGCATGATGATATGTGCTTTGAAGCACCACTATTAAAGAACCAATTCGAATCAGCCTCACTCACAACCATGCATTTAGAATGTAAAGAAGCATCATAATGACATGTAACAACACATGCCCAAAAATCTTGAGCCATGTTAGCTTCATCATTCTTTACATTTGTTGAATCTTTAGCAATAGACATGTTGGATTCCTTCTTCTTTTCATTGCATTTAGCAAGTTTTCTACACTCATCAATAGTATGACTAGCCTTTCGACAATATTTGCATCTCTTCTTCTTTTGCAATTCACCATCATTAGAGGCATGAGTGGAAGAGGAAGGTTGAGGCTTTGGTTTTGATGAACCCAAAGCTAAACCATACTTGCTTTTCCCTTTTTGTGAGATAGCAAGTGCTTGTGTTCCCTCAATCGAACCACTCCTATTCACTCTAGATTTCTCTTCTTGCAAAAGAAGAGACAGAACCTCATCAAATGCATACATATTAGGATTTCCTTTTTGCAACCAAACGGAGTGTACTAGCAAAGCTTTGAAAAAAATCCGACAATCCTTTCAACAATGTAGAAATGAGTGATGCATCCGGAATAATCTCATCTATGTTTGCCAATTGCTCTTTTAAGTCCTTGATGCGTGTCACATACACATCCACCGACTCATTTTCAGCCATACATACATCCTCAAGTTGCTTGCTCAAGTATGCAACATGTGCTTGCACGGCATACAAAGAAGCAAGAGTGTCCCATGCCTGTCATGATGTAGAACATGACGAATGTGTGGAACTATATGACGCTTCACAAAAAGCGCAATCAAAGCATGAGCTTGAGCATCTTTTCCATCCTATCTAAGCTTCTCTTGTGTAGGTGGAGAAGGAGAACCACTATACTTGAAGAAGAAGCTCCATTTGTGACAATAGACTGTGAAGTGACCCATGAGAACCATTGCTATGGATTTTTTATCTTTAACCAATTGTAAAAGTCAATTGACTTGAAAGATTCTTGTAAATGACACTAAAATCATGGAGTTAGATAGAATGAAAAGCTACAACTTCATTTGGAGAGAATATCTCTTACATTAGGGGATCACTTTTCTAGAGAGAGCCCAATTTGAATTCAAATTCAAATTTGAAGTTAACATCTATAAAACAGGTTGAAATCTCACGGCCATTACACTCCCTTAGAGAACCATTCATTTGATCTTTAGTAGAGGTTGAGTAGCACACCTCATTACTCACTCACCTCACAATCATTTTTCATTATTCCTTTGCCAATGATATTGTAAATTCATGTCTCATAATACATATACATCATTAAGTAATATGTTGGTCTCTTTATCATTGTCACTCAAAATAGTGTTCTTGTCTTGCTCATATCTCAATCATTACTCCACCATTTTCAATGTTCTCTGGCTTTTTGGAATCATCTCTAAGTCTACTACATGTTGACAAATTTTGAAGACATTCCATTTAGTGGATTGCGAGAAAAGCATCTCAAAGTGGTCATTGGTCATTCTCTCTAGAGCTCCTTAAAAATCGGGGGTAATCCTACACTTGCTAAATTGATTGCTCTGTGTATAGTCAATCATTTTAAGTGATTGCACTTGGAGTCATTACATCTTTAAGTTAATTAGATATTTCCGAAAGGAGTTTTTCTAATTCCTACTGTATTGGGAGCACTGAGCTTTATAAGCAACAGGTGTGTGAACCAAAATAAAAGGTTTTTGATGATTTGTGAATGTTGAAGTTATCTGTTTTGAATCAATCATTACAAGGATCATCTCCAAAGTACATAGGCACTTATTTAGTTTCATTGGAAAGCTAAAAGGTCCTACAACTCAACTCTGAAGTGAAAGAGGGCTGGCACAAAGCAGGGATTAGCAGTACCAACTTATATCTTGGAGTGTCCATACATCTTACCCAACAACCATCAACAAGGACATCCATCAAATAACAAAAGACAAGCCAATGGTCAATCATCGTGAGGGGAGTACAACACAAAGAGATGAATATCGACCGACCATTCATCATGGTAAGCATCCCATGCCTTGGTAACACTATAATAATGATAGGTTAAGAAACCTCTTCATCAACATAACCTTGAGCACTAGGCTCAAGACCCAATTTTTTGCACCATGATTCTTACAATGCATTCTCCAAGTAAGCATGCATATGGCCACATTACAAGGCCTTGCACAAGGCACCTATTTTCTTCAACCCATGCACTAACACACTTACCCATCATTCATTATGGATCACCAAAACTTGGCAAAATAACTATGAAACCCATGTTTGAAAGATTGAGAGGAAATCCAGGTTACAACATCAGGACCTATGAGGCCATTCACAATCGATGACTAGTCAAAATCAACATTGACAACCTCTTTTGAGGAACTAGCAATTTTTGCAAGCTCACAAATACACTATCACGCTCGAATCTAAGGTAGAAGTACATACAAAGGGACTAAAACTTGCAAAGGCTAGCAACAACATAATCAAGGACAAAGCAACAGACCCCACTACATTTGGAAGACAAAACCCTCTTGTTGATACATGATGGACACTACCTCTCAAAGTACTACATGGAACATCCACTCCAATAAGGGTCTATCAAGGATGATAGACTCGAAAGGGGGGAACTTTTGGCACTCAAGGCCAAGCACAAGGTGCGGAAAAATGTCAAAGAAGTGGACACACAAGAAGAGGGAGCATGTAGGGAGCTCCAAGAAATATATGTCAACTTTTAAGAAGAAACCTCTATAAAAACAATGACTTTTATCACTAAAAACCATTGTAAATATCGTTTCACATTTTTGCAACTCCATTTTGTTCAAGCTATTAAGGTTTCTCAAGCTTAAGAGCATTAGAACTATCTACATACCAATTTTCATAATTTTTAGACTCTATTTGAGCCCTCAAATAAGCTCTTGAACCTACGTTTTAACTAGGCTAGAAACTAGGTCTGGATATATGGCCAAAACTAGTCAAAAAACTATAAAAAGAGCTACAAAGCTCATTCTTGAGGTTAGCTTTTTGGAGGTTGGCTTGGTAGAGATTGACGCTTTTGTAAGAGAGTTCTTTTGTAATTGAGAGCTTCCATTGTTCCTATCTTTGTTTCTTGCCTTGTGGGTGTGTGTGTGTGCATGTATGTGCTTGTCACTCACAATTGCTTGCCACAATTGCTCATGATCTTCATATCCTCCTCATGTCTCCATGGATTGAAAAGTTAAGGAGGTGGTGCTCATGCTTGGACTATAGCCTCTAAGCCACACACACTCAATAATGTTGGAGATAGATGTCTGCGGAAGCACGCGAACAACACAAGGAAGAAGAAGAAGCTTGGAGCACAAACACACAATACTGAATGTAGTACTAGAGAATGTACAAAGATAAGTAGCCCATTAGGGCAATAGGTGTATATACAAGCCGGGGGAAAAAAACCTCCTAAAGAGGGAAAAAAGTGCCCCGGCGGTCCTAGTGTGTTCACACACATCACTACCTAAATATATCAACAAATCCCCCCTGGGAGTGATGCGGTGAACAAGGAGCTGGCACTCATGTATAAGGAAGTGCCAAGCTATGTGGAAATCACTCCACAAAAGGAAGTAAGCCCAAAGCTTTGCGGAAAGCTTCAAACTTCTCCCTAGGCAGAGCCTTTGTGAAAAGGTCTGCAATGTTCTCCTCCATGGGCACATATGCCAAGTTGATCTCCCCAGCAGAGAACCTCTCCCTGACATAGTGATAATGCACCTCAATGTGCTTAGAGCGAGCATGGAACACAGGGTTCCTTGCAACTACCAATGCGCTCTGACTATCAGTGAAGATGGTGGTGGCAGAAGACTGGCCAACACCCAAATCAGCCATAAGGCGTCTGAGCCACACACACTCAATAGTAGCTGTGAAAGTTGCCCTATACTCAGCCTCACAATTGGAAGTGGCCACAGAAGGCTGCTTCTTGCTCAACCAAGATATACATGAGCTACCAAGCATGAAGCAAAAGCCACTAGTGGACACGCGAGTGTCATATTAGGAACCAGCCCAATCTGAGTCAGAAAAAGCATGCAAATCTGGCGGTAGTGATCCCCCTTGGGATAAAACAACCCAAGTAGCCGAGTACCACTCAAGTAGCGAAAGATGCACTTAACCGCTTTCCAATGCGTGACTCCTGGGCAATGCATAAACCTGCTCATCTGTGAGACAGAAAACTGAATATCTGGCCGAGTAATGCATAAATAAATCAAGCATCCAACAGCTTGCTCATAGAGAACAGCATCAAATGCATCTCCAGCATCATGAAGACTCAATCGTAAACGTGTCTCCATAGGAGTGGCAATAGGCTTACAGCCTTCAAGGCCAAAACGCTGCAATAATATGTCAATATATTTTGTTTTACACAAAGCCATTCCACCATCAACTTGCATAAATTGAATGCCTAAATAGTGATGCAAATGCCCCAAATCAGACATCTCAAATGAGGCATGCAAATCAGCCTTGAAATCAGCAATATGCTTCTCAATAGGACCAGTGAGCAGCATGTTGTCAACATAGACAACAATGATCAGAAGCACATCATTAGCACGCTTAACATATAAGGTGCTTTCAGTTGGACTATTCTCAAAACCATGTGCAACCAGATAGTCATGTATCTTCTCATACCAAGCACGTGGTGCTTGCTTTAAACCATATAATGCCTTCTTTAACCTGCACACCTGGTTTTCATGCCCTTTCTGCATAAAGCCACGGGGCTGAAAAACATACACTTCTTCATGCAAGTCACCATTCAGAAATGCTATTTTAATGTCCAACTGATGTACATTCCAACCATGATGGTCTGCTAGTGCATAAATGCTCCGAACAGTAGTCATACGGCATGTAGGTGCAAAGGTCTCATCAAAATCAATGCCTCTTTCCTGCGCATAACCCTTTGCAACAAGCCTAGCCTTATACCTGTCAACTGTACCATCAAGTTTACGCTTCAGCTTGTATACCCACTTAGTGCCAATGGCCTTCTTGCCAAGAGGCAAGTCACATAAAGACCATGTACCATTCTTCATTATAGCATCATATTCAGATTGCATAGCAGCCATCCAATTTTTTGAATTTTGTGCTTCATCAAAAGAAAGAGGCTCATTATCATCCAGAGACTAGACGCAGCCATAGCATAGCAATCTGATGCAAAGGAGGCACTATGAGAGCCTGAACGAGTACGATATGACAAAGGTGCATCTAATTTGTTGTCACACAAAGTCTTCACCAGCCATTTTGGCATAGTTTTAGCCTGCTCAATATCAGCTCTCTGATCAACAAGTGCATCATGTAAATCTGCATCAGAAATGGAATGATCTGCATCATCATATGAAACCTGCAAAGGCTGAGAAGTTGCCTCATTAGGACCAGCACTAGACTGTCCACCTGTAAAAAGAGGCATCAAAGTATCATACATGTCTTTGGAGCTAACAGATGTCTCCTTAGTACATGAAAGCAATGGCTGAATAGCATCTTCCACAAAGACAACATCACGGCTAACTAGAATGCGTTTAGTCTGTGGATGATACAGACGATAGCCTTTACTTTCAGAACTGTACCCAATAAAAATACATTTTACTGCCTTATCATCCAATTTTCTGTGATGTTGTTCAGGCACTAGTGCATATGCCAAACAACCAAAAACACGCAGATGAGCAACAGATGGCTTGCGGTCATGCCAAGCCTCATATGGAGTGATAGACTGTAGCGCTTTAGTGGGACACATGTTCAGTACATATGCTACACACATGACAGCCTCAAGCTAGAAACTATGTGGTAAAGCCTAACTCTTGACCATCCACCTCGCCATCTCCATGAGTGACCTGTTCTTTCGTTCAGCAACTCCATTTTGTTGAGGTGTATATGGCATTATACACTGGTGTTTTATCCCACGTTCAACCAGAAATGCATTAAAATCAGAAGACATATATTCCCACCCCTTGATCAGAATAGAGGGTGCCCATTTTACATGGTGACAGATTTTCAGCCAAAACCAAAAACTGTTTAAGGCACATGAACACTTCGGACTTTGCTTTGAGTGGATATACCCATGCATGCCTTGAAAAATCATCAATGAAAGTCACGGAGTAAAGGTAATTTCCAAAGGAGGGTGTCTGCATAGGACCACAGACATCACTATGTACAAGTTGCAATTTCTGTGTAGCCCGTACTGAACCATCTTTTGGAAATGAGGAACGCTACATTTTGCCCAAAATACAGCCTTAACAAACATGTTTTCTAGGTGCCTCAAGTTTGTGCAAAGAGGACACCATTTCAGATTTCTGGAGGCGTAGCAAACTAGCAAAATTCAGATGACCAAAGCGTGCATGCCAAAGCTTTGCATCTTACATAGCCTGAGAATCATTTACTGCACATGCCAAATCATTTTCAGATCTTTCATAGTCTATGAGCTTATACAGCCCACGACATAAAATGCCAGAAGCAATAATCACATCGCCATTTGAGAGATCATGAACTGTACACCTGTCATCAACAAATTTCACAACCAAGCCAATCTTGGCTAATGCAGAAACTGATAACAAGTTCTTTTTGATCCCTGGCACAAATAAAGCATCTGACAAAGTGAAAGAACTATCATCTGCAGTAGTCAAAATGATCTTACCAACTCCCATAATAGGATAAGAGGAGTTGCTGGTGCATGTAATAGTATTCCCTGTAGGTGTAGGCTCGAGTGAAGAGAAGAAACTGCGCTGCGAGGTAATATATTTGGTCGCCCCACTGTCAAAATACCAAACATCTGAGTCTACTGCAGACATGCACTGCTCATGAAAAGATGGGTCAAAACTGCAGACAGTAGTAAACACCCATTCTTCTTCCTGCACAAGATTTGCAAACTCTGTTTTTGGTGTAGAGGCCTCTGCAACAACCATTCCAGCCTCTTTCTTCTTTGCCTCTTTAGCAGCCAGTTTTGGACAGTTCTTTATGATATGATCATTGCCATTACAATACTTACAAAACAATTTCTGCTTTTCTGATTTTTTCTCATCTTTGTCTTGGTTCTTTGAATGTGCAGCATTTGCAGATTTCTGCTTACTAGTAGAAGAGCTCCATTTTCCTTTGCCCTTCTGATTAGCCAGGAAAGCTTGATCTGCAACTCGCATAATGTACCTATTCTACTTGGACTGATCTTCCTGCAACAAAACAGAGACTAACTCCTCAAATGATAAGGCATTCGGATTGCCTTTCATCATCAACCGAAGAGTAGAAGCAAAACTCTGATATGAGTCAGGAAGACCATTCAGAACGGTCTGTACAAGTGAGATATCTCGTATAACCTCATCAGTAGAAATCAACTATTCCTTCAAATCTTTGATCTTCGTTAGGAAACTATCCATAGAATCACCTTCATTCATGTGCTCACTCTCCAACTGCTTTCGGAGGTAAGCAACACGAGCCTCATTCCTAGCTTGGTACAATGTGGTAAGTGTATCCCAAGCATCCTTAGTTGTTCTGCAAGAGCGAATGTCAGGAATAATGGCACGTTTGACAGACAAAGCTATCAATGCATGTGCCTGGGCATCTCTGCCATCCAAGCGAATTTGCTCTGCAGTAGGTGCAGCAGAAACAGCAGCACGAACAGGAATCAGTGGAATATCATCTTCGACACCATCTTCATCAGCTCCAGCACCTGTATTTGCAGTACCTGTAGTCAGAGGTGTAACAGGACATCTTTCAACACCCTGCACAATGTTCCACAATCCTTTTGCAACCAATACATGTCGCATCATATTCGCCCATAATGGGTAGTTGGTACCATCCAACTTATCCTCAATAGCCAACATACAGAATACATCACTGCTTTCAGCCATGGCCGGTGACTAAAATACCTTGACGCAAAAAATTGGCTGTGTCTCAAAAAGTTGAACGAAACTTCCAAGACGAGTTCTGCTAGACCTATAGCAGACTTCGAAATGCTTAAACTGGCGAACAAAAACTGGTATATACCTTTGGCACAAAAAGACAAAATAGCCTACACAAGCGCTACGATAGTGCATTCGAAGGTCGAAACGAGCTCAGATCGCGATTTCAGCACCACATAGCGAAGCTGTTTTGATCTCTGAAACACCCTGAGTATGCTCACCAAATTTCGTGTGAATCTGAGACTGCAAACGGAGGAGTGTTGACGGTGCCCTAGATGAAGCAACGACCTGCTCTGATACCAATTGTTGGAGATAGATGTCTGCGGAAGCACGCGAACAACACAAGGAAGAAGAAGAATCTTGGAGCACAAACACACAATACTGAATGTATTACTAGAGAATGTACAAAGATAAGTAGCCCATTAGGGAAATAGGCGTATATACAAGCCGGGGGGAAAAAACCTCCTAAAGAGGGAAAAAAGTGCCCCGGCGGTCCTAGTGTGTTCACACACATCACTACCTAAATATATCAACAAATAATCCATGTGAAAGTGACCCTATACTTGGCCTCAAGACTAGAAGTGGCCATAGTAGGCTTCTTCTTTCTCAACGAAGATATGCATGAGCTACCAAGCATAGAGCAAAATCCATTAGTGGGCATAGGAGTGTTGTAGCAATCAAGCCAGTTTGATTTAGAAAAAACATGAAGTAGTTGGGTACCAATCAAGTAGCATAAGGTGCACTTAATTGCCTTCCAATGCTTGACACCTGGGAAATGCATAAACCTGCTCATTTGAGAGACAACAAATTGAATCTCAGGCCGAGTTATGCATAAGTAAATCAAGCATCCAACAACCTATTGATAAAGAACATCATCGAATGCATCTTGAGCATCATGAAGACTCAATCGTAAATGTGTTTCCATAGGAGTGGAAATAGTTTTGCAATCTTTAGGGCCAAAACATTGTAGTAATGTGTCAATATACTTTGTTTGACACAAAGGTATTCCCCCATCAACTTTCATAAAATCAATGCCCAAGGAATGATGCAGATGCCCCAAATTTGACATCTCAAAAGAGGCATGAAAATCAGCTTTAAAATCAGCAATATACTTCTCATTTGGACCAAGAAGCAACATTTCATCAACATACACAACGATGATAAGAAGTACATCATTTGCATGCTTAACATATAAGGTGCTCTCAGTTGGATTGTTCTCAAAACCATGTGCAATCAAGTAGGCATGTATCTTTTATACCAAGCACGTGGTGCTTGCTTCAAACCATATAATGTTGTTTTCAACCTACACACTTTGTTTTCGTTCCCTTTCTGCACAAAAGCATGGGGCTGCAATACACATACTTCTTCATGTAAGTCACCATTCAAAAATGCACTTTTTAATGTACAACTGATGTATATCCCAACCACGATGAGCTGCAAGTCCACAAATGCTACAAAAAATGAACATTTGGCATGTGGAAGCAAAGGTCTCATCAAAATCAATGCCTCTCTCTTGAGCATAACCTTTTCAACAAGTGTAGTCTTATATCTGTCAAGAGTTCCATCAGGTTTATGTTTTAGCTTGTGTATCCATTTACTGTGAATGGCCTTTTTTTCTTGAAAGAAAATCACATAAATACCAAGTACCATTCTTCATAATAGCATCATATTCAAATTGCATAGCAGCAATTTTTTGAATTGTGTGCTTCATCAAAAGAAACACGCTCAATCTCATCACAAATAATAGAGGCACCCATTGCATAGCAATCTAATGCAAAGGAAATAGTATGAGAGCTTGAACAAGTGTGATATGATAGAGGTGCATCTAATTTGTTATCTCTGAAAGTTTGCACCAGCCATTTGGGCATAGTTTCTGCTTCCTCAATATCAGCCATTTCATCAAGTGCATCATGTAAAATCTGCATCAGAATGTAATGATCTAAATCAACATGTGGAACTTGTAAAGGCTAAGAATTTTCTCATTTGGAGCCATAGTAGATTTTCCAACTGCAAAAAGAGGCAGTAAAGTGTCATACACATCTCTAAAGCTAACTGAAGTCCCCTTGGTACATGAAAGTAATGACTGAACTGCATCTTCCACAAAAGCAACATCACGGCTAAGCAAAATGTGTTTGTTCTATGGATGATACAGATGATAGCATCTTCTTTCAAAACTCTACCCAACAAAAAAATTTCCCATGTTAGTGCCCATATAGCACCAAAGGAATAAATAGTGAATTAGCCTTATTATTCATCCCCTACTTCGTGCTCATAAGAGTTGCTGGAAAAATGTGCCATGATAGAAGTACATGTGTCCACACATTTCAATACCGTAATGTACCAAAAAATCCACCATGGAAGTGATGTGCTTAGAGATGAATTGGTGCTCACGTATAAGGAAATGGCTAGAAATGTGATCTATCAACAAACTAGAAAAGGTAGTAAGCCTAAAGCTTTGTAAGAACAAAACCACTTTATGGACATATGATTATCATAAAATCCATCCTAGTTTAATCATAAGAAAGAAACAAATTTATTTGTTCTAATACGTCCTTATTCTTAACCATATCAATGCTTAAAAGTGGAGTTTTGCATAAATCCACTTATCTAAGAGATTAAAAAAATGCAAGGTCATATAATGCATACATGAATTAGCGGTTTCATAGGTTGTTGCTAGAGAAAAGTATCAAATGCATCTCTAGCACCATGAAGACTCATTATTAACATGTATCCACAAGATAAATAATGAGTTTACAATAATAAAAGCCAAAATGTGGAAATGAGATTTCAATATACTCTTTTGACATAAAATAAGAAGTCTTTAAGCTTGCATAATTTGAATGTCCAAATAGTTATCTAGAAGCCGCAAATATGACATTCAATAGGAAGCACGAAAATCAATCTTAAACTAGAAAATATGTATCTCATTAGGGACAATGTGAAACATACCATCAACATCAAGAATACATCATTTGCATGCCTTGCATATAAGGCACTTTCAATTGGATTATTTTGAATTTTAGGTGCAAAAAAATGAGCATTTTCTTTCTTATATCTATAAAGTGATAATGTTTTACTAACATGCAATGCATTCTTTGACTTAAGAATTTTTTTTGATAATTTTGCATAATAAAGGATCCAAAATACATACAATTCTTCATGTAAAGCCCCATTGAGAAATTCAATTTTTATAATCTATTGATGAATATTACCACCATTGCCAATTGTAAGCCCATAAACACTTTGAATGATTGTGATATAGCATGCGTCCAAATATCTTATTGTTATGGCTACTCCCCTAGACATATCAACCTTCCCAACGTAAATCTATTGGCTTCTCTATTTTGCCTAGAATTCCATTCTCTAGATTCAGTGTACTGTGTCCAACATCAATGCATTGCATATTCAGTAACTTGCTATTGCAAATCTATTGGTGCATGACAACCATCAATTGATGTGTTGGACAAAGATTTCAAGTCAAAAGAAGAAGCAAACATCAATACATGAAGATTGGAGTTAGAGTATAATCAGAGAATAAAGACTTGTATACATATGTACATTAATTTGTAGTTAGCTCACTTATACCTTTTGTATGGTCATGAGCTTGTACATATATGCCTATATATACAAGTAGACAGTCAGGGCAAGTAGGAGAGAGTATGAGATAAGAAGAATTAGATGTTGGAAAAGTTGTGAGACACTTTAGAAGTGAAGGAGATCTCTCTCATCATTCAGTTGTAAAAATTTCCTGAATAGAAGAATAAGTTGCGCCCGATATTTAGCTGTGTTCTCCTTCTGTGGTTGATCATTTCAAGACTCCTTTTGTGGATGTCTAATTCCATAGTTAATGCTTCTATGGTTAAGATTTGAGAGCCTAATTGTAAATAGGCTAAGAGAATTATCTGTAGGAACATTTGTAAGTGAAGAAGTGATGAGTGTCTTCTGAAACAGGTGCAATCTCGATGGTCAAAGAAATGATCAGTACTCAGTGCACAGTGTAAAGTTTTGCACAAATGAGGGTTCAAAATCTAAGTTGGAAGGTAATCCATCTATGGCTAAAAGCATTTGCTCAAACATGTTCTAGTTTGGGAGAACTATGTGTTAGAAGTTGCAGGTGTCAAAATCGACTCTACAAGACGATAGTTTCAGACATAGGTAGATTGTTTGGATCATTTCTCAAGATCTACTTAATCATTTAGGATATTTTAACTTGGAAAGGATGCACAATCTTTAGACAACACGTTATACAAAGTTTCATGAGAAAATTTACACATTTGGTCAGTCAATGAATGAGTTATGTGCAACAGACTTTCCAGTATAGTGAATTTCTTCATAGTTATCTAAAGTCTTGATAGTTTGGCACTTGTCTTCCAAATTGGTTGGAGTTCTTGAGTTATTCTTGATATAGAAGTGTTCTAACATCAAGGATAGCTTGTCTTTTGGATGTTAACACTCTCCATCAGTGGTATCAAAGTAGGAATCATCAAAAGAGAAGAAAGAAGGATCCCGACTGTTGCAGTCATACAAAAATCAACATTTAAAGGTTCAAAAGGTGAAAGTTTAACGAGAAAGCTTGAGAAGGAGGTCTGAAGCTATCAAGAAGATCAAAAGGAACTTCATTCAAAGTAAAGGTACACTTATTCCTCATAAAGCTTGAAGAACTTAATACACAGGTGAAGAAAAGATGGGAGATTCTCTTCAGATAGAGAAATGGGATAGAGAAAAGTATATAGCTTGGTCAATGAGGATGGAAGCTCATCTTATGAGCAAAGACCTGATAGGTTACATCACAGGTGAAGAAGAAAAGCCACAATTCAGAGATCCTAGTGTTCCAACTAGGGATGAACTTCCAGATTTGAAAAATTTGGATGAAGAAGGATGCTCAAGCAAGGAACATTATCTACATGGGAGTCAATGACTACATGCTACCTCATATTAGAGGTCTTGAAAGTGCAAGTGATATATGGAATGCTTTGGAGGAGCATTTCCAAAACACTACAAAGTCAAGGAAGGCATCCTTGTGGGCAGAATTCACCACATTAAAAAAGAAGGCGTCTCAATCCACTTCTGATGAAGGACATTGCAGATGCAATAGGAGCAGTTGATGAAGATATTGAGGAGGATAAATTGGTAAGGCAAATCATCACAGGTTTGAGAGGAGATGAGAAATGGAAGCCATTTATTTTGTCTACTGAATTGTCACTAGATCATTTCACTCCCGACTTAAATCAGTTGATAGGACACATGCTAACTTTTGAGCAGGATGTCAAAGGTGATGGTGATAAGAGTGCAGGTCAAGCAATGTATTCAAAGGATAAAAAGAAGAATAGCAAAGTCAAGCAACAATTAAATAAAGAAGAAGGTACAACTAGCCAAGCCAACTTCATAAGAGGAAGAGGAGGTGGCAAAGGTAGAGAAAGAGGTAGAAGCAATAAAGATGGAGCTAAATCTTGTTGGATTTGTGTAAGACAAATCATTTAGCTCATGATTGTTTTCATAATAATTAGAATAATGGAGTATATAATGAGAACTTTAGTCCAAGAGGAAGAGGTAATTTCAGAGGTAGAGGTAGTAGAGGTTACTTTGGAAGAAATGCAGGTAGAGGATTCCAAAGTCAATCCTACAACAATACCTACTACAATTATGCTTCAGATCAGAAGGAGGATTCAACCTTAATCATGAATGCAACTTGTGAAAGACAAAGTGAAGATCAAAGAGTCTTCTACATTGACTCAGGGTGTAGCAATCACCTGAGTGGTAATATAGCTTTGATGACTGATTTGGAGAATAAGGTAACTAATCATGTAGTTCAAACAGGTGATAATACAAAGCACAATGTGAAGTCAATTGGATCAGTGAAGGCCAACGATGGAAGTACTCTTTTGAGTAAGGTCTTGTATGTTCCTACAATTCCAAAGAATCTGATAAGTGTAGGGCAAATTGTTGAAAGAGGTTATGAAGTAAGGTTCAATAATGATGGAGTTTTTGTGGAAGACCCTAGCAATGGGTATAAACAAAGATTCAAGGTAATGTTGGTCATGCCTTGTTCACTTATGGAGGACATAAGATCTCTAAGTTAGATCTTTGGCATAAAAGACTTGGACATTTCAATGAAAGAGGTATTAAAGATATGGTTAACAATGGTTCAATTCTTGGATTGCCTAACGTTGCAGGTCAACATATGACATACAGATGTGAGGCATGTCAATTAGGTACAATTCATAAGCAATCATACAATAAGCATGGATTTATGTATTCAGAGAAGCTTGAATTGGTACACACAGATGTGTGGGGACCATCAAAGGATTTCAATATAAATGGTTCAAGATATTATGTGATTTATGTTGATGATGCTACCAGGTGGATCACTATCTATGTGATCAAAGATAAATCAGAGGTATTTAATACATTTAAACATTATCATGTGTATGTAGAAAGAATCACAGGTCAAAAGTTGAAGAGACTAAGGTCAGATGGAGGGGGAGAGTATTTCTCTAATGAGTTCAGTGATTACTTATGGAATGCAGGTATAAAAAGGGAAGTTACTTGTAGGTACTCTCCTCAACAAAATCGTGTAGCAGAAAGGAGAAATAGAACTCTTGTTGAGTTTGCAAGATCAATGATGAAGGAGAAAAATTGCCCAAATTATTTGTGGGTTGAGGCTGTAAATACAGCTACATATTTGGTCAATAGGTTACCATGTAAAGCTTTGCAGGGTATGACACCATATGAAGCTTGGTGGGGTAAGAGACCTACCTTAGATCATTGCAAAGTATTTGGATGTTTGGCTTATGCATATGTGCCATCTCAGTTGAGGCATAAATTGAAACCTAAAGCTGAAAAGTATGTGTTCATTGGATATGATGATAAACAGATGGGTTATAGGTTGTGGAGTCCATCCACAAACCAATTCTTTGTATCAAAGGATGTTACATTTGATGAGCAAGGTATTTGGTATGCAGGTACAATCAATAATCATGCAAGTGATGAAGAAGTTTTGAATAAGAAGAAAGGTAAATCAAAGGTTCAGATATTTGATGAAGAAGAGAACAATGAAGTACAAGTTGAAGTTGAAGAAGTGCCAAGGTATGATCCAGAATGTGATGAACCAGAAACTTCAAGAAGTGGAGAACTCAGAAGGTCATCAAGACATAAATGGCAACCTACAAGGTATAGTTATGACACTTCTTTTTTGACTACTAAAGATTATGCTTACATGGTGAAAGCAGATGAAGACCCTTCTACATATGAAGAGGCAAAAGGTAAGGAAAATTGGGAGAAAGCTATGCAGGAAGAGTATGATGCATTGATGGAGAATGAGACATGGGACTTGGTTCCTAAACCAAATAGTCAGAAGATCATTGGATGCAAGTGGTTCTACAAGACAAAGAGGTATACAGATGGAAGTGTGTCTAGGTATAAAGCTAGACTTGTTGTGAAAGGGTATGCTCAGACATATGGTATAGATTATGATGAGAGCTATAGTCCTGTGGCAAAGATGACAACCGTCAGGACACTCGTAGCCATTGCTTCATGTAAAGGTTGGAGATTATGTCAATTAGATGTGAAGAATGCTTTTCTTAATGGTTATATTTCAGATGATGTTTTCATGGAGCAACTGCAAGGATTCATAGATAAAAGGTATTCAGAATATGTATGTAAGCTCAAGAGAACTTTGTATGGTTTGAAGCAGGCCCCAAGGGCATGTAATTATAGACTTGTGAAGTTCTTGAAAGAACTTGGTTTTCAAGTATCTAAAGTAGATAGTAGGTTGCTTGTTAAAGCAAGTGATGATGGGTTCATTTACATGTGCATATATGTTGATGATATAATCCTTACAGGTACAGATGAGAAGGGCATAAAAAGGCTCAAGAAACAAATGGAGAAAGAGTTCAAGATTAGTGACTTGGGAGACTTGTCATATTTCTTGGGCATGGAGATCTCATATACTCAACATGGAGTGTATGTAACTCAAGAAAGGTATTTGAAGAATATGTTGATCAAGTTTAAAATGGATGATTGCAGGGTAGCACCTACTCCAATGGAGGTGAATCACAAATTGAGCAGATATGGAGGAGAAGGATTCAAGGATATGAAGCTATATCAAAGTTTGGTTGGTAGTCTAATCTATGCAACTCTAACTAGACCTGATTTGTCATATGCAGTTGGAGTATTGTCTCAATTCATGCATTGTCCTAGAAGAGAACATTGGGTTGCAGGACAAAGAGTGTTGAGGTACATTAAGGGTGCACTCAAAGAAGGTTTGTATTATGGTTTTACATCAGATACAAACATCAAGATATATAGTGATACAGATTGGGCAGGTAATCATGATGATAGGAGATCAACTTATGGGTACTTGTGTTATGTGGGAGATAAGCTAATCTCTTGGTGCTCTAAGAAGCAACATACAGTTGCTTTGTCATCTACAGAGGCAGAGTATAAAGGTATGGTTGAAGTTGCAAAGGAGGTCATATGGTTAAAGGCTCTTATGAAGAGTTTTGACATCACTCAGAGTACACCCACTATTCATAGAGATAACATGAGCTCATTGTATCTAACTGCTAACCCTGATTTTCATGCCACGACCAAACATATTGAGATTCAATATTATTTTCGGAGAGAGAAGGTGATTGATAAGGAGAATGAAGTCATACATACTTCAACAAAAGATCAGATTGCATATATGCTAACCAAAAGCTTGGATGGACCAAAGCTACAGAGATTCAAAGATATGGCAGGCATAAAGAAATGGAGAAAACCTCAATTGATGATTGCGGGGGAGTTGTTGGTGCATGACAACCATCAATTGATGTGTTGGACAAAGATTTGAAGTCAAAAGAAGAAGCAAAGATCAATGCATGAAGATTGGAGTTAGAGTATAATCAGAGAATAAAGGCTTGTATACATATGTACATTAATTTGTAGTTAGCTCACTTATACCTTTTGTATGGTCATGAGCTTGTACATATATGCCTATATATACAAGTAGAATGTCGGGGAAAGTAGGAGAGAGTATGAGATAAGACGAATTAGATGTTGGAAAAGTTGTGAGACACTTTAGAAGTGAAGGAGATCTCTCTCATCATTCAGTTGACTGAATAGAAGAATAAGTTGCACCCGATATTTTGCTGTGTTCTCCTTCTATGGCTGATCATTTCAAGAATCCTTTTGCAGATGTCTAATTCCATAGTTAATGCTTCTATGGTTAAGATTTGAGAGTCTAATTGTAAACATGCTGAGAGAATTATGTGTAGGAACATTTGTATGTGAAGAAGTGATGAGTGTCTTCTGAAATAGGTGCAATCTCAATGATCAAAGAAATGATCAGTACTCAGTGCAGAGTGTAAAGCTTTGCACAAATGAGAGTCAAAATCTAAGTTGGAAGGTAAGCCATCTATGGCTAAAATCATTTGCTTAGATGGGTTCTAGTTTGCGAGAACTATGTGTTAGAAGTTGCAGGTGTCAAAGTCAACTCTACAAGAGGACACTTTCAGACATAGGTAGATTGTTTGGATCATTTCTCAAGATCTACTAAATCATTTAAGATGTTTTAAATTGAAAAGGATGCGACCTTTAGACGACAGGTTCTGCAAAGTTTCATGAGAAACTTTACACATTTGATTAGTCAATGAATGAGTTATGTGCAACAGACTTTCCAGTATAGTGATTTTTTTCCAGTTATCTAAAGCCTTGATAGTTTGGCAGTTTTCTTCCAAATTGGTTGAAGTTCTTGAGTTATTCTTGATATAGAAGTGTTCTAACATGAAGGATAGATTGTCTTTTGGAGATTAACACTCTCCATCAAAATCAGCAACACTCCAAACACAAATATAAATGACATTTAATTTTCAATCTCTTGATTCTTTCACATCACCTCTAATTCATTCGCTTATGCTTTCATCTTCAATAAATTACGATATACTCTTAAAAAATTGTTTGTGTAGACAGTTATAGTCCTTTGTGCCTCACTTACGACGTCATAGATGTTGACAATTAAGCAAAAAGATGGGATTGAGTGAGTTAAATTGACTAAACAAATCAAAGAGAACAAGTTCAATATGCATGCATTCATTAGTAAGCCGGTTACTTCAAATCTGTGTACATTTTACTTCAACTAAAATTAAATAGACGTAGAAAAATGGTTTCAAGATCTTTAGTAGCTTTTTTTCTCTTTTGTTAAATTCCTCTTCTTGAGACATTTTTTGATTCCCGCTTGAACATAAATGTCACATATATGGAGAATAAAGAGATCACACGACAAAAAAGTCCGAATACGTTTTGAGGCTTCCATATGTGTCTTGCATGATTAGAATTCGTTTGTGCCTTCTTGCAGTTGATGACGAAACAACGAAGCTTTGTTTTTAACATGTGGTATCACAGCTAAGTGTGTTGGGAAAGAGAGGTATCGCAGCTAGGTGTGTTCGGAAAGTTTTTTTTTTTAATAAAAAGAAGTTCGGCCTTAGCCTACTCTTTCAAAATTGTATTAAATAAAGGAAAAGAAAAGTACAAGTGAAGGGGACTAGCGCCCACAGACCCCCCAATCCCATAGAGCGGGGGTAGATCTTACAGAGATTAGATGTCAGCTACCTGTGTTCGAAAAGTTGATTAGGTGGATGAGAGGGACTTAAAAAACGTGAAGGTGATTAAAAGTCAACAAATTTCCTTTTCATTCAGTGCTCGCATTGTAGCTAATGAGAATCATCCAAAGTCGTCTTACGTCTTGGTTAAAGTTTTCTTTTTTCTTTTTAATGGAGGATCGGAAAGCGTCTACTCTCTCGAGCTTTAACTTTGAAAAAATAATTGCACAAATGAATGGGTATAGCACCCACGGGAACCTCTGTATCCCACAAAGTAAAGGTAAGACAAGATCACAACTAGTTGCAATTGGTTTAGATAGGCCAAAACCATTACATGTCTAGCCCCAAGGTTGAACACAAGACCTCCACCTCAAAAAGTTAGTTCTTAACTAATGCACCTAGAGGACCTCCGTATTGGTTAAAGTTAAATTGACCTATTGCCACATGGATAAATGCTAGTTGTTGTACTACCTAAATTAGTTGTCCGTCATGCCTTGTAAAGTTGATAAGAAAACAAGTCCAAGAAAGCATCTTCTCTATTTTTCAAGCCCTTGCTTTCATTGTTAGACATTGATCCACGGGGATCATTTCATGTGTGTGTGGAACAAGGGCCAGTCATAATCAAGGTCCCAAGCTCAGGAGATATCCTAAGGTATTCAGTAGTAATGGGAATGAGTGTTGCATGATGTACACATATCATATGATAAGATATTCACAAGTCTTATTTTTTAGAGAGCTTTTCTCACATCCACATATGGAGGGGAGCTTGTGAATTGATCTTCCAAATCCTCATGCGCTCCCCTTGAAATGTGAAAACCAAATATTAATCCTTGGCACTAACAAAAGTAAGATCTTACGCCGTGAATCATATGCCCTCTATTACGTGTAGTAAGTGTTGTTCTTGATGAAGAATAGGACAATCATTGCATGATAATCTTGGGTGTGGAGCTGTCAAAGACGACAGAGCATACTCTTCCAAACTTTAATTAATAGAAAGAACAGTTGTACAAGTGAACGAGCCTAGCACCCATGGGACTCTACAAAGAAGATTGATAACCTTCCCGTCCCCATCATGTGGGGCCCACTTGGTTTTGATCTTGTTGCTCTCTAGGAAGAACACTCTATGATGTCTACAAGATGGGGGCTTCTTACAGTTGGAAATTCTTTTGCCTAAAAGGAAAAGAGATTTTTCGATAGACTATTCTTTAGGGGGATTCCAAAGTTGGCTGCACACCTCTCTTTCCATATTTTCCATAGATTCTCCCCTCTCATAGCATTCCACACTGCTGAGGAACATCCGATTGCTTCACCCAGCAAAGCTTGCTTCCAGATGATTTGTCCCTATAATGGCATGATTCTCTCAAGGGCGTGCCATACCATATTGATTTGGGGCATGAATGGAACTTTTTTATCTCGATGAGGGGGTGACAAAGGGATGTTGGTGCAAACAAGCCTTAACACTTGGCTTGGTCTTGTACCTTGAAGAACAATGGATATCAACCTTTGAAGATTTTACAAGAGCTTGGAGTAATTCAAGAAGACTTCATTTGAAGGAATACCATAGGAACACATGCCTATGCTTAGTTACTCTTTACTCCAATGTAAAAGTCAATATGACTTAACTCATGTCTTGTAATTACACCTACCTTCAAAAGTCGTAAAATTTGAAAGGTATGAATGGAGAGAATATCTCCATGTGATTAGATGAGAGATTTGAGGGAGCCTACATTTGAATTTGAAATTCAAACTCTCTTCAAACTCTTATAAAAGACTATGGAAAAAGTCGCGTTTTTTAGCAGCTCACTTCCCGAGGTAATTCCAAGCAATACATTGAGTGTGTGAGAGCTACTATTGAGCCTACACCTCAGAGTACCATTGGGCATCACTCTACATGCCAATGGGAATGTACATTTGATAGATTCAATACATATACTCATAGTCATTATCTCTGTGTTTTCTCTGTGTGTTCATCTTCAAGTCTGTCAACTTCAACAGGACATATCTCAAGATCTACTGAACCAAATTGGATGATTCAAAGCTCATTGGAACCAGCTCAAAGCATTCTACAACAGTACAAAATTTCAAGTCATTCTATTCAGCCAATTGGGAGAAATCTCAGTCGAGGCAGTCACTGGTATTTTTCTGAGTAGTTCCTAAAAAGTCGGGGGTGTCTCTGATTTTGCTAAAGTTCATGCTCAGTGTATAGTTTGTTAATTGGAGTGATTTAACTTGCTAATGGTAGCTTGTTAAGTTAATTAAATACTCCTAGAAGGAATTAATCCAATTGCAAGTGTGCTGGTCACACTGAGCTTAGGACTGAGCAGGTATCATTACAGGAATAGAAAGTTTTTGGAGTTGTGAAGGTTCAAAATCATCTGTTTTGATTTGGTCATTACTCAATCACTTTGTAAAGCACCTATATAGTTTCTTGGTGTCATTTGGAAGCTCAAGGAGTCTCCTAACCATATCTGAAGAGAAAAGAGGGCAGGTGTGAAGCAGGTCTAGCAGCACCAACTTGATCTTCTGATTGTACCCAGCCATCACATCCAACAGTGGTATCAGAGCAAACAAGGTAATTATGGGTGATGGTTTCCCTTCCTTCATTGACAAATTGGATAGAAATAACTACCAGGCTTGGTCATTGAGAATGAAGACCTATCTACAAGGGAGAAGCTTGTATGGATACATATCAGGAGATGAGGAATTGCCCTCATTCAAAACCAGAGGCCTACCTACAAAGGATGAACATGAGAGGCTCAACCAATGGTGTGCTAAAGATGCTTTGGCAAGGTCATATCTTCTAAACTCTATCTCTGATTTCCTTCTACCTCATGTAAGGAACTGTAAGACTTCCCAAGAGACTTGGGAAACCTTGTCAACATACTTTTCATCAAGCACAAGGGCCAGAAAGAATCAGCTATGGATTGAGTTTACAACTCTCAGGAAGCAATCAAAACAATGTGTCTCAGATTTTGTCACCAAAGTCAAAGACATTGCAGATCAACTTGCAAGTGTTGGAGAAGAAATTGAAGAAGAGCAAATAGTTAGACAAGTGATCAATGGACTAAAGGCAGATGACAAGTGGGAGAGCTTTACCACTGCAATGGACTTATACATGGACATCCAAGCACCTGATCTAACAACTCTGATTGGACAACTCTTTACACATGAAGCAAAGATCACAAAGAATGGAGAGCAATCAAAAGGTAACAATCCCTCTGCCCTATATATAGATAAGAAGTCTAAAGATAAGGGTAAAAGTAAGAAGGTTGATGAAGAAGGCTCTACCTCCCAAGCAAACTATGCAGGGAGAGGTAGATCATCTAGAGGTAGGGGCAGAGGAGGTAAGTCAGGTAGGGGGAGACCCTATAACCAATCTCCATTCAATATCTGTGGCTTGTCTAACCATACTACAGATGAATGCTACAAGAACTACAAGAACCAAAGAGGAAGAGGCCACCAAAGAGGAGGATACTCCCAAGGCAGAGGCAGATTCAATCAATCTCAAGGCTACCATGGCTACAACAATAATTACAACAATAGCTACAATCACAATGGCAATTATCAAGGTGGATACAGGAACAGGAAGGATTACAACAATTATGCAGAGGATCAAGATGATTCCTTGTTGATTATGAACATGACATCTAAATCAGGTATCAATGATGATCATTTGTTCTATATTGACTCAGGTTGCTCTAATCATGTAGCTGGAAATGTTGCCTTACTCTCTGATTTGGAAGAACCCAAAGGCAAACACCAAGTGCAGACAGGTGATGACACTAAACATTCAGTGGTTAAAGTAGGCAATGTCAAAACAAGTGATGGTAATCAAAATTTACTAAGCAGAGTATTGTATGTTCCAACAATCACCAAGAATCTGATGAGTGTAGGTCAGATTGTTGAAAAAGGTCTACAGGTCAGGTTCACTCAACATGGTGCATATGTGGAGGATCCAAGACATGGATTCAGAAGGATAGCCAAAGGAGAGAAATCAGGTAGATTATTTACCTTTGAACTTGAAGATACTAAGAATATTGCCTTGTACAACTATAAGGACCAAACCCTATCAGAATTGGAGATGTGGCACAAGAGATTGGGTCATATTGGAGAAAGGACCATAAAGCAAATGAGTAGAGATCAATGTGTGCTTGGGATACCTAATGTATCCAAGCAACACATGATATACAAGTGTGGGGCTTGTCAGTTTGGTAAGTCACACAGATTGCCATACACCAAGAAAGGATTTATGCATGAAGATTACTTGGAATTGGTGCATACAGATGTTTGGGGACCAAGCAAGGAGCCATCCATATCTGGATCAAGGTACTATGTGTCCTTTATAGATGACTATAGCAGATGGACTGTTTTATACTTCATGAAACATAAAGATGAAGTATTTAATTGTTTCAAAAGGTATCTTGCATTAGTTGAGAATCAAACAGGTAGACATTTGAAGAGGCTAAGGTCTGATGGTGGTGGAGAATACTTCTCCAATGACTTTGAAGAATTCTTGCAGGAAAGAGGCATCAAGAGGGAGATTACCACAAGGTACTCACCTGAACAAAATGGGGTAGCTGAAAGAAGAAATAGACTTATTGTGGAGACAGCTAGGTCTATGCTTAATGAGAAAAAACTACCAAATTATCTTTGGGCAGAGAGTGTATCTACTGCCACATATTTAATCAACAGGTTGCCATCAAAGACACTTGATGGAATGACACCCTATGAGGCTTGGCATGGTAAGAGACCATCTCTGGATCATTGCAAAGATCTTTGGGTGTGTTGCATATGTGCATATTCCCTCACAGGTAAGGGGAAAGCTAGACCCTAAGGCTGAAAAGTGTATCTTTATTGGTTATGATTTGAATCAGAAAGGATACAGGTTCTATAACCCCTCAAACAAAGGCTTCAAGGTAAGCAGAGATGTCATCTTTGATGAAAATGATTCATGGTATGAAAATGAGTGCAGGAAAGTTAACCTACCTTATGATATGGAAGAAGACTTTCCAAAGCTTGTCAGGCAAGAACCAACTCAGAAGGAGGACACAAGCTCAGATGATGAAGACACCATCAACATTGAAGAGTTCAAGGCTTGGAAATCCAAAGGGAAGATGAAGATGAAGCAACTTGAAGACAATCCAGAATCCTCAACTCAAGCTATGAGGAGATCTCAAAGAGAAAAGAAGAAACCAATTAGGTATGGATATGATACTTCACTTGTAACCAAGCACTCTGTATATCTTGCAAAGGATATCTTGAATGAAGAACCAGGTACATTTGAGGAAGCTATTACTAAACCAGAATGGAAAGAAGCAATGGATGAAGAAATGGAGGCTCTCAAGGAGAGTGATACTTGGGACTTAGTACCCAAGAAGGACTCCATGAAAGTTATAGGATCCAGATGGATCTACAAACTCAAGAGGAACTCAGATGGCACAATAAACAGGTATAAAGCTAGGTTGGTAGCCAAGGGTTTTGCACAAACCCAAGGCATTGATTATGAGGAGACATTTTCTCCTGTGGCCAAGATGCCAACTATCAGAATCATGGTGAGTGTAGCTGCATCCAAGAATTGGAACATGTACCAATTGGATGTGAAGAATGCATTCTTGAATGGATGGATATCTGAAGAGGTCTACATGTCACAACCACCTGGCTATGAGGATCCCAATAAGGTAAATCATGTTTGTAAATTGAAGAAGGCTCTGTATGGATTGAAGCAGGCACCTAGAGCATGGAATTACAGGTTGACAACCTATCTCTTGGATCAAGGATTTGTGATGAGTAAAGCAGATACTTCATTATTTATAAAGAAGAACAATTCAGAGGTAATATACTTGTGTGTCTATGTTGATGACATCATTATTACAGGAAATGATGTTCAAGGAATTAGACACATCAAAAGTCAAATGATGAAGGAATTCAAGATCAATGATCTTGGATTGTTGAAGTACTTTCTAGGACTTGAATTGGTATACACAAATTCAGGTATATTCATTACTCAGAAGAAGTACATTCAGGACATGGTTAAGAAGTTTAATTTACAGGAAGCTAAGATCTCAAACATTCCTATGGAGGTCAACCACAAACTTAGTGCACATGAAGGAGAAGAGCTTAAGGATATTACAGGTTATCAAAGTTTGGTAGGTAGTCTTAACTATGCTACCTTAACCAGGATTGATATATCATATGGTGTTAGTGTACTTAGCCAATTTATGCATAAGCCAAGAGTACCACATTTGGAGGCAGCCAAGAAGATAGTAAAGTACCTAAAGGGAACACAAAATCATGGTCTGTATTTTCCATATTCATCAGACATTGATATCAAAGTATACTCAGATGCAGATTGGGCAGGTTGCAAGGATGATAGGAGGAGTACATCTGGTTACATATGCTTTGCAGGTGATAAACCAATTTCTTGGTCATCCAAGAAACAACCCACAGTAGCTCTATCATCTACTGAGGCAGAATACAGAGGGCTAGCCAATGCCACTCAAGAAGCAATATGGTTGAAGCTACTATACTCAGAATTGGGCCTATACACAAGGCCACCTATCATATTTGGTGATAACACAAGTTCACTTCATCTAGCTGCTAATCCAGTTTATCATGCTAGGACAAAACACATAGAGGTTCATTACCACTATGTGAGGGAGAAATTACTTAGCAAAGAAATTCAATTATCATATGTGTCTACTAATATACAATGTGCAGATTTGCTTACAAAAGCTTTGGATGGAAGCAAGCTATGCAGGTTTAAATCCATGATTGGATTACAGGATATCATTGAAGATTAAAGATGAAGACTCAAGCAAGTGTTTGGCTTGAGGGGGAGCTGTTGGTGCAAACAAGCCTTAACACTTGGCTTGGTCTTGTACCTTGAAGAACAATGGATATCAACCTTTGAAGATTTTACAAGAGCTTGGAGTAATTCAAGAAGACTTCATTTGAAGGAATACCATAGGAACACATGCCTATGCTTAGTTACTCTTTACTCCAATGTAAAAGTCAATATGACTTAACTCATGTCTTGTAATTACACCTACCTTCAAAAGTCGTAAAATTTGAAAGGTATGAATGGAGAGAATATCTCCATGTGATTAGATGAGAGATTTGAGGGAGCCTACATTTGAATTTGAAATTCAAACTCTCTTCAAACTCTTATAAAAGACTATGGAAAAAGTCGCGTTTTTTAGCAGCTCACTTCCCGAGGTAATTCCAAGCAATACATTGAGTGTGTGAGAGCTACTATTGAGCCTACACCTCAGAGTACCATTGGGCATCACTCTACATGCCAATGGGAATGTACATTTGATAGATTCAATACATATACTCATAGTCATTATCTCTGTGTTTTCTCTGTGTGTTCATCTTCAAGTCTGTCAACTTCAACAGGACATATCTCAAGATCTACTGAACCAAATTGGATGATTCAAAGCTCATTGGAACCAGCTCAAAGCATTCTACAACAGTACAAAATTTCAAGTCATTCTATTCAGCCAATTGGGAGAAATCTCAGTCGAGGCAGTCACTGGTATTTTTCTGAGTAGTTCCTAAAAAGTCGGGGGTGTCTCTGATTTTGCTAAAGTTCATGCTCAGTGTATAGTTTGTTAATTGGAGTGATTTAACTTGCTAATGGTAGCTTGTTAAGTTAATTTAATACTCCTAGAAGGAATTAATCCAATTGCAAGTGTGCTGGTCACACTGAGCTTAGGACTGAGCAGGTATCATTACAGGAATAGAAAGTTTTTGGAGTTGTGAAGGTTCAAAATCATCTGTTTTGATTTGGTCATTACTCAATCACTTTGTAAAGCACCTATATAGTTTCTTGGTGTCATTTGGAGGCTCAAGGAGTCTCCTAACCATATCTGAAGAGAAAAGAGGGCAGGTGTGAAGCAGGTCTAGCAGCACCAACTTGATCTTCTGATTGTACCCAGCCATCACATCCAACAAGGGATTCAAACTCAAAGTCCCACCTTTGTCATAAAAGTTTGTACAAATTAGAATGTAAAATGGTGTTATCCCTCCTTTGAGTTTGGTCCCACTTGTTGTTCCAAGCTATGGTTGTGCACAAGCAAGGGTGCTTTGCCTTGAGGATGGTATGTCCTTTCACCTTCTTTGCGAGAAAGGGAGTAAGCTAGAATATTGGAAAAGGTGTGGGGTTCAATAACCTTGATATACTTATGTAAGTACAATCTAAAGTAAAGCACAATGTTTTGGACCAAGATACAATAGACATTGCCTTCTTCAAAGAACCACACTATCCTACTTCCAATGTAAACTCATAAGAAAACTCGAAAATTGGCATCGATACTATAACTCAAGTTGATGGTGCTAAGATTGCTTTATTTGAGAATCACTTAGCATGTTGCACATACCATCCTATCCCTTGAGCTCTATTTTAGCATGGAAATCACTCCATACAAAGAGAGATTTGAGCGTTGTTTGTATATGTTTGTTTTTAACGTGTGGGGAAAGCGAATCCTACGAACGGTTTAATTGCATCCACTCTAGAACTATCCATATCAAGAAAATTTCCCCTCTTTTAATTAACACTAGGAGTAGAATGAAACATGGACTCATATGATTCGGAGATGTCTGCTTCGAAGCAAAAAAAATTGGATTCAGTTCACTGCAAAATCTTGTAATACATAAGAATTAAGAACAAACAAGGAAAATAATACAAAAATTGTGAAATTAAATAAACTTCACCACAATAAGTTAACTATGAAATTACAAAAGTTTTTCATTAGTTATAAGTGATTAGCCAAAAAGAGGATTGAAGTAGAAGTTGAAACTGAACGAAATTCCCTCCAAAAAGAGAGGTTAAATATATATATCATGTAAAAGTAGAGGGTGAAGGTTAAGAGTGTATGTACCAAAAGTAAAAATAGAGGGTGAAGGTTAAGAGTATATATCCTGTAAAAGTAGAGGGAAAAGGTTAAGAGTATATGTACCAAAAGTGGTCGAAGTTGAACGTTGAAAAACTCTGCAAACAATATATGAGACCAAAATCCAAAACTAAGTTGAAGACTAAGAATACTTTTTTAACTCACTCTACACTCTACTTAGAGAAATACACTCTACTTAGAGAAGTTGATTTACTCCTCCTGTGGATACAGGCATGAAGTCCATTATTAATTCAACTTTTGGAACAGATTGTTCCATGAGCTCTGTCTATGGCTTTTACTTGTTCTTTCTGAGTTTGTTGAAAAGCTATGAGAATCCCATTTATTCATGAAAATTATTTATTGATGTAAAAATATATTCTTTAAGTGAAAACTTATCCTAATCTCTATTGAAAAAACTAATCATTAAAAACCTGCTTTCTGTTTTTACGAGAATTAATAAAAATTTGAGAAGCTAAAATTGTTTTTGTTAATGGTAAAAGCCTTAAAGTAACTACACTAAGACAACCTGGATAGCTTAAAGCCATGGTAAAAACATGAAACTCTCCAACAACCCTCACCAAATTTTCGTACTCTTTGGAGATCAACTCATGGTTTGGGATGGCTACAGAGCAGATGAACCCAAAGAAAGTTAAAGTCTACCCCTACCAAATGAGGAAGATGAACACAATCTGCCTAAGGATGCTTGTCAATGATATCAATGCAGTGGCTAAAAAAGAGGAAATGAGCATCAAATAAATTTGGGAATGTCTTGACATCTCCATTGCCTTATGGGCAACGATCATCCATGACAAGAGAGAAGTTAATCCTATAGCATATTCTAAAAAAGAACGGAATAATAAATACAAGATAGCACACTAATAGATGTGACATATAGACTGTTGGAAATCTAGAAAAGTTTTATAGTGAGATTAAAGCAAAGATTAGAACACGCCATGCAAAAGATGAGAGACAAACTCTCCAAAAATGAAGGGAACATTAAAGTTTGGCAAGAAGGGCTTTGTGTGTCAAGAGATTCATCATATAAATTACTAATGCGCATGGACAAAATATAAGAAAGCAACTGAGAAGATGAAATGTGGTATATGTTCTTTCGAAAGAAAAATGAATTGTGAATCTAAAAATTGTGAATTCACAAAAAAAAAATGGTAATCCATTGCTTTTTTGACAAAAGCGTTTTAAATTATAAGGAAAAGATATAAGAATGTTACAGAGAGTTACATTTGTTTTTTTTAGCTTAGTGTTTTTTAAGATGCACGCCTTGTAATGCTTGGAAGGGGGATTTCTTATAGTTAGAAATCTTTCTTCTTAGACAACTAAGAGATTTCTCTATTCACCGCTCTCTGAATGGCTTGTCCACTCTCGAAAACAAAGAGATTTCTCCATTGACTACTCTCTCGCAATGCCCTAGCAAACACTTTTTGTTGGTTCTTGAAGTCAACTGCAAGGTTAACTAAAGCAATCCGATGCTCTTTCTTCTTGTGGAATGCTATTAAAGATGAAGCACTCTCGAAAAATTTGGAAAGCAAGAAGTGCAACTAGCTTGTCCATGTCCCATAAACGGATTGGTATGACACTTGTCGGTTGAGGCAAAGGTCTAGTGTTCAATCTCCAGACTAAACATGTAATGACTCTAGCTAATTTAATTGAATTGTAACCCAATTGTAATCTTGTCTAACCAATGCTTTGTGAAATATGAGAAGTCTCACGAGTATTGTGAGCACCTGTATAGATACACTTTGTACATACACTTTCAAAGTTAAAGCCAAAAGAGTAGACGATTGTTGAAGCTCGATTTAACCAAAAACTTACTTAAAACTTATTGAATCCCTCTTTCCTCGGGTTAATACGAAATGGATAATAAACATGAAACTTATTGGAATGACAACAAGAATACAAATCACGAATTTTTACATATTACACATGGTTTCCTAAGTCTTTAACATACTACTCAAAGTACACCAATGACTATGTTAGCAAAGGACATCACTGGAAAAAAACAGCGGATCTATCCAGTGGGCGTGGTTTAGTGGATGTGCTTTGTAGTTCTAGGCAGATGGTCAGAGTTTAAGTCTCGCTTGGGGCTGGATGCTTCAAAGTTCCCCAAGATGGGTGTCTCTACTTTACGAGGTCGGTGTGTGTCTTTTCAATTCATTGTACTCTATTAAAAAAAAAAAAGCGGATCTGAAGTGCGTGATTCATCTTAATTTCAGCTACAATAATCTCAGCTACAACATATGGCAATGAATATAAATAGCTCAAGACAAGGAAATCCCAGCGTGGCCAGCACAACTGAAGTGCGTGACTAACTGTACTTCAGGTACAATGGTGGCTTACAGGGCATAGTACATACCTTCTCCTTCGCGAGAATCGAAGACTGTTTGTGTTGGGTTATGTCTGCAATTCAGTTCGTCCCATCTCTGCAAACAATGACTAGCCGGCCTCGCTCAACGCACATCAAGCTGGGGGAGTAGGCCTCGGCCGAACCTCCATTTTAAAAATAAAAAAATAATAAAATAAAAAATAAAAAAATTCAAGCTGGCCGGCTTGACCAATGCCATGACTGGCAGGCCTCGCTCAACGCACATCAAGCTGGCCGGCTTCTTGACCCATGGCTAGCAGGGCTCGCTCAACGCACATCAAGCGGGCCGGCTTGTTGACCAATGCCAAGTGTCTGTGGTGAAACGGAACTATGGAGTCTTCTAGTTTCTAATGTTCCTTCCTCCCTGGTTGCGAGCAAAAGAGCGCCAAGAATTTTGGGCTCTGATATCGGGGTGGCGGGCTGCGCACATCGTAAATTGTGAAAATATAGAAAAATTCGTGTGTTAGGTCGGACCCTGTAAAGTCCAAATGCATGGCACGTCGGCTGCGCTTGGCTGACGATGTTGCAGACTAATGGACTGCAACGTGAAGGTTGGTAGCTGAAAGAAGAACGGCGATCAGTGGCGCGCGTCGAGGTTTGAAGAGACAGTAGCGGAGGACGATTGTCAACACCCTTGACAACACACACTGCTCGTTACACACACATGCACACAGATTTACGGCGCACATCTTCGCCCGAAATGCGAGGAAGAGCTGATGCTTCATCGTGTCGTGAGACGTATTTCAGCTTCAAATCTCGACCTGCGAGCTTCCTCGCGTCGATGCAAACTAATTTTTGTCGCCTCCACTAACCTCATCCCTGCTATCCATACTATCTTTTCTTCGGCTAGTCCGCGTTCACTCTACTCTTTCTTCATTGAGGGCTGTTTCGCCTCTCTCGGCTTGGATCATTTGACTGTGGAATCAGCTTTTCCCCCGCCATGAACCCTGCAGACCTTCACGAGGTCATCGTCCGGGTAGAGAACCGAGCTGGCGCTGAGAGCGGCTCTAACAACTGCGCGCACCTGGAATCTGTACAATTTCGAAGGTCTCCCTCGCCCGTCACAACTAATGGAAGATTAGCCCAGAATGGAGGCGTTGACTCTCGGACGAAAGAGTCTAGGTCCTGGGAGGAGAGAAACGACGCGATATGGGAGGAGTTCGCGAGCCCTGACTCGGGGCAAGCAGAAGCCGACGACGTCATAGGGCACACGAAATCCAGCAGAAGATCTGAGTCACATTTGTCGTTTGATTGTGTATCTGCTGCGGCAGCGAGCTCTGGGGCAGCTGCATTACGGCGTGACAGCGAGCTCAGGCATCGCTCTCTCGATCTCGACATCCATCTGCACGAGCCCAATTTGGTAATGCTCCAAGAACACCCGCCTTCTATCCACAGCAAGCCTTTCTCGGGGCCCCTGCCCCGAATGGAGCCCTCTTCTGATTCAAGGGTGAACACAAGTGAGGCAAAGCAGTCTCCTCCAAGGGTAGTGAGAACCGGGAACGCAGCGCACAGGACGAACGGAAAACTGCCTCCCAGCCCTTTGCAACCGCGATCCTCTGTTGTTGACAAGGAGGATAAAGACGAGGAGTCTGCATTGCTGCATCCCAAAGACATTGCGCCATCCTGGAGGTCAGATAGCAAGTCAGACAAACTGGAGGTCAAATTGCAGCTCCAGGACGTGCACGTAAAGCCTGTGAGGACTAAGCAAGACGATGAGGGTCGCCGATCCGCCCCCAGTTCCGCCGTTCCTTCAGCCACGAACAGCCCCGTCAAGGCCATGAAGCAGCCATCTCTGCGGACTGTCACACTGTCAAAGGAGCTGTTGAAGACGAAGACGAAGTCAAGGCTTTTGGAGCCTCCGTCCCCCGCCCCCACTGCCGGTGCTGTCAGCGCGCGGCGCTTCGGTTCCATTATGAAGTCCGGCCATGAGAGCCCCGCTCGAGTTTCTACACGACGTGCCGAGGCAGACGCCGAAGACGAAGATCCATTCAAAGACATAGACGTGCAGGACGAGTTTCGGCAGGGAAACTTGAAGCCTATCACACTAGCTCAATGGGTGGCATTCTTCATTGTTATAGGTCTCTTGGTCTGCTCTTTGACAGTACGTCAGCTGAAGTCGAGACAGATATGGGGACTTGAGCTGTGGAAGTGGTTCCTGCTTGTGCTTGTTGTGCTTTGTGGGCGGTTGGTATCAGGGTGGATCATTAGAATCATGGTCATCACACTTGAGAAAAACTTTCTGCTGAGAAAGAAGGTTCTTTACTTCGTCTACGGTATTAGGAGAGGAGCACAGAACCTTATCTGGTTGGGTCTCGTACTGCTTGCGTGGAAGTTGATGTTTGATCCCAGAGTCGAGCGATCGAAGACGAACCACAAGGCCCTTGTAGTGGTCACGAAGCTGCTTCTGTGCTTAGTCATTGCCGCCTTCATCTGGCTGGTTAAGCTTCTTCTAATGAAGAGTCTAGCCTCGTCATTCCACGTCGCTACATTCTTCGATCGCATCCAAGAGTCCCTCTTTAATCAGCATGTATTGGAGACCCTTTCAGGACCGCCTCTTCTTGACCTCGCTTACGATCCATTCCTCCAACCCAGTTCCATCGCACGAAGCCTCGGCAGAGGGCCGGTGAAAGACCCGGAGGCACCCACTGAACCAGCCATCACCATCCAGCACCTCCAGAAAATGAACACGAAAAATGTTTCTGCTGGCGTAATGAAGAGGCTGATGAACCTGGTGAAACATCCCGGCCTGGGCACGCTTATGACCACCATAGATGAGTCAGTCGGCGTGATTGGGGACTCTGAGGACATTGCCATCAATAGCGAGCTGGAGGCTAAGGCTGCGGCCAAGTGCATTTTCAAGAATGTGGCTCGGCAGGGCTCAAGGTATTATCGGTAGCCCCTTCTCAAGGGTGCCCTTCTCTGAATGGGTTATTTTAGTACGTCCTTGCAAGCAAAAATGTGTATTGATATCCATACAATTAAGCTTGCCAATAGGTTGATGTAAAATAACTATTCACAAATCCTGAAATTGTTTTTGAAGCCGCCCAAGTGACTGTACATCGATATGGAGTGAACTGCGGGTTCATCCTTCTGGATTCATACATCATGTGAGAAGTGAATTGAGAAAGGACATGCCCAAAGGGCATATTTTAAAGTGTCTATCGAATCCTCTTAGACTCAATATTATGACTACTTCATAGGATCTCTAGAAATTGACTGAATTAGTTTGTTTGCAATGGTAAATGCAGTGTCATATGCATGCAAATGCGTCCATGTCTTAATCTAGTAATAAACGATCATAATTTTTTGTATCTTTTCCTTGTTCTTGCTTCCATTAAAGCTCATAAGCTTAATGATTGTCAATGACTCTCCTAGGTTCATTGAAAGTGAGGATCTATTACGGTTTTTTCCTGCTAATGAAGTACCTCAGGTGCTGTGCTTGTTCGAGGGAGCAAGAGATACCGGGAAGATCACTAAGAAGGCATTGAAAATCTGGGTGGTATGCCGAAGAGTTTGATCTTTCTTCAGGTTTTCTGTGTTTTTCAACAGATAAAGCCAACATCGTTGCATTTTTACTACCTCTTGCAGGTGAATGTCTACCAGGAAAGGAAGGCTCTGGCTCTCTCTTTAAATGATACAAAAACTGCCGTGAAGGAATTACATCGGATGGTAACGGTTCTGGTGATTGTTATCATCATCGTTGTATGGCTGCTGGTCCTTGGAATCGCAACTACACATGTGTTGCTTTTCATAACGTCACAGCTACTGCTCGTTGGATTCATGTTCAGCAATACGGTGAAGCAGATATTTGAGGCCATCATTTTCCTCTTCGTTATGCATCCTTTTGATGTGGGTGACAGATGCATTGTGGATGGACAACAGGTTGGCGACTTATAGACTTCTTTCTATGATGGGTTGATGACCTTGTTACTTTAATTTCAGTAGTTTTTTGGGCTTTTCAAAACCTCTCCTTGTTGGATCCAGTTTTCCTTTACAGGTTTCCTAACCTTCTGTACTCTTTTTAATATCTATGCAGTTGATAGTGGAGGAAATGAAAATCTTGACAACTGTGTTCTTAAAGCCAGACAATGAGAAGGTGTATTATCCCAATTCTGTGCTTGCAACAAAGTGCATCAGCAATCTCTACCGCAGCCCAGATATGATGGAATTCTTACAATATTCTGTTCATATCTCTACACCTACCGAGAAGATCAATACCTTCAAGGAGAAGCTCACAGAGTATGGGACGATGTTTCATGAGTCGACTTCTGTTCTGTTGATCATTTAACATTCCCTAACAAATAATATATTTGTGGGATGGGTTGCAGGTATGTGGAGAGAAACCCAGAACATTGGAGGTCCAAAATCACTGTCATAGTGAAGGAACTCGAGGACCTTAATAGTATGGCACTGGGATTATCTTTGCAGCATACAATTAATTTCCAGAATGCTGGTGAGAGGTTCATCCGCCGTTCAGCATTGCTTTTGGAGATCAAGCGCATTTTCTCAGAGTTAGGAGTGGAGTACCGACTCCTGCCTCAGACTATTGAGCTTGCTCATCCATCAACCAAACAGAGTATTCAACCTTTTGCCACTCCTTTGCCTCCTCTTTACCCTGTCCCACATCAACTAGTGCATTGAGATGAGCATAAGCCCACACGTTTAAGAGTTTACACACAGGCAATGGCCTCTTCTGGCTCATAAACATGAACATACTCGAGGAATTTTCGGAAGAGGCCCTACATTCTGAAGTTAGGATGGTTAAGTGTAGCTTGTTCTACATACAGTTGTATCTAAACTCTTCCTACATGATGCGATTTCTGCAAAACCATTCACAAAGTATGACAGCAATCTCCCTTTCACGAGCATCAAGTGGATGCTAAGCACTTTCGGTAATGGTGTAGTATAGCATTTACAGGCTCGCTGACTCCTAACATCTGACGTTTGTTCCCTCTTCATGGGATCTGATAACTGTGAGGTGTTGGACACGAATCCACCCTCTCATGTGTAATGATAGTACACTAATTACGCAAAATGATGATTGCAAGTTGTATCCACATGGCTTATGTTTTCTGTAGTCATTGGATTATTTTGGCTGAAATGAATATTTTCTGAAAAGAAAGAGAAAGAGTTCCCCAGCTTCTATGGTTTTATTTCCTACCGCACTGCACAGAGCTATTGAAGAAGTAGAAAAGGACTTCCATAGTTCATCTTTTTGGCTCCAAATTCTTTGTCATACACCACTTGATCTTCTGTTTTTATCTTGGGCTATCAAAGGGGATATCACTACATTAAAGGCTCCATAGAAACTCACCCAAGCTCTGTGGTGCAGTGACCCCACCACTCTAAGTAGAAGACTCATAAATTGTAAGAGTTGCCTTGTATTTACAAATCCAATCAGAATAGCTCTCCCGATCAAATGAAGCAAATGGTTTGACAACATTTATAACGGAGTGTCAATCAAGGGACTGTGCGCTTCATGCGTTCTTCTTCAGAACAAGCAAATGGACTGACAACATTTATAACGGAGTGTCAATCAAGGGACTGTGCTTCATTCGTTCTTCTTCAGAGTCCTCCAAGCACCTTTTGACTCATATTTATCTTTTTATGTGGATTATCAAATCTTCTTCATATTCTAAGAATACAGGGGGAGTAAAACGAAGAGAATGTGACTAAAAGATAGAGAAAGGCGAAATAGACTGGGAGATTTCACAGGTAGGAGAAAAAATGATTGAGAAATTATAGCAAGAAGTTGACGAACCATAAAAAGATACACAATATATGATGTATAGAGGATTTTGCATTCTTGTACAGATTGAAGGGGAAGGATTTAGTCAACAGCTTATTCATCATGTGATCTGTGGTCATATGGGTTAGACTTTTAAATGTCGAACGGTGAAGATATGGACCTAAGTCAATCAAAGATAAAGCTTACAAAACGCACCGAATATGTTTTTTTTGAAAGTGGAATAGTTACATAATTAAAAGAACGATGAACACTTGAACTGAATTCAAGAGGTTAATCGGATCATTCAAGGATAAATTATAGAAAATGATCCAATGTTTTAAAGACCATCTCTACGCATGTTAAGTATTTAGATACAGACATATGTCTACCCAACACAATTTTTCATAGAAGAGGGGGTTTTGTGCGTTTCCGAATTTCTTATGCTTTGTATCGTTAAGAACATCAGCATGCTAATTTGAACCACGCAGATTATGGTGTGGGAAAATCTTTAAAAATCAGACGGACATTAAGGACAAGTAGAATCAAGCATATAACTGCACTACTTCTTCACCTAAACCTTGTCAAATACTTCACTTAAGCCTTCTCATTCACAGTAAAAATGGCCTGCCAAATGGAAGACACTATTGGTGTAGTTTGGGTACGAGGGGTACTAGTATTATGCAACGTGAATATGCCTTGTTATGAGCAACTTTGCATGCATACAGTTCCTTGGAGTAACTTGAAAATGCTATTCAACTCTCTCGTCAAACATAGAGATTGTAACCTGTTGAGTTCTCATTCCACTATCTTGTAAACTTTATTTTATTTGAACAAACTTCAAATATATTGGCAAAATAGGGTATACAAGAGAAAATAGGGAGATACAAAGGAGGCCTCAAGGCCTACCTGCCCTGCCATAGAGAATTCGACAAGGGAACCAAAAAAATACTGAGGTGAACTAAGGAACCTAGTGATATTTTGATCCTCTTTGTGCGGGAGCCACTTTTGATCTTATTGTCCTCTAGAACAAAGAATCTATGATATTTGAAGAGGCAGAGCTCTCGGAATGCCTAATCCTTTAGTTAGGAGGTCAAAAGAAACCCAATGGACCATCCTTGTTGCAGGTAGTCAAAATTAATCATGCATGTCCCCTTTCACATTTTCTTGAGCATCTCATCTATAATCGCGTTCCAAAGGATTGAGGAGCAACCAATCCCCTCTCCCAACAAAGTTGTTTCTAGTTGATCAGGCTAGCAATCTTGAACTACACACAGACTCTCCTCTACACGAGCGCACTTCTAACAAATGAGAAGACGAGGTGAGCAAAGTCTTCATGCCATTGATGGCATCTTTTACACCATAGAGTAGCTCCACAAATTTCAATAACTTTCACATTGGTCCACACCTCCATTTTCCAAACACGGATCACATTCTTGTGCTCTACCAAAAGGTTCCATTGATCTTTGAACTTGAGACCCATATGAACCAAGACCAATTCAAACACCATTTTTTATTGAGATGTTGAAAAAACATTCTAATGTTTTCTTGAATCTTGGGACATCTCCAATTCTATTACCATTCTTCCATCTATTACCCTTTGGATTTAGATCTTCTTGGCCAGTAAGGAGAATACTTTTTAACTCTTATCAAGTGTTAGTCCTTTGTCATAAGAAATACCAATCTTCATAGTCCATTCTATGACATTGATCTGTGTCTTCTTATCCAATTTCCTCTTGGTTGACATCAAAGGTGCTTCCATTGGCAAAATCCTTTGGACCAAAGATTTTTTCTTTTTGGAGGTTCTCCTCAACTCCCTTGATTTGTGAGATACGAAACCAAATGGAGTCATTTTGTCTAATTTCAGTTGCCCACTTTCAAACTTTATTGACAATGCAATGATACTTCAACTTGTTCCACGTAGACCAAAGCGAGACAACTAGACTAGTCCCTTTAATGGTAAATGAGACTAGGGAAAATAGAAGAATAAGGGGACCAAGCTCTCTACACTTTGGGGCACCTGATAGGGAGAGGTTTTAAGTATTTATGAAAATCAACTCCGATCATCCACTTGGAACAAGGCTTATTAGCCATAGCTTGCACATCAAGAATTTCCAAGCCATTTGCTTCCTTGGGATAAGTGCAAATATCCCACTTCATTTTTGGCATCCCCTCTAATTGGGGTCAATTGTCAAAAAGAAAATTCCTACAAATCCTTTTCATCTTGTTCATCTCTATTTATGTTGCTCTCCAACAAGTGAGGAAATTGAAGCTCTAAAAGCTTCATCCAAAAGTATGACTGGAAATTCAAAGAACATAAAGATGATTTTTAGGCCAATCTTGAAAGAAAGCTCAGTAAGATCATCTTTTAAATACTTGAAACTCAATTCAACGAGAAGAATTAGAAAGA
Source organism: Ceratopteris richardii (assembly GCA_020310875.1). Lineage (NCBI taxonomy): Eukaryota > Viridiplantae > Streptophyta > Polypodiopsida > Polypodiales > Pteridaceae > Ceratopteris > Ceratopteris richardii. The sequence goes on from CM035443.1 coordinate 75,583,339, forward strand.
TCTAGTTACTGTGTCAACATAGTACATCTTAGAACAAATCTAGAATATAAAGGAGAGAATTTGAATTGGTTCTTGCAAAAAATATATAAAAGAGAATTCTAGAAGGATCAAGAAGACCTTCAAGGTTTTCGATCCAACTAAAGATCCATAGGTATTAAGTATTGAAGAAATGATTGGAATGATCTATTCCTACTTGCGACCTTAAAGATAGCACGATCTTTTACACTATGAGTTCCCATTTTGAGATGTAGTTATAAAGTTCTTAATCTTTTTGGAAGAACAAGTAAATAGATTTCAACCAATTAGAGTCTTCAATAATATGATTGATCCCTATGGGTTCTAGTCCCTTAAAGTGGAATTTAAAACTACGTAAAGTTTTAAAAGAATATTAAATCCACGTTTTGTGAGCTATATTTCAAACTCTCTCCAAAAGTGAAGAGGATGTTATATCCTCTTAGAACTAGATAGATAATCCACCTATACCATCTATTAGTTGGGCAAGGATTATAAACATAGATTCCCCTCCATTTTGGAGGCAAATTGCAAATAGGAAAATCCTCCCATTTTACTAAGCTTGGGCTATGGAAGCTCACATGGCACATAACTTAAACAAGGAATTAGGCAAGGATGTTATATTCCACCCTTATCATTGATTCTATACCTTGCATTTGATTTAGTTTTTCATGTGCAAAACCATATGGAACTGAGTGCTCGGGGTAAGAATCAAACCACACATGGATTCTCCTCTTTTTAGATTCACTCGGAACAGAATCTCCCTTCTAATAAAGAGGCAAATTGGAGAGATGAAGACCATGATCCTTGAGATTGATCATGGGGCATGGGGGAATACCCCAAGCTATATATCTCCACTCATTTTTTAGGACAAAAATACTTGTAAGGGGGGGGGGGGGATGTTGTATAATTACATGGGTCTAAGGGTAGAACCCTTGGATTTCTAGGTGTGAAACCATTGGGATTTATGGTTTATTTACCCTTTTTAGATGGGTCTTGAACCATAGGGTTAGTTCTCTAAGTTTGAGTACCTTAGGCTTGATTGGAAGCTTCTCCTACCCGCTTGTTTTGTACATGAAAGCTTGGAGATTCTTCTTTTAGAAGCCATGTGATTTACTAATCTTGGAAACCATATGGCCACCTTAGGGACCCATGTGATGGAAGGTACACATGTCCCCTTGAGAGGGACTTACTCCCTTGGACAAGGAGCTATGTATTGGAGAGGTTGGTTGGGTGGAAGGTGCATCTCTCTCCCTAGAGTGGTCTAGCTTGTTAGTCTTTTTAGTTGATTAGTTATTGAGTTGTGGAGGTTATGGAGCTCTCACACAACAAAACCCTATGTGATGGATCTCTTGCCCCTAATAGAAACACGAAGATTGTCATTAATATTTATATGAGCCAAGCCATTACCTAAGAGACATGCAACCACCCTAAAAAACCTAGGGGGGAAGCCCAAATTCTTTAGGGATTGCAGCAAGAAGTCCCACTTCAACTTGTTTCAATCTTGATAAAATAAAAGAAAAAAGGAAGCTCTCTATGGTTTTGAGTGCAAAAAGTTGTCAGGACGTTTAGAAAGTGTTTTGAGGATTTTTTATTTTTTTTGGGAGTTTTTTTATTTTATTTGGATTTTTTATCTATTTTTTAGATATTTTCAAAAAAAAATCAACCCTCTCAAATGTTATTTTTTATTCCCAAAAAAACCTCCTCTCTCTACTCTCTCTCTACTCTCCCTCTATCCTCTCTTTAATCTCTCTCCCTTCCCTAGCCTCTCCTCCTGTCCTACCCCCTCCCCCCTGTCCCCCCCACCCACCATAAGATAAGTTTTATCCTATGGTGTGGTTACAATTTTTTTTATTTTATTGGCAAAACGATTTTGGCTCTAGGTTCCACATTGAATGGGCATTTTTTTCAAACTTGGGATCATTTTCATGTCTCTTGGCACTCCTGGACTCATTATTTGCATTAACTTCACCAAAATCCAGACTTGTATCCAATGTTTGGTCCAAACCCACATGTTTTGTGCACATTTATCATGTGCTTTTTAATTTGTACATGGTCCACATGGTATGTTCTCTCCTTGTCTTCCACATATGTTCCACATTTTCTAAATGAACCCTTTGTAGCTTTCATGTTTTGGTATTTTTTCCTATCCACAACCCCAATTCATACCCCTTGCCCCTCAATTTTATACCTCCACCTAGACCCACCTTTCCGCCTCTTTGCCCTATCCTTCTTAGCCCTTCAACCCTCCCTATCTTTTCTTTCCTACCCTCTGTTCTTCGGCTTTTGTTTCTTCAATGAGCTATCCAATTTTGGTTATTCCCTTGTGATTGTTCTTTCATGCTCCTCATGAACTTGGTAGATGCTCATATGTCATTTTGAAGGTTTTTGCAATAGATCTATCAAGGTGAACCTTTCTGCTCATGATTTGGCTATTGGCTCTCCGAGACAGAGAGCCCATTAGGTGGTGGGCAACTATTGAGCCAGTCAAAGTCAAAGTGGTTAAAGTCAAGCTAGTAAAAGTCAAAGTGGTTAAAGTCAAGCTAGTAAAAGTCAAAGTGATCAAAGTCAAGTTAGTAAAAGTCAAAATGGTAAAAGTTAAGTTGGTCAAGGTGCATAGGTAGTGTACAAATAATTTATTCACAATGGCTATGGTTTTGCAAAAAGTTGAATGCAAGTTGTAGATTGTCTTTTTGTAAGGTTTTCAAGGGTTTTAAAGTGTTTGGAAGGTTCAGGTGAACCCTCCCAGATGCACACATTTTGAAGAAGTGAAAGCTAAAAAGGGAAGTTACGTGAAGAGGAAGCGGCACACAAAAGTGAAAGTATGGCCCCCCATGACAAAATAGGGAGTTGTTGGTTGACACATTTTTAGAAATGCTTAGGACATCAAAATGAACACCAAGATACGCTATTAGTTAGGAGCGATGTACATAAGTGAATCGCTACACAAGACATAAGTATTATTCTTGGAGTTAGACTAAGAAGTGAGAGCATAGTCTATGTTGATATATTTAGGTAGTGATGTGTGTGAACACTCTAGGACCGTTGGGACACCTTTTTCCCTTTTTAGGAGGTTTTTTCCCCCCGGGCTTGTATATACGCCTATTGCCCTAACAGGCTACTTATCTTTTGTACATTCTAGTGGTAATACATTCAGTATTGTATGTTGTGTTGCAAGCTCCTTCTTCTTCCTTGTGTTGTTCACATGCTTCCATAGACGTCTAACTCCAACAATTGGTATCAGAGCATGTTGCTGCTTTGTCTAGGGCATCATTGACACCTCTCTAATTGTAGTCTCAAAATTGCACGAAATTTGGTGATCATACTCAGGGTGTTTCAGAGATCAAAGCAGCTTCGCTATGTCGTGCCAAAATCACGATTTGAACTCGTTTCGGCCGTGGAATGCACAATTGCAATGCTTATGCAAGATATTTTGCCTTTTTGTGCCAAAGTTAGTATAAGCATCTCAAATTCTACTACAGGTTTAGCAGAATTTGTTTGGGCAATTTTGTTCAACTTTTTGAGATACAGTCAATTTTTTTCATCAAGGTATTTTAGTCACCAGCCATGGCTGAAAGCAGTGATGTATTCCATATGTTCGCTGTTGAGGATAAGTTGGATGGTACCAACTACTCATTATGGGCTTATATGATGCGACATGTATTGGTTGCAAAAGCACTATGGAACATTTTGCAGGGTGTTGAAAAATGTCCTATCACACCTGCAACTATTACAACTGCAGGTATTAAAGCTGATGTAGAAGGTATCAAAGATGATGATATTCTGCATATTCTTGTTCGTGGCACGGTTTCTACTGCACCTACTGCAGAGCAAATTCGTTGGGATGGTGTCGTTGAGATTTGAAGAACAAGCCTCCAATGTGATTGAAAGCAATATTTTAAAAGTTTGAACAATAAGAGGGAAATCTGCTGCCTAAAATTTGGGAAGGAAGATGCATAGAGGTCAATGTAAGTTCACAAGTGATATTCAACTCAATTGGAAAAGTTCTTCGAGAATATACTCAGACTGAAGCGAATGAATGGAGGTAAAGTTAATGAACAACAATCAATTCCAATGGAAGCTACCAATGTGAATTTTTTTTTGTGCCATATATCCATTTTTCTTCCCTGTTAATATTGATGATTGAGCACTTTTTCTTTTCCGTGCTCCATGATCATGTGTACGTAGAATAGTATTTGTAAACTATGACCCATATGAGCATTTAAGTATATTGATGTGTATGCACGTTCTTGCATAAGTACTAAAATATGTGCACGTGTAAGCATGTTTGTAGTGCTTAAAATATTCCGTCAAGGAATGAATATGGTTTGTTTCATGTGAGTCATATCACATTAGTGGACATAGTTTCTCTTTGATGTATGCATCAGTATATGTGATCAGATGTGTATAAGGTCAAGCGTGCATACTCTTTTATGAATGCTTGTGTGTGCATCTGCTCATTATTGTGTGCATGCATGTGTACATACGTGTATTTGTGAGTACCCATGTGTGTGATTTATGTGCTAAATGATTAAATAACACAAAATATGCAAGCTCTTGTGATTAAGGAAAAAGGAAAGTGGTGCACGTAGAAATCCATTAAGAACAACTATGCCATTGGCATATAATAAAATATACAGAAGTGTAATGTAGATATTCATTGTATGGTTCAGTTGAATGATGCCTGCATAGAGTTGTGGCTGCCTAGAAGGAACATTCAACAGTGCATAGTCCTGCAATTCGGAGTTTAATGTGGGAGACTTCATCGCCAGGGGACTTGGCACTAGAAAGGCATCAAGGGGTAGCACAGCGATAATGGTTGAGGCATTTGTTTCTTTTGCATTGGGCATCGTTTTAGGGACTCCATATTTGCAATGAACATCAAGGTTCAATCCAGTTTTGAGCAGGTTCGTCATACAGAGAGGAAGCTAAGGCTATCATCAAGGATCATGGTCATTGCAGCATTCAAGGTTCTGATGGCACTCCAAGGGATGGTGCAACAAAGTAGGTTTTTTTCCTGCAAGTATGAAGTTGAGAAGAAAGGGGGAATATTGCACTGCTTGTAGCCACTCCAAAACCAAGAAGACTTAAGAGCAGTGAGAAAATAGGTAATAATGGCGTCATCATCTGCATTGGTAGACAGAAACTTTTCTTCCACATTCGAGGGAGAGTGCAAAGCACCATATTGGAAAAAATTTAGTGTTGACAAGCCTCCATTAAACTTAGTAGTCGTTGGGGTTGGATATTGCGGAGTGACCATACAAGGAAAAGAATATTCGTATATTCATATATGAACACGTTCTTGAAGTAATCACGTGTAATCGTTTATTTTAACCGCAAGGCATATTCTACAAAGAGCTTAAAAGAATCCATGATGTGAACATTGAGAATGCTCAAGGCACACTATGTTTTCATGTTTTGTCAATTCAGTTCTTGTGTCTCATCCCCCTCCTTTCCATGAACTCCGCAACAACGGTAGAGATGCCCAGACACATGCATTGATAGCTTTGTCTGTCAAACATGCCATTATTCCTCAAATTCGCTCTTGCAAAAAAAACTAAAGATGCTTGGAATACACTTACCACATTATACTAGGCTAGGAATGAGGCTCGTGTTGCTTACCTCCAAAAACAGTTGGAGAGTGAGCACATGAATGAAGTTGATTCTATGGATAGTTTTCTAACAAAGATCAAGGATTTGAAGGAACAATTGATTTCTGCATATGAAGTCCTTCCTGACAGGTCTCTTGTGCAGACTCTTATGAATGGTCTTCCCAACTCATATCAGAGTTTTGCTTCTACTCTTTGTTTGATGATGAAGGGCAATCCAAATGCCTTAACATTTGAAGAGTTAGTTATTGTTTTGTTGCAAGAAGACTAGTCTAGACAGAACAGGTCTATTATGCGTGTTGCAGATCAAGCTTTCTTGGCTAGTGAGAAGGGCAAAGGAAAATGGAGCTCTTCCACTAGTAAGCAGAAATCTGCAAATGCTACACATTCAAAGAAGGAAGACAAAGATGAGAAGAAATAAAAAAAGCAGAAATTGTTTTGCAAATACTGTAAAGCAAATGATCATGTCATTAAGAGTTGTCTAAAACTGGCTGCTAAAGAGGCAAAGAAGAAAGAGGCCAGAATGTGTGTTGCAAAGGCCTCTATACCAAAAACAGATTCTGCTAATCTTGTGCGGGATGAAGAATGGGCATTTACTACTATTTGCAGTTTTGACCCATCTTCTCATGAGCACTGCATGTCTGCAGTAGACTCAGATGTTTGGTACTTTGATAGTGGGACGACCAAACATATTACCTCACAATGCAATTTCTTCTCTTCACTCGAGTCTACCCCTACAAAGAATATTGTTACATATACCAACAACTCCTCTTATACTGTTATGGGAGTTCATAAGATCATTTTAACTACTGTTGATGGTAGTTATTTCACTTTGTCACATGCTTTGTTTGTGCTAGGGATAAAGAAAAATTTGTTATGAGTTTTTGCATTAGCCAAGATTGGCTTGGTTGTGAAATTTGATGGGTGTGTGAAGAAGTGTGAGAGACACACAAGAAGCACACACAAGGAGCACAAACGCAGCAAGACACACGGAGAAGACGATGGCTGGAATAGCTCTCTCTATTGATCGATTGAACTGAACTGAAGTAAGAGCTTAATAATATCCCTAAGTACAAAGTACAACCACATATGAGAGTATCAAGTATGTGGTAACATGGGGAAAAAACCTCTAGCCAGCACTAGAGTAAAAAGTACCCATGTATAGGAAAAAGGTTCACATCAAAGCTACTTGAGGAACACATAAGTGTAACAAACCCCCCTGGAGCGAATGATGTGAACACATACAGGGAGTGACAGATCAGCCCCCACAAGGTAACAAGCCTAAAGCTTTGCGAAAAGCTTCAAACTTTTCCCGTGGAAAAGCTTTGGTGAATATGTCTGCCACATTATCTTGTGTAGGCACATATACCAAATCAATATCTCCTGCATGAAGGCGCTCTCTCACATTGTGATAATGCACCTCAATATGTTTGGTCCGTGCATGAAACATTGGGTTTCGTGCAACAGCCAAAGCACTCTGACTATCTGTGAGAATATGCGTAGCAGCATCAATCTCCATGCAAAGATCCATCAATAGGCGTCTCAGCCATATACACTCCACTGTAGCTGTGAAAACTGCCCTGTACTCAGCTTCACAACTCGATCTCGCCACTGTAGGTTGCTTCTTACTCAACCAAGATATGCATGAGTCTCCAAGGAAAAAGCAATTACCACTAGTGGACACGCGAGTATCATAACAACCAGCCCAATCACTATCTGTAAAAGCGTGCAAGCATGGTTGAACATCTCTGCCATAAAAGAGACCTAAGCTCAAAGTGCCTCGAAGATATCTAAACACGCGTTTCACCGCTTGCCAATGCTTAGTGCCAGGGCTATGCATGAATCGACTCAACTGGGAAACTGCATAATGTATATCCGGCCTTGTGTTGCATGCATATATAAGACATCCCACATCTTGCTGATAAAGAGAAGTGTCAAATGCATCACTGGAATCCTCAACTGAGAACCTGAATCCTGTCTCAACTGGTGTGGAAACTGGCTTACAATCCTCAAAGTCAAAACACTGAAGTAGTTTTTCAACATACTTTGCTTGATGCATAACAATTCCCCCCTCAACGGATACAAACTGGATGCCAAGATAGTAGCTCAAAAGACCAAGATAAGTGACATCAAAAGTATGTTGCAAATCAGCCATAAGAATGTCAAGTTTTGCATCATATGACCCAGTCAAGAGTATGTCATCGACATAAAGAACAAGCACTATAAGATCAGCCCCATTTTTGCATACATAGAGTGTGCTTTCAATCGGACTACATGTGAAGCCAAGAGCAATCAAGTGCTTATGTATTTTTTCATACCATGCACGTGGAGCTTGCTTGAGACCATACAAAGCTTTATGCAAGCGACAAACCATATGCTCTTTCCCTTTCATAGCAAGTCCAGGAGGTTGCTTCACATAGACCTCTTCTTGTAAATCTCCATTCAAGAAGACTGTTTTTATGTCCAATTGATGCACTTTCCAACCTCGATGGGCAGCCAATGCAACCACGGTACGAATGGTAGTCATGCGTGAAGTAGGTGCAAAAGTTTCCTCATAGTCAATGCCATATTGTTGTGCATATCCTTTGGCAACCAATCTAGCTTTGTAGCGATCAATGCTACCATCAGATTTTTCTCTTAATCTTATAAACCCACTTTGAATCAATGCATTCTTTCCTTTTGGCAATTCACATAACTCCCAAGTACCATTCCTATGTATGGAATCCATTTCTGATTGCATAGCACTCATCCATTGTGGATCGTCACATGCATCTTCAAAAGAAAGTGGCTCTTCATTACATGCTGTAGCAATAAGAGAATAATCCACAAAATCACTTGATGCATGGTGAGAGCTTGATCTTGTTCTACCAAGTAAAGGTGCACTCAATTTGCTGTCCTGCAAAGTTTGTTTCAGCCACTTTGGCATAGATTGTGCACTCTTGATAGACATGCGTTCATTATGTAAAACATCTTCAATATGTACATCATGTGTGGGCTGAATTTCATGCTCAGTTTCAGCCATATTTTGATGCAAATGTTCAGCCATATGTGGCTGGAAAATTCCAACAGTTTTGACAATTTTTGGCTGAATTTTTTCAGCCATGTTTGGCTGGAAATTCTCTGCATTTTCAGCCTTATTTGGCTGGAATTTTTCAGCCCTTTGAACCTAAGTTGGCTGGTCTACATGGCCATAGTCAAGCGCACCATTTTGGAACAAAGGCATGAGTGTATCGAACACATCTTGTGAGCTAACTGTTGGTAGTTTTTTGCATTCAAGTAGAGGGAAAACTGAATTTTCAGCAAATACCACATCTCGACTCACAATAATTATGTTCGTCAATGGATGGTACAACCAATATCCCTTACTTTCAGCACTATAACCAACAAATATACATTTCTTTGCCTTGTCATCAAGTTTGTGACGTTGTTGTGATGGCACAAGAGCATATGCCAAACAACCAAACACACGCATATGACTAACCATAGGCTTATGACCATTCCAAGCCTCATAAGGAGTGATGACTCTCAATGCTTTTGTAGGGTAGCAATTCAACACATAGTTTGCACACATGACCGCTTCCATCCAAAACTTATGAGGAAGATGATTTCCTTTAACCATACATCGTGCCATTTCAAGTAAAGTTCTATTTTTACGCTCGGTGACACCATTTTGTTGAGGTGTATATGGCACCGTACATTGGTGTGAAATACCTCTTTCACGAAGAAAAGCATTAAATTCATGACATGTATTCACCACCACGATCTGTGCGTAGAGTCAAAAGCTTTTGTGAAGAAAAATTTTCAGCCATAGCTAAAAATGCTTTGAAGGAAGAAAATACCTCATTCTTTGCTTTCATAGGATACACCCATGTATGGCGAGTAGCATCATCAATGAAGGTAACCAAATATACATGCTTCCCAAAAGATGGAGTCTTGACCGGACCACATACATCACTATGAACAAGTTGCAATTTTCTTGTAGTGTGTGTATGACTATCTTTTGGAAAAGAAGCACGATGCATTTTTCCAAGAATGCAACCTTCACATGCATGCTTTTCAATGGACTCAAGTGTAGGCAAGCCAATAACCATGTCCTTCTTTTGCAAGTAGAGCAAACTATTGAAGTTTAAATGACCAAAACGAGCATGCCAAAGCTCCATTTCAGCCATGGAAGAAGTATGAGCAACTAAGGCATTCGAGGCAGCCCTCTTGTATGTATCCATGCGATACAAACCATTACATAATGTACCAGACATCACGATAACATCGCCATTGCTGAAATCATGAACCATACACTTATCATCAACAAAGTGTACATGAAGTCCAGCTTTGGCAATCAACGGAACTGAAATTAAGTTCTACTTGAAATCGGGCACATACAATGCATTTTTCAAGAGAATCACACCTCCATTTGCAGCCGTAAGCTCAATTTCTCCTACTCCAATGATACGATAAGAGGCATTGTTTGCACACACCACATGTCCTCCTTTGGGTGCATCTTTCAAAGAGGCAAAAAATCTTTTGCATGATGTTATGTGCTTTGAAGCACCACTATCAAAAAACCAATCCGAATCAGCCTCACTCACAACCATACATTTAGAATGTAAAGAAGCATCATAATGACATGTAACAACACATGCCCAAAAATCTTGAGCCATGTTAGCTTCATCATTCTTTGCATTTGCTGAATTTTCAGCAATAGACATGCCCGATTCCTTCTTCTTTTCATTGCGTTTAGCAAGCTTTCTACACTCATCAATAGTATGACCGGCCTTCCGGCAATATTTGCATCTCTTCTTCTTTTGCAAATCACTATCATTAGAGGAGTGAGTGGAAGAAGAAGCTTGAGGCTTTGGTTTTGATGAACCCAAAGCTGAACCATACTTGCTTTTCCCCTTTTGTGAGATAGCAAGTGCTTGCGTTCCCTCAATCAAACCACTCCTATTCACTCTAGATTGCTCTTCTTGCAAAAGAAGAGACACAACCTCATCAATGCATACATTTAGGATTTCCTTTTGCAACCAAACGGAGTGTAGTAGCAAAGCTTTGAAAAGATTCCGGTAATCCTTTCAACAATGTAGAAATGAGTGATGCATCCGGAATAATCTCATGTATGTTTGCCAATTGCTTTTTCAAGTCCTTGATGCGTGTCACATACACATCCACTGACTCATTTTCAGCTATACATACATCCTCAAGTTGCGTCCTCAAGTATGCAACATGTGCTTCATTACGCATGGCATACAAAGAAGCAAGAGTGTCCCATGGCTTTCTCGATGTAGAACATGACCGAATGTGTGGAACTATATGACGCTTCACTGAAAGCGCAATCAAAGCATGAGCTTGAGCATCTTTTCCATCCCATCTAAGCTTCTCCTGTATAGGTGGAGAAGGAGAAACCACTGTACTCGAAGAAGAAGCTCCATCTGTGACAGTAGACTGTGAAGTAGAAGCACCTGCCGGTCTTCGATCTACATCTGCCACTATGTTCCAAAGTTGTTTTGCAACAAGAACATGCTTCATCATGTAAGACCACATTGAATAGTTGGTCCCATCAAGCTTATCTTCAGCTTGAAGCATGCCAAACAAGTCATTGTTGCCCGCCATTTCACTAAGGAACAAGAATGTGATAAAATCTTCACTTCGACGAAAACTGAAATGAGTGCTGAAATTTTAGCTCACAAACCGTCACTCTGATGGCGATTCTAACTGCAGGAATGGCTTCGGAATGTGGGTAAAACCCAAGCGCACCTGGTGGAAATGTTTCCGAGCTGCTGAAATTCACAGTTCTATGCTCCGAAGTCGATTTGCACTGTTAAAGTGTGCGCGCATCGCGACGCGAAAAACTGAAACTTGAGAAGAAGCTGAACCTGCTCTGATACCACTGATGGGTGTGTGAAGAAGTGCGTGTGTGAAGAAGTGCGAGAGACACACAAGAAGCACACACAGGAGCACAAATGCAGTAAGACACACGGAGAAGACGATGGCTAGAATAGCTCTCTCTATTGATCGATTGAACTGAACTGAAGTAAGAGCTGAATAATATCCCTAAGTACAAAGTACCACCACATATGAGAGTATAAAGTATGTGGTAACATGGGGAAAAAACCTCTAGCCAGCACTAGAGTAAAAAGTACCCATGTATAGGGAAAAGGTTCACATCAAAGCTACTCGAGGAACACATAAGTGTAACAAAATTTGTTGATGATAGATGTACAGTTTATGATCTATCAAATGGCAACGTCATTATTGCTTCTGACATTTTATGTCGTCGGTTGTATAAGCTCATAGACTATGAAAGATCTTTAAATGATTCAATGTGTGCAGTACATGATTCTCAAGCTATGTCAGATGCAAAGCTTTGGCATGCATGCTTTGGTCATCTGAATTTTGCTAGTTTATTACACCTGCAGAAATCTGATATGGTGTCCTCTTTGCCCAAACTTGAGGCACCCGGTAAACATGTATGTGAAGGCTGTATTTTGGGTAAAATGCAATATTCTTGCTTTCCAAAAGATGGTTCAGTTCGAGCTACCAGAAACTGAAGCTTGTTCCTAGTGATGTATGTGGTCCTATGCAGATACCCTCTTTTGGAAATTATCTTTACTGTGTGACTTTCATTGATGATTTTTCCAGGCATGCATGGGTATATCCATTGAAAGCAAAGTCCGAAGTGTTTATGTGCTTCAAACAGTTTCTGGTTTTGACTAAAAATCTGTCTGCATATAAAATGGACACCCTCTTTTCTAATCGAGGGGAGGACTATATGTCTTCTGACTTTAATGCATTTTTGGTTGAACGTGGGATAAAACATTAGTGTACAGTGTTGTATACACCTCAACAGAATGGATTTGTTGAATGAAAGAAGAGGTCACTCATGGAGATGGTGAGGTATATGGTCAAGAGTCAGGCTTTACCACATAGTTTCTGGCTTGAAGCTGTTATGTGTGCAACATATGTACTTAACAGGTGTCCCACTAAAGCGTTGCAGTCTATCACTCCATATGAGGCTTGGAATGATCGCAATCCATTTGTTTCTCATCTGCGTGTTTTTGGTTGTTTGGCATATGCATTAGTGCATGAACAACATCACAGAAAATTGAATGATAAATCAGTAAAATGTATTTTTGTTGGGTACTGTTCTAAAAGCAAAGGCTATCGTTTGTATCATCCACAGATTAAATGCATTCTGGTTAGCCATGATGTTGTTTTTGTGGAAGATGCTATTCAGTACTTACTTTCATGTACTAAGGAGACATCTGTTAGCTCTAAAGAGAGGTATGATACTTTGCTGCCTCTTTTTATAGGTGGACAGTCTAGTGCTAGTCCTCATGAGGCAACTTCTCAGCCTTTACAGGTTTCATGTGATGATGCAAATCATTCTATTTTTGATGCAGATTTACATGATGTACTTGTTGATGAGAGAGCTGATATTCAACAGGCAAAAACTATGCCAAAATGGCTCGTGTAGACTTTGCGTGACAGCAAATTAGATACACCTCTATCTTATCGTACTCGTTTAGGCTCTCATAGTGCCTCTTTTGCATCAGATTGCTATGCTATGGCTGGATCTAGTCTGTGTGATGAGAATGAGCCTGTTTCATTTGATGAAACACAAAATTCTTAAAATTGGAGGGCTGCTATGCAATCTGAATATGATGCTATAATGAAGAATGGTACCTAGTTTTCATGTGACTTGCCTCCTGGTAAGAAGGCCATTGGCACTAAGTGGGTATACAAGCTGAAGCATAAACTTGATAGAAGAGTTGATAGGTATAAGGCTAGGCTTGTTGCGAAGGGTTATGCATAGAAAAGAAGCATTGATTTTGATGAAACCTTTGCCCCTACTTGCCAAATGACTACTGTTCATAGCATTTGTGTTCTTGCAGCTCATCATGGATGTAATGTACATCAATTGGACATTAAAACAGCATTTATGAATGGTGACTTGCATGAAGAAGTGTATGTTTTTCAGCCTCGTGGCTTTATGCAGAAAGGGCACGAAAACTAGGTATGCAAGTTAAAGGAGGCATTATATGGTTTAAAGCAAGCACCACGTGCTTGGTATGAAAAGATACATCCTATCTCATTGCACATGGTTTTGAGAACAGTCCAACTAAAAGCACCTTATATGTTGAGCGTGCTAATGATGTACTTCTGATTATTGTTCTCTACATTGATGACATGCTGCTCACTAGTCCTATTGAGGAGCATATTGGTGATTTTAAGGCTGATTTGCATGCCTCATTTGATATGTTTGATTTGGGGCATTTGCATCACTATTTGGGCATTCAGCTTATGCAAGTTGATGTTGGAATGGCTTTGTGTCAAATAAAATATATTGACATATTATTACAGTGTTTTATCCTTGAAGACTATAAGCATGTTGCCACTTCTATGGAGAGAGGTTTATGATTGAGTCTCCATGATGTTGGAGATGCATTTGATGTTATTCTCTATCAGCAGCGTGTTGGATGCTTGATATACTTATGCATTACTCAGCCAGATATTCACTTTGTTGTCACACAGATGAGCAGCTTTATGCATTTCCCAGGTGTCAAACATTGGCAGGTGGTTAAGCGCATATTTTGCTACTTGAGTGGTACCCAACTACTTGAATTGTTTTATCCCAAGGGGGGATCACTATCACCATATTTGCATGCTTTTTCTGATAGTGATTGGGTTGATTGCTATGACACTCATGTCTCCACCAGTGGTTTTTACTTCATACTTGGTAGCTCATGTATATCTTGGTTGAGCAAGAAGCAGCCTACTGTGGACACTTCTAATTGTGAGGCTGAGTATAGGATAGCTTTCACAGCGACTATTGAGTGTGTGTGGCTCAGACTCCTTATGGCTGATTTGGGTGTTGATCAGTCTTCTACCACCACCATCTTCACTGACAATCAGAGTGCATTGGCAGTTGTGAGGAACCCTGTGTTCCATGCTCGCACTAAGCACATTGAGGTGCATTATCATTATGTCAGGGAGAGGTTCTCTGCTGGGGAGATCAGCTTGGCATATGTGCCCACGGAGGATAACATTACAGACCTTTTTACAAAGGCTCTGTCTAGGGAGATGTTTGAAGCTTTGTGCAAAGATTTGGGCTTACTTCCTTTTGTGGATTGATTCCACATAGCTTGGCACTTCCTTGTACATGAGTGCCAGCTCCTTGTTCACCGCATCACTCCCAGGGGGGATTTGTTGATATATTTAGGTATTGATGTGTGTGAACACTCTAGGACTGTGGAGGCACTTTTTTCCCTCTTTAGGAGGTCTTTTTCCCCCAGCTTGTATATACGCCCATTGCCCTAATGCGCTACTTATCTTTTGTACATTCTAGTGGTAATACATTCAGTATTGTGTATTTTGCTCCAAGCTTCTTCTTCTTCCTTGTGCTATTCGTGTGCTTCGGTAGGCGTCTAACTCCAATAGTCTACACTAGAGGAGAAGAACAAGAGATATTGAACCAAAGTGTGATGCAAAGAAGCAAGTGAGAAGCAAGTGTGCAAGAAGGGTGGTCTAGTGTGTAGAAAGGGAGTGCAAAGAACTAGTGAGGAAAGCAATCAAGGTGTCACAAGGTACCATTGAGGTGTGAAGGTGTCCTTTCCTCCTACCCTATTGGAAGCTTGAGTGCATGGTTTGGACAAGAGCAAGCTACTAGACAGGGTGGAGGTCTTGTGCAGAGAAGGCTGGCGGCATAAGGAACTTTGGGTATCGTGTAACCTTGTGTGTGTGTGTGTGTGTGCTCGTTGGGATTAAGCACTCTGCATAGAGGACAATTGGGCTTGTTTTAGACATCATCATTGTATTTTCTATTGGAAATAAGCAGAAGCTTTCAGTGCCTATGTTCTTCTTCTTCTTCTTCTTCTTCTTCGTCTTCTTCTTCTTCTTCTTCTTCTTCTTCTTCTTCTTCAAATACTCAAGTCCCTTTTCGCAAAAGAATCCCCCAATAGAAGCAAATCAGTAGTGGATAGAAGCATTCCATCATATTTAGGACTCTTAAGTTGTGTTTGTAGGGAGGGGTTTTGGTTTTCTACTATAGCACAAAAACTACTTTCCATATAGTGATGGTTGTGGTGAACATAACAGGTGGGGAAGAACTTAACTACTAATAAGAAGTGTGTTAAACTATAAGATAAAATGTCATCAAATGCAATTCATTCTATATCCATGTTTTTGTTTATAAATTGATGGTAGAAAGTGAAGATCGAAGAGAATATATGTTTGAGTGGGTTAATATAACAATGCTCAATTGGCAACTTACAACAAGTAGATAGTCACAAAATACATCATCCAAGCACCATTGAGTGAGTTACTGACATTGGAGAATCATGTGGCAAGAGGAAGTGGGACATTAGAGACACATTACAAGAAAGATGAGGAAAATGTCACATATATCCTCTTTGTAGTTGAACTTATTTCACCAGTTTAATAAAGGAGAATCAAAGAACATATGATGTTGATAATGATATTAATCATCTAGGTTGTATTCTTGAAAAAAATAAGTTTTATCACATTCACATATGTGTACGAATCCCTTTAATAGACATGTCCATTAGAACATTGACAATTAAAGCTAAATCTTGAAAGGTAGCTTTGAGGGATTAATGTTGGCTTCTAATTTTTTACGAGGATGCATGGACTTTGGGGGTTACTATAAGATCCTTGCATGATGACATTGTTCTTCAAGAGGTAAATTATTTCTATAGAGGCTATAAATCTGAAATGGTGGTCAATTTTGGAGAAACAAATCATGTGGTCTTGCTCAAACGTCCAAAATGCCTAAGAAGAACTATTCAAATGACTAGTTTTGACACTCTTAGATGCCTATTTTAATTTTTTTATTCTTTATCACCTATCACCTTCCTACATCCATGATAATGCCATAGACATGCATAAGGAGATACCCCATTGCTTAAGACATACAAGGCAGAAGGAGTGGAGCGGGAAAGGGTGATATGAGCAAGTCTCTCTCTCTCTCCCTCTCTCTCTCTCTCTCTCTCTTTCTCTTTTGGTTCATCATGTGAGGCCTATAAGACAAAGGGAGTGGGATAGGCTAAAGATGACACAAGGTTTTGTACTCCTCATCACCCAAGGCATGCAAGGGTATGAGAGTTGGGAAGGAAGGACATAAGGAGAATTTCTTTTTGTGCAAAACTTTGAGATTATATGGGCTAATCTAGTTGTGATGAGTGGGAAAGGATAGGGAAGAAGGATAACAGGAAAGATGAGCAAAATTCTAAGCTTAAGTTGAGGTGAAGACACATGAAGAGGGACTGAAGAGAAAATTACAAGAGTGAAAAGTGAGATCCATAGGGGTGAAATTTTGAGGGGTATGAATCCAAAAACTGAGAGGTTAAAAAAATAAAGTATAGGGGTAAAATATGAAACGTTACTAGGTCCTCCCTTATTTGGAGGTTTCACTAGGTTTATTCTAAGGCTATTTTGGGGCTTAGAAAGGGTGAACTCAAGAGAGGTCTAACACACAAGGATGTGTACAGAATAATCATGGAATCAAATCAAAGTACAAATTAAAAAAAGGATGAGATAAATCCATTGAAGAGATCCAAGAAAGGAATCGACCAATCTTTAATGTTAATTTGGAACAAGACATATCAGGCTAGTATGCATAATTTGGGAAGCATGTGGCAACCATCAGGGTAAAAAATATGAGAAAACATCAAGGTGAAGGATAGAACCAATCATTATAGAGTACAGAGAAGGGTGCTTGGGAAAGCAACGATGACACCATATTGAACATAGAACAAGTAAACATATAAGAGCATCAAGGTATCATCAACATAAAAAATCCAACTCAAAGCAACACATGAAAAGGATTACAACATAAAAATTATAAAATGGAGAGAATACAAGGGTGGAGGGAAGAATGAGTAACATTCAATAGAACATCTTTGGAAGAGAAACACCATAAAGGGTTGTACCATAGAGGGCATACTAAGCAACTCCAAAGTATACTTGACTTCAAGAAAGAGTGATTTCAACACAAACAACTCAAAGTGATATTCCAACTCCAAAAATTTTAAGGATATTTGACCATGAAAAAGAGAGAACAATTCAACAATAATTCAAAAAGAGGAAAATGGGCCAATTTAGGAGAAGATCATACATCTTAAGTGTGAATGCTAATATGGTACTTAAAGAAACACATTTTCATTAGAAATAATTCCACAATACTAATTCCATTATCAATACCAAAGGTGGATTACTTGTGCGAGAGAAGAAATCCAATATCCAATCATCATTTGAAAATAGTTGTATAATCCACATTATTAGTTTTGGTTACTTGCGATAGTGGTTCACTAATGTGTTATCAGCTACCACATGCCATATTTTATTTGTAACAACAAACAATCATAACATTTGGGAGTACATTCTCATTGCAATGCTATGTGAATCACTTCTTATTGAGTTATTATAATATCCTACAATCAAGCACTCAATTGCATAGAAAAATTGATGCCTAATCATGTGAATAACATTTGGTTTAATAGAATGTAGATAATAGAAAAATGATATGTGGGAAATCGTATACCAAGTAAGGCATTCCATTGCAGATTGACTGATCCTCATTGTGGAAGATAACAATCCTCCATAATTATGACATGGTTAGCTCAACAAAATCTTTGATTCTTTTAAGACTTTATGGTTTTTTTTATAGCTTATCATCATTTATAGAACCAAACTAGTCATTCTAAATCCATAGGGAATATCTACTATCAAAAGGTGAGAAATGCTTTTTAGGAACTATACTACAAACATTATTATATTCTCATAGAGAAAACTATCCTACAAGATTCAAATGGATCAATTGTATTTGAGAAAGTTTTTAGTCCATAGGACAATTGATTAATTTATGTCTCTTTTGGTTCAATCCTAGACTTCTCATACCTTGTTATTGGAAAGAAGGCCAAAATAGCTTCCAAGGGTTGATTTTAGTAAAGAGTTTTGAAGGAAAAACAAAAATATGTATTTTAGATACTGTAAATTATCTCACTTTTGTAAAAATGTGGAAGAGTCTTCCTCATGATCCTTTAGACTTTATGTATTTTTGCTAATTTTTAGAGTTCTCTAGAGTATGTATTTTTAGCTTAGAATGTAGCAAGACCAAATTTAATTGTGAACATGGACACTAAAATGCTATAAAAGACAATGAAATTCATTTGTAAATGGAGGAGATTCATTTTTTATGAATGGAATAAATTGGAGAGCTCTTCAAAACTAAATCTCATCACTTACTTTCTTGTGATTTTTAAGTGAGATTAGTGAGTATTTTCCATCGATTTATCTAAGAGATTTGTTGTTTTCTGTGTGTATATAACTTTCATTGATTTATTCTTAGTCAAAGTTCTTAAGAATCAAAGTTAGACTTTGTCTTCTCATGACCATGTGAAGTTGCAAAATTTATGATTTTCTCGTCAAATGGTTAAAAATACAACAAGTTGAAACTAATGTTATAAACAAAAATGTTGGAGTTTTGAGGTCTGTAGAAGCACACAAAAAACACAAGGAAGAAGGTAAAGAAGAAGCTTGGAGGGAAACAAAATATAGAATGTATTACCAAGTGAAATGTACAAAGATAAGAAACTAGTTAGGGTTATTGGCATGTATACAAGCTGGGAGAGAAAACCTTTTAAGGAGGGAAAAAAGTGTCAGTGTGTTCCTAAGTATGTTCGCACCCATCACTACCAAAATATATCAACAAATCCTCCTTGGGAGTGATGTGACAAACAAGAAACTAGCACTCATGTATAAGTAAATGCCAAGATATGTGGATAGAAATCAATTCACAAAAGAAATTAATCCCAAAGTATTACAAAAAGCTTCAAACTTCTCCTTAAGCAAAATTTTTTTGAAAAGGTGTGTAATATTATTATGTGTGGGTAATAATGTGTCAACATGTTTTGTTTAACACAAAGCAATTCCTCCCCATCAACTTTCAAAAATTGAATGCCCAAATAATGATGCAAATGCCCCAAATCTAGCATCTTAAAAGAGGCATTCAAATCAGCCTCAAATTTAGCAATTTGCTTCACATTAGGACCACTGATGAACATATCATCTTCATATACAACAAGGATCAGAGGTACAACATCTGCATGCTTAACATATAAGGTGCTCTTAGTTGGAATCTTCTCAAAACCATGTGATAGCAAGTAGGCATGTATCTTCTTAGAACAAGCACATACAAAGATAAGCAACTAGTTAGGGTTACTAGCGTGTATACAAGCTAGGGGAAAACCTTTTAAGGAGAGAAAAAGTGTCCCTATGTTCCAAAGTATTTTCACACACATCACTACCAAAATATATCAACAAATCCTCTTTAGGAGTGATGTGGCAAACAAGAAACTAGCACTCATGTATAAGTAAGTGCAAGCTATGTAGAAAGAAATCAATTCACAAAAGGAATCAATCCCAAAGTATCACAAAAAGCTTCAAATGCCTCCATAGGAAAAACATTTGTGAAAAGGTGTGCAATATTATTGTGGTTGGGCAATAATGTGTCAATATATTTTGTTTGACACAAAGAGATTCCCCCCATCAACTTGCATAGATTGAATGCCCAAATATTGATGCAAATACCCCAAATATGGCACCTCAAAAGAGGCATGCAAATCATCTGCAAATTCAGCAATTTGCTTCACATTAGGACTAGTGATGAGCATATCATCTTCATATACAACAATGATCAAAGGTACACCATCTGCATGCTTAACATATAAGGTCCTCTCAGTTGGACTCTTCCCAAAACCATGTGCTAGCAAGTAGGCATGTATCTTCTCAAACCAAGCACATGGTGCTTGCTTCAAACCATATAATGGTTTTTTCAACATGCAAACTTTTTTTCCATGCCCTTTTTGCACAAAACCATAGATTTGAAATACGTAGACTTTTTCATGTAACTCACCAATTAGAAATTTAGTTTTAATTTCCAACTAATGTACATTGCAACCACGATGAGCTCCAAGTACTCAAATGCTATGAATAGTGGTCATTGGCATATGGGAGCAAAGTTCTCATCTAAATCAATGCCTATCTCTTGAGCATAACCTTTGGCAACAAGCCTAACCTTATAACTATCAATAGTTCATGATCCGGCTTATAACTGATCAATAGTTCCATCTAGCCTTATATCCATTTAGTGTGAATGGCTTTCTTGCCTATAGGGAAATCAGATAAATATCAAGTAACATTCTTCATAATAGCATCATATTATGATTCCATAATAGCCATCTAATTCATTGAATTATGTGCTTCACTAAAAGAAACATGATTATTCTCATCACAAAGAATAGAGGTAGCCATTGCATAATAAACAAATGCAAATGAAGCACTATGCGATCCTAAACAAGTACGATATGAAAAAGTTGCATCCATTTTGCCATCTCTCAAAGTTTGTATTAGCCATTTAGCATAGTTTTTTACTCTTCTATGTCAACCCTCTCATCGAGAAGTACATCATGTAAATCTACATAAAAAATGGAATTATCTGTATCACCATTTTGAACTTATAAAGGTTGAGAAATTGCCTCATTTGGACCAGCACTTCACTTTCCACTTGTAAAAAGAGGAAGCAAAGAATGATGCACATCTTCTGAGCTAATTGATGTCTCCCTGGTACATGAAAGTAAGGCTGAATTGCATCTTCCACAAAAACATCATCACTGCTAACCAAAATGTGTTTAATCTATACATGATGCACACAATAGCCTTTTTTTTCATAATTGTACCCAACAAAAACATATTTCGCTACTTTATCATTCTCTATCATCAAAAAATTTAACAACTAAACCAATCTTGGTTAATGCTGAAACTTACAATAGATTTTTATTGATCCGTGGCGCATATGAAGCATCTCACAATGTGAAAGAATTTCCATAAAAAATATTGAGAATGATCTTTCCAACTCCCTATAGGATAAGAGGGGTTGTTAGCACATGTGATAGTATTCCCTATAGGGATAAACTAAAGTGATCTAAAGAAGTTACATTATGAGGTAGTATTTTTAGTTGCTCCACTATCAAAGTACCAAACATTCAAGTCTACTCCAGATATACATTGCTCATGAGAAGATGGGTTATAGCCACAAAGAGTAGTAGATGCCCATTCTTCATTTTGAACAAGATTAGTTGTCTTTGTTTTAGGTGTGCATGCCTCTGTAAGAACCATTCTAGAATCTTTCTTCTTTCCCTCCTTTGTAGCTAGGTTAGGATAACTCTTGTTGGCATGCTCATTTAGCTTACAATAGTTGCTAAGTTATTTTTTTTCTATTTTTTTATCATCTATGTCTTCCTTCTTTGACTTTGTAGCAATAACATATTTTTGTTTACTAGTAGATGAGCTCCATTTACCTTTGCCCTTCTGACTAGCTAAGAAAGCTTGATCTACAACACACATAATTCACTCGGTTTTTTTGGAGTTATCTTCCTACAATAAAATAGAGATGAACTCCTCAAATGTTAAGGCATTTAGATTGCCTTTCATCATCAATCAAGAGTACAAGACCATTAAGAATAGTCTGCACAATTGAACTATCTAGAAAGATTTCACTAGCAAAAACCAATCGTTCCTTCAAATCTTTGATCTGTGTAAGAAACTATCCATAGAACCTCCTTCATTTATATGTTCACTCTCCAACTGTTTTCAAAGGTAACACGAGCCTCAATTCTTGCTTGGTATAATGTTGTAAAAGTACCAAAAGCATCTTTTGTTGTCTTAAAGGAGAAAATATAAGGAATAATGGCATGTTTGATAGACAAAGCTACTAAAGCATGTGCTTGTGTATCTCTTCCATCCCAACAAAGTTATTCTATAGTAGATACAATAGGATTTGTAGCACAAATAGGAAATAAAATATCATAATCTTCGTTCCATCAATGCAAATATGTTGCACTTTAGACACTCGAATAATTGAAAAAGCCTAATTCTATCTCAAGATATCTTCAAAAGAAAATTTGTGAAAAAAATAGTGAGTTCTTGAATTTCTTTGCAAAGATTGTCTGAATTAATGAATATGTATGTATTTCCTTGATAAATCTTATGGATCATTGATAAGAAAAGGACTAGGGTTGTTGTATATTTCCTAGATTGACAATTTAAAGTCTGCGATTGTTGGTTTTCTATGCTATGATGATTGGAGGGGACAATTGCAAAGAAGCAAAAACATTCTTGGCTTTGCTCGTGGGGAAAGTACTTTGAACCTTGCCAGATCTTCCTAGTTTATGGTAAAAAATACTTGCATTAAGGTAATTTTGAACCATCACATTGAAAAGTGGATGAAAAGGTGAGTGGGAATTTGATCTTGAGAAGTGCACCTAGTGGTAAACTTGTCTATGATGACATATGTGTCTTGAGTACATGAGGAGATCCATAGAAAGTCTATGGTTGGCATGCACTTTGGAGATGATTAATGTTCATTATTCTTCCAAGGAAAGAATCATAAATGTGGCAGAAGTAAGAACAAGGAAAAGAATGGTCAATGGAATAAGAGTAGAAGTAAATCAAGGAAGAGGGATATCGAGTGCCATTATTATCATAAGAAAGGAAATATGAAGAAAGATTGTTATGTGTTAAAGAATGCTAAAGGTAAGTATATAATGTTGATGGGCATGTTAAATAGTTACCTGCTCTATCTACTTCAATTATAAAGATAGAAGAAATTAATGCTGTTTCTAATGATGTTGATGTGTTGACACTTGACAATAATGTGACCAGTCAGGCACTTATGTCTACTTCTCTTTCCCACACATGGCTTCTAGATTCCAGTGCTTCTTTCCATGTGAGACCACATAGAGAATGGTTCTCTACTTATGCAGCAAACTCTCTTGGTACCAGAGACTTGGTGACTCTTATCAATGTGACATTATCAGGATCAGAGATGTGGTTGTGTAGTTCATTGATGGTTGAAAATCCACTATGGAGAATGTATGCCATGTACCTCAAATATCATGTAGTTTGATGTCAGTTGGTCAACTTGATGACGTTGGTTACAAGGTGGTTTTTTTATGGTTAGTCCTTTTGCATATCAAAGGGAAATATGGTTATTGCAAAAGGAAGCAAAGTTGGCTCACTTTATCCTTTATTTGTATCATAGAAAGATCACTTGTTAGTTGTTATTGAATAGCCTATGGCTTGTATTTGGCATGGCCGTTTGGGCCATATATCTCGAAGTGGAATGGAAAATCTTTCTTGTTCTGGCTACTTGTATTAGTTTCTATGATTTTTCATTTTGTGATCATTTTCAATATCAAAAGCAAACTAGGAATGTGCATAGGAGACACATGACTCTTCATTTCAGCCTTTAGATCTTGTTCATACAGACATGTGTGGTCATATGCCCACAAGTTCATTAGGTGGTTCTCTTTACTTTGTCACTTTCATAGATGATGCTACTAGAAAATTCTGGGTATATCTTATTGAAGGATGAGGTATTCCCTACTTTGAGAAAATGGATTGCTTTTGTTAAGACTAAAAAAGGGACAGATCAAGGCTTTATGTTTTGATATTGGAGGTGAGCATACCTCATATGAATTCAACCTTTTCTATCGGTCTACAGGGATTCATAGAGAGTTTACAACTCCTTATACCCCTTTACAAAATGGTGTAGTTGAGAGGATGAATAGGACTATTCAAGATAGAGTACTTTCTATTTTGCATCATCCAAACCTTTCACAAGGCTTTATGGTAGAAGCAGTATATATTGTAGTTCATGTGATTAACTGTTTACCTGGTATTGCCAAAGGTCTCAAAGTGAAATGAGAGTTATGGACAAGGAAGCCACCATATGATGATCATCTTGGAGTTTTTGGGTGTGAAGCACATGTTCATATAACCAAGTATCTTAGACAAAAGTTGCACCATAAGTCAAAGAAATGCATTATTCTTCGAGAATACCAATTTGGGTATCGCTTATGGGATCATGAAACACAGTCAGTGATCAAAACTATTGGTCATTTTCAATTAGTTTAAGATGCATAAACAAGCCATTAAGGAGGTTTAAGTGAGAAGAATGGTGTTTGAGGATACTAGTCCTCCAACTAGTGTGCATAAAAATGCTACACATAAGGATATTCAAGAGAATTTCCAATCAAATCATTCTGCAAATGTTCTTGTTCAGTAACCATTGAGATGTTCTGCATGTATATCACATCCACCTCATAAATATGTTCTAGGTTTGAATTTTATATGGCAACAAATGTTGATGAGCCTCCTTGCGACAAAGAGGCTATGCAAACAAAAGACCATGTCAAGCAGGAGCATGTCATGAAGAGTGAATTGGATTCTATTGCCAAGAATGGTACCTGGGATTTAGTACCTTTGCCAAAGAGCAGAAAAGCTTTACAATGTAAATTGGTATATAAGTTGAAATTCACATTAGATAGCGCTTCTCTAGAGTATAAAGCATGACTTGTTGCAAAGGTTTTTAAGCAACAACATGGTGTTGATTTCAAGGAAATCTTCTCTCCATTAATCAAGATGAGTACACTATGCATGTTTCTTGGATTCATTGCAATGAAGGACTTAGAGCTAGTCCAAATAGATGTGAAAATTGCTTTCTTGCATGCAAATCTTACATATGAGATCTATATGGAACAACTAGAGGATTATGTAGTTCCTAGAAAAGATATTATAGTTTGTAAGCTCAAGAAAAGCTTATATGGACTTAAATAGTCCCCTAGAAAATGGTACCAAGATTTTGATTCTTTTATGAAGTCTCAAGGCTATTCTTGAAGCAATGAGGATCATTGTCTCTACACAAAGATATGCACAAATGGAAACTTGATATCCTTGATAGTTTATGTCAATGATATATTGATTGCTAGGAAGTCCTCTGATAACTTCTCATTACTCAAAAAGAAGTTGAGTGAGACACTTGATATGAAGGATTTGGGGGGTTCCAAACATATTCTTGGCATGTGCATTACTCATGAAAGGAGTAAAAGATGCACATACTTGTCTCAAAGTGAGTACATATCCAAACTACTTCAGAGGTTCAATATGCAAGGTGGCAAGGTATTGAGTACACCTTTACCTATGAATGTGAAATTGATCAAGGATTATTGCCCCAAATCAAATGAGGAAAAGGAATTCGTTACCAAAATTTATTATTAATCTTCTCTTGTTAGTCTCATGTATGCTATGGTAGCTATGAGACCAAACATTGCATTTGCAATTGTAGTTGTGAGCAAATATATGTCTAGTCCTCGCAAGAAGCATTGGGAAGCAATTAAGATGATTTTTAGATATCCGAGTGGCACTAAGGACAAGTGCCTATGCTTGGTTAGAGTAAAGGCATCCATTATTGCTTACACAAATTCTGATTATTTTGGGTGCATAGACAATCTAAGGTCTACATCAAGGTACATTTTTCACTTTGCTAGAGGTGCTATCTCTTGGAGATCTTATCTTCAAGAATGTATAGTTATTTTCACTATAGAAGAAGAACACTTTGCAACAAGTGAGGCATGTAAGGAAGCATTCTGGCTTTCTCATCTTGCTTGTGACATAGGTCTACCTCAACATGTACCTTGTTTGCTTTGTGATAGTCATAGTGCCATTTCTTTGGCTAAGAATCTAGTCTATCATGCAAAGACCAAGCACATTGAGGTGAGATATCATTTCATTAGAGACTGGTTAGCCACTGATCACATTATTCTTGAGAAGGTTCATACTCAAGATAATCTTACAAATGCTTTGATTAAAGTCTACCACATGATAGCTTTCAACATTGTTGTCACTTGATGGGGATTACTTGTTTCTTGATCTTGCTTAGTTACTTGTATAGTGTGTAACATGCCCATCATGTGGGAGGTATAGTTTGTATACTTATACTCGTAATCTTTATCATTATTTCTTTCTCTCCCCTAATCACTTTGGCCATATTGGCTATTAGTGGGAGAATGTTACCATTAGTGTCCATCCAAATGGCCATCAAACACTTTTGTATATGTTGTTTAATAAAACATATAGCATATTGGTCAGCTGCAGACTCAAGGTTTGACTACATTTTTGTAAAACCTAGGAAATTTGTGTTCATGCTCTCTGTGAATATTTTTCTATGTATTTTGTAGGTTCCATGTGGAGTGTTGTGTGTAGCCTTTGGAGCTCAATTTTCTATTATGGCATATCATCATGAAGCTCACATGAAGGGGGTCCACTATGGGGCTTTGCCATCACACCACTTCAAATATCGGCTTTGTCTAAATGTTTCTAAATCTATTTTTGCAGTCTCTTATGGTAAGCTACTAAGGCACATCATCTTGAAAGATGGTATCCAAGTAGACCATGATAAAGTTAAAACCATTTTAGAAGACCTCCCCCTAACCCTCTGAAAGAGGTTCTTCTATTTTTGGGACAAAGTTGATGGCACAATCACCACTTAAGGTTTTTGGCCCACTTAGCTTCTCCTATAAATAGGTTGACGAATGCTTCTCCTAAAGAATTCCGGTGGGCTTCATCAAATGAAACTAGCTTGTTCTCATCACAGAGACTAGAGGCAGCCATAGCATAGAAATCTGATGTAAAAAAGGCACTATGAGAGCCTGAACAAGTACAATATGATAGAGTGCATCTAATTTGCTATCACAAAAAGTTTGCACCAACATTTTGGCATAGTTTTTGCCTCCTCAACATCAGCTCTCTCATCAACAAGTGCATCATGTAAATCTACATTAGAAATGGAATGATCTGCATCATCACATGAAACTTGTAAAGGCTGAGAAGTCGCCTCATTAGGACTAGCACTAGACTGTCCACCTGTAAAAAGAGGAAGCAAAGTGTTATACATGTCTTTGGAGCTAACATTTGTCTCCTTAATACATGAAAGTAATGGTTGAATAACATCTTCCACAAAAACAACTTCACAGCTAACCAAAATGCAGTTAGTCTGTGGATGATATAGAAGATAGCCTTTGCTTTTAGAACTGTACCAAACAAAAATACATTTTATTGCTTTATCATCCAATTTTTTGCATTGTTGTTCAGGCACTAATGCATATGCCAGACAACCAAAAACGTGCAAGTGAGCAACAGATGGCTTACAACCATGCCAAGCCACATATGGAGTGATAGACTGCAATGCTTTAGTGGGACACTTGTTAAGTACATATGTTGCACACATAACAGCTTCAAGCTAGAAACTATGTGATAAAACCTGACTCTTGACCATACACCTCGCCATCTCCATGAGTGAACTATTCTTCCGTTCAGCAAATCCATTCTGTTGAGGTGTATATGGCAATGTCCACTAATGTTTTATCCCATGTTCAACCAGGAATGCATTAAAGTCATAAGACATATACCCCCCCCTCGATCAGAACGGAGGGTGCCCATTTTACATGCTAACACATTTATAGCGAAAACAAAAAATTGTTTGAAGCACATAAACACTTCAGACTTTGCTTTCAATGGACATACCCATGCATGCTTGGAAAAATCATCAATGAAAGTCACGAACTAAAGTTAGTTTCCAAAAGAGGGTGTCTGCATAGGACCACAGACATCACTATGAACAAGCTACAATCTTTGAGTAGCTTGAACTAAACCATCTTTTGGGAACGAGGAATGCTGCATTTTGCCCAAAAAATAGCCCTTCACATACATGTTTACCAGGTGCCTCAAGTTTGGGCAAAGAGGACACCATTTCAGATTACTGCAAGTGTAGCAAACTAGAAAAATTAAAATGACCAAAGCATGCATGCCAAAGCTTTGCATTTGACATTGCCTCAAAATCTTGAACTGCACATGTTGAATGATTCACAGATTTTGCATAATCTATGAGCTTATACAACCCATGGCATAAGATGCTAGAAGCAATAATGCCACTTGATAGATCATGAATTGTACATCTGTCATCAACAAATTTCACGAGCAAGCCAATCTTGGCTAATGCTAAAACTGATAACAGATTTTTCTTGATCCTTGGCACAAATAAAAGCATCTTACAATTTAAAATAAGTACCATCAACAATAGTCAGAATGATCTTACCAAGTCCCATAATAGGATAAGAGGAGTTGTTGGCACATGTGACAGTATTCCTTACAGGAGTAGGCTCAAGTGAAGTGAAGAAAATATGCTCTGAGGTAATGTTTGGTTGCCCCACTATCAAAGTACCAAACATCTGAGTCTACTACAGACATACATTATTCATGTGAAGATGGGTCAAAACTGCAAACTGTAGTAAATGCCCATTCTTCATTTTGCACAAGATTAGCAGGCACTATTTTGGGTGTAGAGGCCTCTACAACAACTACTCTATCCTCTTTCTTCCTTGCCTCTTTAGCAGCCAGTTTTGGACAACTCTTTTTGACATGATCATTTCCTTTACAATATTTGCAAAACAATTTTTGCTTTTTTGTTTTCTTCACATCTCTATCATCCTTCTTTGATTGTGTAGAATTAACATATTTTTGCTTACTAATAGAAGAGATCCATTTACATTTGCCCTTCTAACTAGCCTAGACTGGTCTTCATGCAATAGAACAGAGACTAACTCCTCAAATGTTAAGGCATTTGCATTGACTTTCATCATCAAACGAAGAGTCGAAGCAAAACTCTAATATGAATATGGAAGACCATTGAGAATAGTTTGCACAAGTGAAATGCCGAGCAAGATTTCATAAAAAAAAAATCAACTACTCCTTCAAATCTTTGATCTTTGTCAAAAAACTATCCATGGAATCTCTTTCATTCATGTGCTCACTCTCCAAATGTTTTCGGAGGTAAGCAACATGAGCCTCATTCCTTGCCTGGTATAAAGTGGTGAGTGTAGTCGGAGCATCCTTTGTAATTCTACAAGAGGGAATGTGAGGAATAATGGCATGTTTGACAGACAAGGCTATCAATGCATGTGCCTTAGTATCTCTGCCATCCCAAAAAATTCACTCTATTGTAGGTGCAACAAGAATCGTAGCACGAATAGGAATCTAAAGAATATCACCATCTTCAATGCCATCTGCATCGCCTTCAAAAACTGTGCTTGCAGGTGTAATAGGGCATTTTTCAAGACCGTGCACAATATTCCACAGTCCTTTTGCAACCAATACATGATGCATCATATAAGCCCATAGTGCGTAATTGGTTCCATCCAACATATCCTCAACAACCAACATAGGAAATACATCACTGCTTTCAACCATGGCCACTGACTAAAATACCCTGATGCAAAAAAATGGATGTATCTCAAAAAGTTGAACAAGACTACCCTGTCAAGTTATGCCAAAACCTATAGCAGACTTCGAAATGCTTATACTCGCGAACCAAAACTTCTATATATCTTTGGCATAAAAAGATGAAATTGCCTACACAAGCACTGTGATAGTGCATTCGAAGGCCGAAACGAGCTCAGATCACGATTTCGGCACCACAATGTGAAGTTGTTTTTATCTCATAATCACCTTGAGTATGCTCACCAAATTTCATGCAATTTTCAAATTATGATCAGAGGGGTGTTGATGATGCCCTAGATGAAGCAGCGACATGCTCTGATACCAGTTGTTAGAGTTTGAGGTCTATAGAAGCACGTGAATAACACAAGGAAGAAGACGAAGCTTGGAGCACAACACACAATACTAAATGTATTACCACTAGAATGTACAAAGATAAGTCACCCACTAGGGTAATAGGCCCCATTGGTCCTAGTGTGTTCACTCACATCACTACCTAAATATATCAACATGACCCTCAATTGAAAAAGCAAGTGACCTCAGTTGATAAAATAAAAATAAACATGGATGGCCAATCACATGCTCCATCACTGAACAAAAATAAGCATGTTCCATGTAAAAACACATGCATGGAAATCTTCATGGAGGAGTTACGTTAATGTGTATGTTTAGGAAATCCATGATGTGGAAAAATGCATTTAATGAATAATTTTGCAGTCTGAGGTGTAGACAAAGTTTTTCAACAAGGAATGAAACATGCATATTTACTAAACCTATCAATTATCATCCAAATCATATTGTTATGTGATGAAGTGATAGGAAGACTAGTGATAAAATCCATAGAGATTTGTTCCCATGGTTCGTTCGGAATGGGAAGTGGCATTAATAATCCAAATGGTTTACTGTGATGACATTTTACACATTGACATACAATGCATTGAGAAACATATTGTGCAATAACGTTTTCCATGTGGGTCCAAAAGAAGAAACCTTTGCAAGCAAAAGTCTTGCTTTGTATGTATCTACGACTCATGTAAGATGGTTCTTGCATTTCTTTGATGAAAAAATCTTTAAAAGCTTATGTTATGCATAATCTATGTTGAAAATAAAGTAAACCATGATGAAATGTATAATGTTCATCAGTTAAAGTTGCAAAAATTATTGAAGTAATGCCATGCCCATGAGAAATATAAATTAGATGCATAAGTGGAAATCGTTTTTTGAAAGGAATGAACTTGGATGGCACAAATATTATGCAAAACAATAGAATGTGAAGGAAAACAACTAAGAGCATTGGCTACAACATTAGCTTTCCCAGGCTGATATTGGATCATGGGTTGGAAATTTTGAATGAATGAAGCCCATTTAAGATGTCGATCAGAGATTAAAGACTGATATAATAAATGCTTAATAGTTTGCTAATCGATTTTGATTAATACCTCAGATCCCATAAGATAGGGTTTTCGAATTTGCAAAGCATGCACAACTGCTAACAATTCTTTATCATATGTAATATCATTCTTTTATGAGGGCTTAAGCTTCCTACTCTCAAATGCAATGATATGATCATTTTGCATTAAAACGACACCTATTCCTGAATCAATAGCATGAGTAATGACATGAAATGGTTGTGAAAAATCATGTGACTATAAAACATGTGCATGTGAAAGTGCATGTTTGGGTTTTTCAAAGGATTGTTGTTGGGTGATTCCCAATGCAAATTTTATTTTCTTTTTCAATAATATCGTAAAAGGCAATGCTAAATAAGAAAAACTTTGAACAAACTTCCTATAAAAACTAGCCAACCCAAGAAAAGAACAAACATCATTGACTGATTGAGTTGTAGGCCATTCTACTATAACTTTAATCTTTTTTGGATCAACATGCATGCCTTCACTTGTAATAATATGTCCTAGATATTCTAGCTTACGTTGAAAGAAGTAACTCTTTTCAAGATTAGCATAAAGTGTGTTCTCTTGTAGCAAATGAAAAACTATTTTGAGATGCTTCTTGTGCTCACTATCATTCTTACTACAAACAAGTATATCATCGAAGAATACGAGAACAAAAGCTTAATAATCAAGAAAAATGTTGTTTATCATTTGTGCAAATGTAGTAGGAGCATTGGTAAGTCCAAAGGGCATTACCCTAAACTAATAATTGCCCGTTTGAGTTCTAAACGCAGTCTTAAAAATATCGCTATGCGTCATATGTATCTGATGGTAATCCGATTTAAGGTCAATTTTACTAAAGACACAAGCTCCTTGTACTTTATCTAAGAGATCATCTATTCGAGGAATAGGATATTTATTCTTTATTGTGATCTTATTAATGGCTCTATAATCAATGCACATTCTATAAGTTTTATTCTTCTTCTCTACTAAGAGAATTGGTGCTCCAAATGGGGAAGAACTCGGCTTTATAAGTCCTTTGTAGACTAAGTCTTTAACTTGGTTTTCTATTTCCTTTTGATGTAGTGAGCCATGCCTATAAGGTGCTTTATGAGGAGGAGAACTACGAGGAACTAAGTTTGTGCTATGGTCAAAGGATCCTCGAGATGGTGGTAGTTCAGAGGGATAAACATACATAAAACCATCCTTATAAGTATTCATGAAAGCTTTATGTGCATCGGGAAGTGTATGAGTACAATCATTTATGACATTTACAAAGAAAAAGCATGAATTGTATCCTTTCCTAAATGCACTTTTTGCTTGAGTATGACTAATCAATGGAAATGGCTGGAAATCATGTCGTGCAGACAAAGTAATGATTTGACCTTTAAATTCAAAGTTAAAGGTATGTGTATGATAGTCAATGCGTGATTTATAATGATGACAAAAAGGCATACCAAGTATAACATCGTAAGATTGCAAAGGTGCAATTAAAAACATTCATGCATCTACATATGGGCCTATGCTAATCATAATGTCTTGCGCTTCTCGTGTTACATTATAATGACTACCTTGAAATGCAACTTTCAATTTATACAAGGAGGGAAACATTTTTAATTTAAGATCTTGCACTAATAAATGTGAAATGTAATCATGAGAACTACCATCGTCATGCAAAATATTAACGAGTTTGTTATTAATAGTACCCTACATGCAAAGTAAAGAATGAATAAAGATATTGTTACCCAAGGTACTTACGTCCTTCTCCAATGCTTCCTCTGTTCAAATGGGAGGAATTTCTTCCTTGATGGCCTCCATGTTATGCAATTGAGCTGTAGTTGGTTTCATGTGAAGTGGTCACAATCGGCACTTCATTCTTGTATGTCCAATTTTACCACAATTCTAGCAAGTGATACGTGGTTGATTTTGTTTGGCATCCACCACTAAAGTTTGCAAGATAGGTGGTTTGGTAGGTTGGAGAGATGAATCAACAAGTGTAGTTGAGTATTCGGATTGTGGAGGACATGGAAAACTATAGTAAGATGGAGCATTAAAATTATGTTTCATAGGAAAAGTAGGTTTCAC
The DNA here is from genome assembly GCA_020310875.1 of Ceratopteris richardii. NCBI lineage: Eukaryota > Viridiplantae > Streptophyta > Polypodiopsida > Polypodiales > Pteridaceae > Ceratopteris > Ceratopteris richardii. Next base: position 75,616,622 of record CM035443.1, read on the forward strand.
AAAAAGTGGTCGTTGAGTACGTGACTACGGATCAACTTGGTTATGGACTAAAATTCCTTCTCTACATCATAGGAAAAAGAGATAGCTTCGTTGAGGGTTGTAGGTCATAGTGTGTGAAGCTTGGCTTGGATTCCCATCTCCAAACCATCTTCATTTTTCTAGTACAAGATATCTTAAGGTACATCTTCGAGCATCTGAACGAATAATAGATTTTGCCAAAACCGCTCTGTGTAGGTAGTGATAGTGTCATCGTCCTTCCATATAAGCGTCAAACATGTAAATGATATTGAGGAGGAAGAAAAGAATCCTTCATCTTATCTTGGAAAGCCTTTCATATAATTGGATGATCTGCATTGTGACGTAGGACATTCCACCAGAGCTGAGCTTTTCCTACTAAATAGTTAGTAGCCCACTTTCAGCATATGATTCGTTAGAATAGAAATCATCAAATTGTGATAACCATGAAAGAACTAAAGGGCCATCCTTATGGACATCAAGCCATAGAAATTGATATTTTTTAACACTAATCTTGGAATGCATGCCATTAGATTGGGCAGATACAATAGCTTTTACCACCTTCGCAAGATTATCTTCTTCAGATTGCATCTTCTGTAGTACTTCATCGCATTGCCTAATCTTGTTTTGAGCACCTCAAAGTTTGTGCCACAAGAGCTCCAACTGTTGCTTGAGTGGTACCTCAAGTAGAGGTGACTCACCGAAATCATCCATGGTATTCGTAGGATCCATGGGTATGTAGACATGCATGAAGTGGAAACAATGATTAATAGATGCAAGTAAGTGCTTGATGTGTTTTCCAATACATCTATGCTCACCCATTTTGCTTTTACTTTCTTAAAATTTGCATAAACATTATCAAAAGTCTAGACTTATACCATGCTTCAATGATAATTGGATGCAATCTATATGGAAGCAAAGAGCAATGCAAGTTTTGAAATTGAACATGAACTTGGCAAATACTTAGCTTGGATAGATAGCTAAACCCTTCCATTGATCTTCGGGAAGAGCCATTCTCCATCCTCATTAGCTTCAACTCTTTGCGTCATCCATCGTGAGTTGTAAACTTTTCCTTCTTGGGTCTCCTAAGTTGTGCCTTCTCCAATCATTTGACATAGATAAATGGCTTGGCTTTTCCTTGAGAGAAGCTTCAACAAAGGTTATACCATGTCTTCAAGGGGCCTCTAGTGAATCAGCACAAACTCAAAATCTCCCAAGTTGCCGATTTGATATACAAAATATTTTTTTTCTTTATTTGTGTTCAAATCCAATTTAGAATAAAAAAAAACTAATTCATAATTCATATTTTCACATATGATAACACTTGATTGAGGTGCATTGCATTGCGTCATATGTATCTCTATTTTTTTTCCTCCCAAACATTGAAGGGAGCTTAAGTTATTTTTTTTCATAGCAAAGCCTTAAAGAAATACAAGAGAGAACTAAAGGGATGTAGAGACTAAATAAATGATTTTTTATCATCCCCTTCATGTGGGGCCCACTTGCTAAGCTTGTTCTCCTCAAGAATCAACGCGCTATGATGTTAAATAAATGATTTTATCATCCCGTTCATGTGGGCTCACTTGCTGAGCTTGTCGTCCTCAAGAATCAACACCCTTTGGTGTTAAAAGGGGATGTACCATTACAATTTTTGATCTTCTTGCCTATGAAAACTAGGTTTTTTTTCTATGATCCATTCCTTATGAGTCTTCCCTAAATTGGTAGCACATCTTTACTTCCAAATTTTCTAAAGAGCTTAGCTTCTAATCACATCTTCATCAAAAAGAATTTGTGTGTAGTTAATCTTAAGATCTGGTTGAAGGGATTTGCTAACTTATTTCCACACTATGATACTCTTCAGATAAGAAAAGAAAAGATGACCGATATCCTCTCTTTCCTTATAGAATCTTTTACACCATGGGGAACCCCACAGATGTAACCTTTGTTGCTCGAGAGTGTCATGTTGAACTTCGAAGTGTCGTTTTTTATGTTCATCTTGAACGGGAAAAGCCCAAAACTTTTCTCGTGACATAAATAGGCGTTTTCTCCATTTGTCGGACTGGGCTTCCAGGGCCCAATAACAAAATTGAGTGTTTGTGCGCTTATTGCCATGTGATTCAGCTTTGCCGCTCAGTTCAAAAACAGACCGGGTGGGGGGTTCGTTCTGCTCCGCCTAGCTTCGAATCATGGAAGCCTTTTTGATAGACTGCATCATGTCGTCACTGCATGTCTATATGTATCGCAACGCAATTTTCCTTTGCGAGCGTTTATATGCTGAGTTTCCGTCAGAGGTTTTCTCCTTTCCCCTATCTGTCTCTTTCTCTCCCTCTCTCTCTCCCTCTCCCTCTGCCTCTGCGTGTGTCCTTTACCTACTCACACAATTAATCACCAAAGATCACTATGTTACGCCATCCGTTCATTTTGTGCTGTGATCGTGTACTAACTCGTCAAATATTTACACAAGTGATGTACATTTACGTCGGGGATGAGAATCCACAGATCTCCTAATCCTAAAGTGAGTGGGATTTGCAATATTCGTGGATCAGTGTAGATGAACTAATGATTGGTTTGTGTTGCCCAATTTCTCGTCTTGTGCTGTATAAATTCTGATCACGGTTCATTATTTAACATCATTACATTTATCACTCTTGATATACTACGTAGGCAATGCATAATTTTGTTGTCTGATTGTAGGAAAGGGGCGAACAATTTTTTTGTTTGGAGTAAGATTGCCCTAATAGGTTCAGAGATAATGTGATTATAGAATTCTATTAAGTGGGTTTCTGAGACATTTATGCATTACTTGCTTACATGACTTTATACATGCTTCATCCCAAATAATCTTGACCGCGAGAGATCTTTAACATTGCTTATTGATAATTTGATTAGGTAGGTAGGACCTTGTTCTTCAATAGAAGCTTTATGGGCTGTTTTGGAACTGGTGAATTTCTTGTCAAAGGGCGATTAATATCTGTTTCCAGGTATAACTGGCTCGATGGGGATGTAAAAAAGAAAACACAAAATATGTAGTGGTCTTCCTTGGTCAAAACTATTGAATGAGTGTTTTGATGCATTTGCCAAGGATTGTCAGACACGCCCTCAACATATCTTTCATTAATTTTCTGAGTAGTGGCAGCTAACTAGATTTACTAGCACTAGCTTGTTACATCACGATACAAATTTACATTTGGAAATGTTATGATGATTTGCGTGGTAGGATAACTCACATAACATGCTATATTGCCATCAAACATGTTACATAGATATGAGAGTTTTGGGTATCATATATCCTTTTTCATGGATGCATGAGGTGCTATTTCATGGTAGTGAGATTTGGAAAATGTTTCTTCGCTAACATTTGGTAGAAATGATCTTCACAAGTTTGATTAGACGATTTCCTCTTTCATCAAGAAAAAGTGGATCCTTTGAGCTATATTTCTTGTCCTTCCATTCTCCTACAACATGATTTGTGATAGGATATTTTCTCATTCATTTCCTAGCAATAACTTAACAAATGTAAGGAGTTCGAAAAGTTATCCTTATGTGAAGCCTTTTTCTATAATAGACTTTTAGTTGAGATATTTAGGAGTTGCATATTTGTCAACCAGGCCCTAGAAGATCGAGGACTAATATCCTCATCCCTATTGGGGTCAATCATTATATTGATGGATCCATTCTTGATCCAAGAGCATGGATGAGGTTGATGAATGTATTAAAAGTCATGGTTTTTTAATACATAATAATAGAACCATGAAGATTAGAAAGCTTAAAATTTTGACAACTTTGATTTTAGAAATAGCAATGCAACTCGGATCGCTCCAACAAAGATAGCCTTTATGCTTGAAACTATGGGAGGAAGTGAATCAAGGTATTTAATTTGTCAATGTGAACTTGTAATGGAGCAAGCTCTTGATAAATGCCATTTCAAAATCTTTCATATTTTCGATAGAATATTCAAATGTGTTGTAGCATACATATATCTAGGATTGTAAGCGCTTTCACCATTGGCCAACAATTAAGAGACCTCTAAGGGTGGGGTGGATTTTTCAAGTTGTGTGTTGTGAGTGCCACATGATAACCTAGATATCAAGAATTTTATTAGAGGAGTTGTGTATAATCGTCATCCTTGATGCCACTCTTCCATGAGATGTAATATAAATGGAGGCTCGGGCTTAGATCTAGGCATCAGAGCCAATCATTGGATATGGGGTTTGTGGAGCTAATGAAGAAGCCTTAATGGTTGACATTAAGCTTGCATCCTCAAATTGTAAGGTTCA